>CM051244.1:146620589-146925589 GCA_027917425.1 Gastrophryne carolinensis
CAGAGAACATACAGTATACACATAAGATAAAGAGAACATACAGTATACACATAAGATAAAGAGAACATACAGTATATACATAAGATACAGAGAACATACAGTATACACATAAGATAAAGAGAACATACAGTATATACATAAGATAAAGAGAACATACAGTATACACATAAGATACAGAGAACATACAGTATACACATAAGATACAGAGAACATACAGTATACACATAAGATACAGAGAACATACAGTATACACATAAGATAAAGAGAACATACAGTATATACATAAGATACAGAGAACATACAGTATACACATAAGATACAGAGAACATACAGTATACACATAAGATACAGAGAACATACAGTATATACACATAAGATACAGAGAACATACAGTATACACATAAGATACAGAGAACATACAGTATATACACATAAGATACAGAGAACATACAGTATACACATAAGATACAGAGAACATACAGTATATACATAAGATACAGAGAACATACAGTATACACATAAGATACAGAGAACATACAGTATACACATAAGATACAGAGAACATACAGTATACACATAAGATACAGAGAACATACAGTATACACATAAGATACAGAGAACATACAGTATACACATAAGATAAAGAGAACATACAGTATATACATAAGATACAGAGAACATACAGTATACACATAAGATACAGAGAACATACAGTATACACATAAGATACAGAGAACATACAGTATATACACATAAGATACAGAGTACATACAGTATATACACATAAGATACAGAGAACATACAGTATATACACATAAGATACAGAGAACATACAGTATACACATAAGATACAAAGAACATACAGTATACACATAAGATACAGAGAACATACAGTATACACATAAGATACAGAGAACATACAGTATACACATAAGATACAGAGAACATACAGTATACACATAAGATAAAGAGAACATACAGTATATACATAAGATACAGAGAACATACAGTATACACATAAGATACAGAGAACATACAGTATACACATAAGATACAGAGAACATACAGTATACACATAAGATACAGAGAACATACAGTATACACATAAGGGCAGACTAGACGGAGCGTATGGTCTCCTTTTGCAACCTTTTATGTTTCTATTAAACACTCTGTTCATCAATTACGGTGACAAGCGTGTGCTTCGATCAATGTGTGCAATCAGTGCTTGAGTTCCCCTTTAATCTTAGCTTATTTCTCCATGTATCTGTGTGAATCAGCCGCTCTTTGTGGCCCCTCTGGGCTGTTATGTATGAAGCCATGTTTCCCCCGAGTTTGCACATTTTTGCCTCCCTCACGTGAGCCCTTGTGAAATTCCAGATGCGGCCAGTTCAGTTCAGCCAATGCCGGAGAGGAGGAGAGGAAAATAAAGGGCTGTTTTTGCAGACTGTGACCCTGTGTGTGCAGGAGGTGAATGGCCTGACACTAAATATGTGAGCTCATGTGCTCACTGCGTGTCACTACAGCTGACTCTGTGATGTCATCTTTACTTCCTGTCTACAAAGCTTTGTTTACCCTGACTTTAATCCTTAAATTTAACCCCAGCTACATGAGCCAGTGTGCTTCTCTCTTTTTAACATGGGAAACAAATTTATGGTTATAAAGAGGCCGATTAATAGCGCCAGGTAGCGACAGATGAGCGCCAGTAGCGTGATTTTCACAGCGCCCGCTAGTATTCGCTGTGCTTGGCCGTTGTTCGGTTGTTGACAGCGACTCAGTCGGTGTGCGGTAATGTTGAATACGGGGTTAGGAGTCGCTGTTTGACAGGTTCCGCGCTGTATGGGAGCGCATGACAGCGAATGGCCATAGCGAACGGCTCCCAGCATATTCATTAACAAATCACGCTCAAAAAATTCTCGCGCTGTAAAATGCTTGTTTAAACCCCAGAGCGCTGGCGGCGATGGGTTAAAAGTAGTTTTTAACCCCCAAACAACCATATTTTTTGATTAAAAAATTAAACAAGTTTTTCTAAACATTTTGTAATATGAATACATTAATATCAGACCGGTAATATCAATTCTGCACAAATTTTTTTTTTTTTTACCTTAAAAAAAAATATCTAACATTGCCGTAGTGGCAAAAATAGTCATATCAATTAATTATGAATATTTAATTGTTGCTCCATTGAAATGCATTGGAGAGCGCCAGGTAGCGAGAGGTCATACCTGGCGCTGTGATGGGATTAGCAGCGGCGCTGTTCGTTGCAGTCCGCTACATGATGAATCCCGCGCTAGGTGACGCTCTCGCCGGCGCTAGCCTCATTTAGCGTGACAAATGCGTGATTGTGTCCGCCGCCTGGCGTTCTGGAGTCGGTAGCCGCCGATAGCTGGCGCTACCTGGCGCTAGTGAGACACTACCTGGCGCTATCCCTTGATAAATAAGGCCCAAAGAGGAGACACGCCACAAATATACATTGAATGTTCATGTTGGAGCCAAATAAAACCCAACATGGGCGGCACTGGCCTCCCCCCCGGGGCATCCCAAATCGGGTTGCCCTGCTGTGAGAACTCACTTTTTTTCTGGCTCCCTTGGTGATGTAAACGTTGGGCGACCACATCCTCCTCATCCTTGGGCTGTGCACACGCTCCCACCCCCAGCCATCCAGAAGGGGACGGGAGCACACCGGCTGCTGTGGACGTGGGGAATTTCGCTCAATTCCCGTAAACAGAGCCATTTGTCGAACATGTATGTACTCCAAATGATTTTGTGGGCGATCTCGGGGGTTTCACAAAGCTGGCCATCCATCCCAAGCTGGGGCAGACAAAACCCTGGAAAATTCAAACCTTTCCCAGGTGTTGTTCCGCTTTAATTACTGAGCAATTCAAGACTTAAAGTGGACCAACACCCAGGATTTTGACTATCCTGGGTGTTGGTCCACTTAGGTGGGGCACCCCGATCGGGGGTGCCCCGCTGTGTGAAACCCTCCCGATCGCCGCAAAAACTCACCTCTCCCCGCTCCCACGTGACCTCGTCCGGCCAATGACAGCGCTCAGAGCCGCTCTGGTATGCGCGTCCAAAGCCGCTTGGACGCGCATACCAGAGCGCTGTCATTGGCTGCGTCTCTCGCTTCCCTCTAACAGGGAGCGCGCCCTGCTAGAGGGAAGCGAGAGACGCGGCCGCGTCTCGCGCATGCGCCGTTGGATCGCCGGTAAGGTAAGGTTTGTGGACCTCCTGGGGGGTTCCTCCCCGCGGGACATCCCGATTTCGGATGCCCCGCGGGGAGGGATCTGATCGGTCCGGGAATCTTATAGATTCCCGGGCCGATCCCCCCTGGGTGTTGGTCCACTTTAAAACGGCACACAACCCTTTTTACACCTCCCCCGCAGGTTTTTCCACCACTGAAGCCACACCCACCTGGCATTTTTGAGATTGCCTATTGGCTGATTTTAAGAATGCCAGCTGACTGGACCCAGCCTTTCCCCAGTTTCCCTGTAGTCTGGGGTTGTGCACCTGTCCCCCAGCCTGTCTGAATGGCTGGGTGTGGGAGCTCGCTACACCTAGAGGGATGCCGAAGTTGTGGCTCCCCGCAAAGACATCATCATGGGAGCTGCTGGTAAAGGTAGAGGAGAACGTGACTCAGCAGAGGCGGGGAGGCCGATTTATTAATAGCGCCAGGTAGCGACAGATGAACGACAGTAGCGTGATTTTCACAGCGCCGGCTAGTATTCTCTGTGCTTGGCCGTTGTTCGGTTGTTGACAGCGACTCAGTCGGTGTGCGGTAATGTTGAATACGGGGTTAGGAGTCGCTGTTTGACAGGTTCCGCGCTGTATGGGAGCGCATGACAACGATCGGCCATAGCAAATGGCTCCCAGCATATTCATTAACAAATCACACTCAAAAAATTCTTGCGCTGTAAAATGCATGTTTAAACCCCAAAGCGCTGGCGGCGATGTGTTAAAAGTAGTTTTTTAACCCCCAAACAACCTTATTTTTGGAAAAAAATAATAAACAAGTGTTTATAAACATTTTGTAATATGAATACATTAATATCAGACCTGTAATATCAATTCTGCACAATTTTTTTTTTTTTTACCTTAAAAAAAAGATATAACATTGCAGAAGGGGTCACTGAATTTTTGACATTTAAAAAAAAAAAAAAAAAAAAAAACATTAATATCAATTAATTATGAATATTTAAAGATTGCTCCATTGAAATGCATTGGAGAGCGCCAGGTAGCGAGAAGTCATACCTGGCGCTGTGATGGGATTAGCAGCGGCGCTGTTCGCTGAAGTCTGCAACATGATGAATCCCGCGCTAGCAGGCGCTCTCGCCGGCGCTAGCCTCATTTAGCGTGATAAATGCGTGATTGTGTTCGCAGCCTGGCGTTCTGGAGTCGGTAGCCGCCGATAGCTGGCGCTACCTGGCGCTAGTGAGACACTACCTGCCGCTATCCCTTGATAAATAAGGCCCTTGGTTTAAAAAAAATAAAGAAAAAAATAGAAAAAAGTTGACCAAAACCCTTTATTCCCCCCCCTCCCCCACCTAAGTACCTCAGGCAATGCAGCTACAGAGGGGGTGGGTCGCTATAAAAAAAAAAGGGGCTGCAAGGGTTTTAATTAGAGATGAGCAAACTGGTACGTCAGAACCCAAGTTTGTTCCGAATTTCAGGAAAAATTTGATCCCTAATTTTTGGGGGTTCGTGCTGACTGAATTTTCCCTGAAATTCACGGGCACCTCGGGCGGTGGGTGAAAAAAAAACCCATCCTCGTTCCAGCACCACGCTTAGATCCAGTGTGAGTGGTTGACTTGCAAAGCTGACAGTTCAGCCAGCCCCCCCACTCCTCCCCTGCATGGGGGAGGGGGGCACCGGCTGCACTGTCAGCTGTACAAGGCGGCTTCCGCCTCCCGCTGACAGTACGTCCGTCCTCCTCCGCTCCCACTGTGCTGTGTGACATGCCGGCTTCCCCGTCGTTCTGGCCCAGCGGCACGCCAACTTACGCCCGCAGCCAGCCGCTGGCCAGAACGACAGGGAAGCCGGCATGTAGGTGAGTGTCTGTGTGATGCACACAGCATGGTGGGAGCAGGGGAGGCCGGGCGCACTGTCAGCTGAGCGAGCCCCCCCGCTCCCACCGTGCTGTGTATATCGCACATTCCACTAGAGACGAGCGATTCTCAAAGGTTTGATTTGGATGAACCGAATCACCCAAATCGAATTTTTAGGAAGTTCGCTCATCTCTTGTTTTAAGTCAAGTGGTATAAATTGTAGGAGATCGGTTGAGCATTCACACGGCTATTCCCCTGCCCCCCCCCCCCCCCGATCGGGGGTGCCCCGCTGTGTGAAACCCCCCAGAAACCCAAAAAAACTCACCTCTCAACGCTCCCACGTGAATGCCGCAGCCAATCCCCGCCAACGTCCAGGCGGGGATCAGGAACGTCCAAGCCGCTTCCGCCGCCGCCGCCTCCCGCGCGTCACTCTCGGCGGGCGCGCGCCCCCGCCGGCCATTCACAGAGGGCCGGCGCGGGCGCGCGCACGTCTGGAGGGGCGCGCGGGAGGCGGCGGCGGATCAGGTAAGATGTTTTTGGGGTTTCACCCCGCGGGACATCCCGATCTCGGATGTCCCGCGGGGTGGGAGGTGATCGGCCCGGGAATCTTATAGATTTCCGGGCCGATCACCCCTGGGTGTTGGTCCACTTTAAGCTCTGTAAAAGGGGTGGGTACCAATAAAAGGTTTCCTTTAAGTACTTGATAAGTGTACTGCGTGGCTGGCAACACACAAGAGCCACAAGGATGTTTGCCAGGGAAGCAGTCACTCCGCAGTGCTTGTGTTTTCCGAATGTTGCAACATTTTCGTGCATCTTATTGTTTTTTTTAGGTTCAGCTGGATTGCAGACACCAGAACCGCACCAGGTAATGTTTGGATAAGCTCGAAGTTTCCCACGGTACAGTGTTCCCAGGTCACGTACATTCCGCCCTTCAGTCTATGGACGAGCTACATGCAGGGGTACATGGCTTTACAGGACCTGTAAATAAGGCAAAGAGGACATGAAACGTGGCTGTTGGGCCAGGTTCATTGAAAAAGAATAGTTTATAAAGGCAGGGCTCAGCATGGAGAGGAAAGAGGTTCAATGTGGAAGTTTTGAGTAGCAATGAAGAGTTTTTTTTTCTTTTCTTTTTACGTGGTGTTTGGGGAAAAGAAGGCCCAAGTACCCTGATATGGAGTTTGCCATACCTGCCAACTTTTCAGGGTGGGAAAGAGGATCATTTGTTAAATTAGGCCACACCCCTAATGTAACCATTACAACAATAGAAACACTTTGAATAGGCAAATTAATCATTATTTGATGTAGATCTGCATGTTACACCTCAAAGAGGGACAGAGAAGGACAACGAGGGACGGGGGGGACATGGACTCTAAAGAGGGACAGTCCCTCCAAATCAGGGACACTTGGGAGGTATGGCTTTGCACAGGGCACAGTTGAGTCCCATTATATATGAGCAGCAGCTACTATCCAGAGATAAAAAGGGTTCTGAATTGCTGAATAAGCCCTATTAAGGTGCTGGTGGGTTGTCACAAGTATCTGAAGCTGCTGGACGGAGCATGCAGAGAAAATATAGAGGTGGTCCCACAAATGCTCATTTGCTAAATTATGGAGCCAGTGAAGTACTTAAAACAGGATAAAAAAAAACACGACGGACAGCCCTGGAGTCTAAAAGATTGGCTTCTTCACTGGAAGGCCAAGGAGTGTGCTCCATTGCTGGAGCTATAGCTTGACAAGGTCAGGTCATGGGCAGAGCGGATATGGCCTAAAGATTTGGTACTGTAGGGACAGATAATGTGGCAGGGGTGGATATGCCATCAACCTACAGCCATGATGCTGAGTGTTTGCACCTCAAAGAGGGACAATGAGGGGGACATAGACTCAAACGAGAGACAGCCCCTCCAAATGAGGGACAATTGGTAGGTATGGGGTTTCTCGGCTGGGGAGGTACTGTGAGGGCAGGTACATGGGAGCTGGGAGAGACTAAGGAAGCATGAATTAGATTAGGTTGTAAAAAGACGAAACCCAACCAGTCCCAAATCTGTGCAGATACCTCCCTGTAGACAGTCTGCCTTTGCTGGGGAGTATGGGTTCTGCCAAGATAGAGCCGGCAGATCAAGCAGGTTGAAGGACCTTTCTTCGATGGCCAGCTTTGGGGGATACAGAAACTTCACCCAGTTACATAAATACTTATCCCTCCCCTAATTTCAAATAGGACCAGGCTGGAACAACTGGTGGGGATGCTTGGTGCGGTTCCCGTTGGAGGGAGATGTTTCACATGACTAAACTGACCAGATGTCTCACTTTAGGTGAGGGCCAGTCCCACTTTGAGGCCCCCCTGTCCCCCGAAGACTCTGGGAAAACCTGTCCTACTTTGCTGACATAGGGAAGACAGTCCCGCCAAATGCAGAATGCTGGATGTCTGGTGGTTTACAGCTGCTCTGCCTCTTTGGTTGAATGGTGGCAGTGGAATGCATGGACTTTTGAGCATTGGCTTCATCACCAACATCTTTTATGAACCAAATATTCCTACGCTCCTCATCCACAAATGTCCCACTTTGAGGACCCCAAAAAATGGCCAGTTTACACATAACTGAGACAATTGCTGGGTGGTTGACTTCTGGCAGGGAGCTTAATTTCTTTGCTAGTCAGAGAGGCCCACCAGTAGCAGTTGCCCTTTTTATGAGAACAAATCTCAAACTGTTGGCCGAAGAAAGACTTCTTTTAGGTAGAGCTTAGGCCGGCTTGGCAGCAGCAGCAGCAGCATGGGCCGTTCCCGTCAGCCGATTACAGTTTAGCCAAGCAAAGTGCAAACACAGTGCGAAGAAATAACAGGATGCAAGCCGGAATGAACTCATAAACAAGCCATATGCCGAGCTCCAGCTCTCGTCCAAGAGATCTTGTGACAGGCGGCTCCGTGCAGGGAGAGAAACAAGAGCTGAGCTGTGGGTGGAGGACGTGAGTTAGAGAAGTGGCCTCCAATGTTACAATCTGTGCCACAATAACAAGGTACCTCAGGACTTTACTGACCTGTCACATTCTTCCACATACTCCCACATACTCCCACACACATTACTGGTTATTTCCCGGTTCACAGTCTTAACTCCAATGCTTAAAGCCATGTTTTTTTTTTCAGAGGTACATAAAATGCTCACCAGTCTGCCACCGCTGGCTGGAAATTCTGTCCAGACATTTAAGAGAGGTTCGATGGATAGTCTAAGAGAGTCTAGGACTAGACAATTCCCTGTCCCTGGGGCATCCCGATTTGTAAAACCTGCCAGTTCACGACGATCTGGTGCTTCTGAATGCTTTGAGCCTCCCCCCCCTGCTGTGAATGCTCAGGGAACTTGGTATTGAATAGCTAGATTATGAGAACAGGGCGGATCTTTGCCGTGCACCACATTGCTTCAGAGTGTGTTCCCGTTGGCAGCCGTTTAAGGCTGCAGGGTACCACAAACCCATAGCGGAGGAAACCCGACAATGGTTGCGCATGCACTGTGGGAATGCTGGAAGAAGAGCAGTATAGCGGAACCGGGAGGTGGGTTTGCACAGCAGGGGATGATATGAGTTTTGGTCCTTTTTATTGGTCATATTCTGACCTCACCGCTGCATTGCAGTTTAAAAAATTCCTTAAGGAGGAACAAAGCCCTGAATCTGGCCAATTGCCTTTCCAATTTGGGATACCCCATATACCCCATATACTTCCTGACTCTAACTTGCTACGCATTTGATTGGCTGAGGCAGAGACAAGCGTTTTAACACCTTCTGCTCTAATTCAACCTCTTCAGATCGGAGGAAAACAATCTTGAGTTCCAGTAGCTAAAGGCTTACTGGCAGCATTCTCACCTGGAGAGATCACTACTGCTGCATTGTTTAGCCAAAGCTGTTAAGGAGTTCACCTGTTACAGTGGAAGGGTTCTTGGACTTGTAGTCAGAAAGGATACTAAGGGCTTTACTAAAGGGCAAGAAAGCCACTCCTACTTTACTAAGACAGAGGAATATAAGAAACATGGAAACAACAGGTCTGTGGGCACTATCCTAACACAAATGTTTATTTTACATCCCAGTAGAGGAAAACAATAGAGCAAAACACCAAAAACCTGACAAAAAGGGAGGTTACCTTCAAAGGTATTGTCCAGGCTTCATGTAAAATCAAATCGTTGTTTAGTTACCTGACATGCAAAGGATTCATCCTGGTGTACTGCCGAATAAAATTGTTAAAGCTGAGATCCAGTTCCTCTTCTGTAATCTAGACTTACTTTATGCATGGCCACCTTTTTTTCACCTGAAGATATGGATCTCACCTACAGCTCCGGCACGCTCTGAGATCCCAGATCCCTATAGTGGGACTGCAGCTGGTGGAATCACCGACTGAGTCCCTGATAAGATCTGCGGACATAAGCAAACCCACCTCTACGTTATATAATGCTCTCATCCTAAGCCAACCATCCCCTTTAGAAAAAACGCAGAGGAAATGGGAAGAATTGATTCCAGGTGTGGACCAGGAGGATTGGGAAGAAGCGGTAGATAACCTGTGTGACAGACTCTGCCTTTGGATTTTAAAGGCACTGTTTTTGCATAGACCCATTACTTTCATTTTCTTGAGCATGTCCCAGACAGACTGCCATGGTGTTGATTGATTGTGTTACAGACTGCTATTGTTATACTGATTGTGCTACAGACTGCTATTGTTCTACTGATTGTGTTACAGACGGCTATTGTGTTGCTGATTGCGTCACCGGCAGAGTTGAGGGATTGTGTGCCCTGCTCCCATTGGCCCGTGTGTTTGTCATGCAGTCCTCCATCAGGTCCACGGGGGAGGTCCCCTTGCATTGGAGCCTTGCATATAAGGCACAGTGTGGCACTAATAAAGTTAAGTTCATCTTCACCCTCAATACTGAGTTCTGTCTCTTATTGGGGGAAACGCTATATTACAATTCACTAGCCCTTGTAAGGGCTGTTCCTGTTCCCTCACAGATGACTCTGGGATCCCTGCAGCACCTCTCACCATTGGGAAAAGGACGTCTCTGGCGGGGAAGCCCTCCGGCGATAAAGGTTATCGCTACAATTGGTGGCAAGCGGTGGGACGGTCCTTTCTACCCAGAGAGAGTGCTACCCTGATGGAGAGTCAGTATGACAAGTTGAAAAGGCTGACCCTGAAGGATCTACTCGAGAGCCGGGGAAGGTCAGCTAGCAACCACCCACGTCAGGAACTGATAGCCGAGCTGATCGAAATGGATCGTGCAGCAGTGAGGACCGAAACCAATATAGAGACCGATGAAGACGCTGCTCTCGTTCAAGCGGTTCGGAACAGATTGTCGGTCTATGGCCCGAATCCGTCACAGGAACTGATCGACCGAGTCTTCGCCGCAGCGGAGGCAGAGGCCAGTAAGCGAAGGGAAGATCGGCGACTTTCAACCCAGCAGCCTCTCAGCCTCAGTTACACTGGGGGGAGAAAGATTCCATTTGCAGCATTTAAATCCTTCCAGGAAAGTGACGACGAGATTGATGGATTTTTGGCGACAACGAGATTGATGGATTTTGAACGGCAGTGCGCTTTACACCGGGTACCCACGGAGGAATGGGTCACCATATTATCAGGGAAACTATCTGGGAAAGCTTCCGATACTTTCCGGGCCATCCCTGATGCAGACTTACCACACTACCATCTGGTAAAGGAGGCTTTGTTAGCCCGGTACGCTGTCACCCCGGAAGCCTACAGGCGACGATTTCGGGAATCCCAAAAGAAGGGAGGGGATTCTTACACGGAGTGGGCATGTCGCCTCCATCGTACAGCATCACACTGGGTCACTGGATGCAAAGCCACGACCGCTGAGGATGTACTACAGTTGTTTTTACTAGAACATTTTCTCAATGCCCTGCAACCAGAGCTAAGAGAGTGGGTACGTGACCGGAGACCTCTAACGCTACCTGAGGCTGCTCGTCTAGCCGACGAGTACACCGATGCGCGCCGGACAGAACAGTCCACTCCAAAACCACCACCTCCCATCAAATTTCAAGCACCTGTGGCTTCAGTGCCAACTCATGACTCTGGGCCACATAGGCCGGCGCAGCAACCGAACCTCTCCACAGTTCAGTGCCATAGTTGGAAACAATGGGGACATTATCGCAGGGATTGCGCCCTAGAGCCTCCCCGAAACACGTGGGGGCAAAAACAACCTTCCACCTCCCGTACTCCTGCGGCACACTGTTTGGAAGCTGAGAGCAGTTCGGAAGAGTACCTTAGGGTACTGTATGAAGCTGATCCCGTACAAGCGGCCATCCAAGACAACCGACAGCACCATCGCCAGGAGGTACAAGTCAATGGGCGCACGGCGCAAGGATTACGCGACACCGGAGCCACACTTACCTTGCTCCAAACTCATTTGGTCAAGAACAAAGACCGCAGCGGACACACCGTTGCAGTAAGGGTGATGGGAGGAGCTGTGTTTCGACTCCCCACCGCCCGAGTACATCTTGACTGGGGCGCTGGATCCGGCAGGGTACATGTGGGACTTATGGACAACTTACCAGCAGAAGTACTATTGGGAAATGATCTAGGACCAATGACTTCTGCCTACGCTACCTCTGTGCCAGCCAGCATCAACCTTGTTACAACCCAGGCTCCAGCCCGAGCTGCCGACTCCAGCCCACTGGTCGGGGAGACCCAGGGGTTTCGTCTGCATCACATCATGTCTGTTACAAGAAGCCAAGAAGAGGATCAGCCATCAGGTTACGTCCTTCCAGAAGGGAAACGTATGCCAAACACTATTTTTGTTGGGGACATTGACCGTCGGATTGATCAGCCTAAAATTAAGGATTTGTTTTCAAAGTATGGCGCTGTAAAGAATGTCAAAATTATTAGGGATGCCTCTGGCATTTCTAAGGGTTATGGTTTTGTCTCCTTTTACGATGATGTAGATGTGCAGGAGATTGTGGATTCTCCGATCAGCTCCCACGGAAACAGATTGAAACTTGGACCAGCTATAAGAAAGCAGAGCACCTGTGCACACATCCAACCAAGGACTTTGGTGCTGAACTCACCAACGCCACAATATCCCAGTGTTTGGACCCCACCCATGACCGATTCCTATGTACAGCCCACGTCAATGTTTAGCCCTGTTACTCACTATTTGCAGACTTGTCCTTACACAGAACTCTGCCCATAACAAGAGTCCGGACAGCCCCATGTTAACCCGAACAGGGTCAATCCGGGTCTGCCGGGTGTTCCACAAAAAGGGGGCATTGTGACAGACTCTGCCTTTGGATTTTAAAGGCACTGTTTTTGCATAGACCCATTACTTTCATTTTCTTGAGCATGTCCCAGACAGACTGCCATTGTCAGGACTATACCAAACACCCGTCTGTCTTAAGCTGGTATCCCCCAATCTCCACCGCCACTTCCGCCTATAGACAAGCCCCCGCTTGTAGGAGACACGGGTAATGCCTCTCCCAGTCGGTTGCCCCCAGGACTTAAAAGGCGCAAAGGATAACAGCTTAAGGTGCAGAATGATGTTTGGCAGGGAATCCCGAATGAGGATGCCGGGGTGCGAAAGTCCAAATTTCAGGCCGAGGTCAAACCGGGAGGTCACAGGCGAGGTATCCAAGGGAGATAACGAAGGGGTGGTCGAGGCTAGCCGGGGTCAAGTCCAGGAGGTCACAGGCGAGGTACAGGAGGGTCAGGCAAAAGAGTGGTCAGGCAAAGCAGAAGGTCAGGGCAGGCAGCAAGCGAGAATAGTCGAAGTCCAAATCCAAATGTTCAGCAGAGACACAGTAACGCACATCCAGAACCCAGAAACTATAACGGGCACTGGGATACTGGAGCAGTGCAGTTTTATAGGGAGAACTGGCCAGTGGGGAACAGGGAAAATGGAGGGAACAATAGTGTTTGGTGCATAACTAAAACGGGAGTGGTCCCAGGAGCTGGACGGCCCAGGCCAGACAGGCCGACCAGTCCCTGGGCTCACTCTAGGATCAGGACAAGGATTGGGTGCTTTAAACTCGCCCCCGGCGGGCGCGCTGGGGAAAGCGCCGCCGGGAGGCATAAAGGAGACGTGCGCGAGCACGTTGATGATCGGGCGCGCCCCCGCCGGGAGGGGGAAGCGCCGCATCGCGAGGGAGCTCGGCGGGACCGCGCAGCCGCGCAGAGCGGGCTGCGGCGCGGCCACCGACACCATCCCGCGCCGCCGACCCCTGACCCCCACAACCGCGCTGAGGAGCCAGGACACCCGGGGAGCGTCGGGCAGCAGCCAGCCGGGGACCACCCGACAGCGCGTCGCGGGACCAGGGACGGCGACGAGGTAAGTGCCTAACAGCCATGGTGTTGATTGATTGTGTTACAGACTGCTATTGTTATACTGATTGTGCTACAGACTGCTATTGTTCTACTGATTGTGTTACAGACGGCTATTGTGTTGCTGATTGCGTCACCGGCAGAGTTGAGGGATTGTGTGCCCTGCTCCCATTGGTCCGTGTGTTTGTCATGCAGTCCTCCATCAGGTCCACGGGGGAGGTCCCCTTGCATGGAGCCTTGCATATAAGGCACAGTGTGGCACTAATAAAGTTAAGTTCATCTTCACCCTCAATACTGAGTTCGGTCTCTTATTGGGGGAAACGCTATATTACAATTCACTAGCCCTTGTAAGGGCTGTTCCTGTTCCCTCACAGATGACTCTGGGATCCCTGCAGCACCTCTCACCATTGGGAAAAGGACGTCTCTGGCGGGGAAGCCCTCCGGCGATAAAGGTTATTGCTACAACCTGTACTCCTCTGTTATAGATGCTAGAGATAGGCCGATCCAGGCCAAATGGCTTCACCAAGTGTATCTGAACCCGGTTAGGATGAAGAGGATGGGCCTGGTAGAGACAGACCTTTGCCCTAGGTGCAACACTGGTATCGGCTCTTTGCTCACATATGATCTGGGAATGTCCGATTATCTCTGCATTTTGGGACGGGGTGTCCAACTTTATGTCGAACTCATTGGGCCTCCGTGTGAGGAAGTTAGCGTCCCTCTGCCTGTTAAGTGTGGTGGAACCCATGTTGGATGATGGCCCGCAAAAAATCCTGTTACATCTACTAATGTTTTATGCAAGGAAATGCATTCTTTTAAACTGGAAACATCCAAACAGAGTCTTTCAGGATGGAAGAGTCTAACAAATAGTAAATTGATTCTATATAAGATGACCTACCAGGCTAGGGGATGCCCGGATAAGTTTGAGCGAGTATGGGGAACGTGGCTTAATGCCCCTAGTTCCACTAGTGGCTAGGAACTACCGGTGGCTCACCCTCCCAGGACTGTAGTTTATCTTCCACAAGGACGAGCTCAACTTAAGCAGGCGGAACTGAGAGTGAATGTGGCGTAAATGTTGGTTGTCTGTACGTACGAATGTTGTTGGGTGGGTTGCAATTGTAATTGTAGTTGTACTAGTGGTGGTAATTGTCTTGTATTGTATTGTATTACTGTACTATTTGAAAAGCATAAATAAAAATTTATAAAAAAAAAAAAAAGATATGGATCTCCACTGCTCTTGTATCAGACCATGTGAGACACACCATCTCCTGAACCTGCAGGAGCAATAGCTGCTTCATTCTCTACTTATTTACTCTTTATCTTTCTCTACTTAGTTAATGTAAGCAGCCCATTAACCAGCTTCACCTACAGTGTGAACATCTTACCTGAGCACTCCACGATCCATTCCTGTCAGCGTTGGCATTCCTTATAAACGGGCTCCGGTCAGGGCCACAGAAAGATGGCGGCTGCTCACATGAGTGAGGACACTACTAGTGCCAGCTTCCTGCTGCTCATTCTGCGCCCCCACGTTCCTTATAAATGGGCTCTGGCTGAACTTTCCAAACCTGAACTTTGGGGGGTATGCTCATCCTTAGTTGTGTTGCAACCAATGGCACAGGGAGAACCTCAAAGGTAAAGGGAAGAATGAATACAATAAGGAAATGTTGGCAGTAAACATTACACCAATTCTAAGAAAAAAAACCCCAAAAAGCCAAGGTTGAAATCACGATTGCTTCTACAAATGATCCTAAACACACCTCAAAATTCACAATAGATTATCTTGAAGGGAACAATCTGTTTTATCATGGGCCTTACAGTCCCTCAATCTGAACGTCATTGAAAATCCATGAATAGACCTCAAAAGAGAAGAGCATGCAAGGCTAGCCAGTAATATCACAGAACTATTTATTTGCAAGGAAGATTGGATGCAACCCTCAACCAGGAATTGGAAGACTCTTGGATGACTACTGCAAATAAATGGATGGAAGACTCCTGGATGACTCCAGAAAGTGTTTACAAGATGTGCTACTTTCCAAAGGGCGGTGTCACTAGGTACTTACCATGCCAAATATTTGGTATGACCCATTTCCTTCTTTATTGTGAATCTGAAAATGTATTGTAATCTTTGAGAGAAGTCGTTTCTTTGAGGGGACCTCTGCCTTTTTTTCATTAGCATGATGTTTTGAATGCATTTTGCTTCTTTGTATTCCACAGAACAGAACAATCTGTATTTTCTCCCCATAAATTTGAATAGCTTTCAGACCCCCCCCCCCCCCCCCCAGTGCCAAAGTAAAATAAAAATAATTCAGAAGGAATAAAGACAATTAAAATTTAAATGAATAAATACCGAATATGATATAAATAAAACAAAGAGCAATCTCTGGATCTGGCCATCCCTGGAGGAATGGGGCGTCTCCCCTGGAATTTGCATTGTTTTGTCCAGGAACAATATTATATCTTACAGGACGACTAAACATAAACGCCCTCAGCCTGTCCTTCTATTATCTACAGTAAACATGGGTGAACTTTAGACAATGTGTCCTGCCTTTTAAATAACTCCCTTTATTTTCTAAAAATATAACCCGTAAGGCTTTCAGGAAGGTCTAATAGCGGCATAAGCCAGAGGCTATTATTATTACTGATGTCACCAGAACATTCTTAAAGCAGACCTAAGGTAAAAAAAAAATAAGACTTTGGGTTCACAACTTCTCCCTTGGGGCGTCCCAATTTCTAATGCCCCTCTAACTAAAGCGGACCCATGCAACCTACCTCTGGCATCTAAAAGTTTCCAGAATCGGGTTAAACCCTGGTCTAGAGGGTTTCACAACCTTTTTGCATGAAATTCCACCTCCTATTTCTCAGTTATATTACCACCCAATACAAACTTCCCCAGAGGTTTGCAGGTCCGCTTGGGAGGGAAACACAGTTCTAGAGGGTTTCCCAACCTTTTCCCACTGAAATCCACCCCCTATTTCTCAATTATATTACCACCCAATACAAACTTCCCCCAGAGGTTTGCAGGTCAGCTTGGGAGGGAAGCCCCATTCTAGAAGGCTTGCCAACTATTTCCTACTGAATTCCACCTCATATTTCTCAATTGTATTACCACCCAATACAAACTCCCCCAGAGGTTTGCAGGTCAGATTGGGAGGGAAACTCCATTCTAGAAGGTTTCCCAACTTTTTCCTATGGAATTTCACCTCCTGTTTCTCAATTATATTACCACCGAATACAAACTTCCCCCAGAGGTTTGCAGGTCCACTTGGGAGGGAAACCCCGTTCTAGAGGGTTTCCTAAACTTTTTCCACCTCCTGTTTTCCAATTACAGTACCAATCAATACAAAGTTCTCCAGGAGGGTTTGGGTCAACTTGGGGAGGAAACCCTGGTCTAAAGGATTTCTCAATGATTGTACTGCCCAATAAGAAATGTCCCCAGGAGGGTGTAGGCCAGCTTGAGGAGTTATACTGTATTTATCAGGCCCAATGGTGCAAGCTCCTCTGCCAGCAATACCATCATCATGCCCTGAAGCTTGATGACCATTGCCACCCTATTAGGGGTGCAGCGTCATAAGATGCCACCAGCTACAGGACCAGTCTTCTGACAGTATAATTCATATTTAAAGCAGACTTAGAGCCTCCCTGAGAAAGCTTAGTGAATTATATATTATCCCATGGACAACTAGCCATCTACTACCCTCAGTGGGCTGCAGTGCTTCATGTCCCGTCTGCATTTAACCCCCCAATGACCTTGAGTAGCACCTGTGGCACCAAAACACAGTTGGAACGCCCTTGCTCTGGAAGTCCTAATGCCAGTGTGACCAAGACTGTCACTAATCTATCTGTAATTCTGTATAGTGACTGAATGAGTTGGTGGTTTTTGAGGACAAGTTTAGGGCACATCTTTTTTCGTGAGGACCAGTCTGCCCTTATATGTCCTTAAAAAGTTAGCCTCCTCGTGCTCACAGTCACATCTTCAGAGGTGCTGATGGGAATGATATGTCAGGCCGAGTGGGCGTGCAAGTCTATTCTCTCAGTCAGCTGTGTTTCAGATCTGTCTGCGGCTGGTTGAGTAATCAGCAGAAACTCGCTTTCTTCCCTAATCGCTGCGTCCTACCTGCTAACAGTTACTGAGCCCATGACAGCACAAGAGCAGAAATACCTACATCATGCTGCGGGGGATCTGACACACCGAGGGCTAGTTTAGACACACGTCAGATTTGTTACAGTGCTTACTCTGCATTTGCTATTGTTAAGCCGTTGTTTTCTATTTTACGCTTTTTCTAGGCATTTAGAATTGTCGGGTTGACACTTGTAGACTGGAATTTATGCAAACTTACCAGTCAAAATGCACCCTTGGCTGTTTTCTATTAAATGCTATAAACAACTGCTGAACACATGAAAAATGTTTCATATGCTGTCAAAAATAAAGTACGGAATTAACAGCAATAAATATGGGATGGGGTAAACTAAGGTTATATACCCTGCATCCAATACAGGGTCGGCTCCTGACACTGTATCTGACTCGTAGAAACATAAACGGTTCGTCCATAAGGTCCATCTAGTCTGCCCTTATGTGTATACTGTATGTACTCTTGGATGGAGGCTTATCCCAGGCATGTTTAAATTCAGTGACTGACTATTTTTCAACTACCTCTGCGGAAAGTTTGTACCAAGCATCTACTACTCTTTCTGTAAAATTATATTTGATAACATTGCTCCTGATCTTCCCTCCGAATAGCTTCAGGTTGTGCCCTCTTGTTCTATCGTTATGTTTCTTCTTAAAAACACTTTCCTCCTGAACCTTATTGAATCCTTTCACATATTAAAAGGTCTCAGTCATGTCCCCCTCTCCCTTCTTTCCTCCAGACTGTACAAATCAATTTCTTTAAGTCTTTCCTGATTTGAAGTTTAAGCCCTTCCACCATTTTTGTTGCCCACCTTTGGACCCGTTCTATTTGAATAATGTCTTTTTGCAGGTAAGGTCTCCAAAACTGCACACAGTATTATAGCTGTGACCTCACCAAGGCTCTATACAGCTGCATTACAACCTCCCTCTTCCTACTGGTGATGCCTCGAACTATGCAGCCGAGCATCCTGCTTGCTTTTCCCACTGCCTGGCTACACTGTCCACTCATCTTGCAGCTTTTAGTAATTAGTATCCCTATATCTCTTTCCTCAGAGGTCCTAGACTTGACAATATTAAAGTGGACCAACACCCAGGATTTTGACTATCCTGGGTATTGGTCCACTTCCCTGGGGCACCCCGATCGGGGGTGCCCCGCTGCCCAAAACCCCCCCAAACACCCCGAAAACTCACCTCTTCACGATCCCACGTGACTGCGCTGTCCAATGCCCGCCGACGGACGTCACTTGTCCGTCGGCGGGCATTGGACAGCGCAGTCACGTGGGATCGTGAAGAGGTGAGTTTTCGGGGTGTTTGGGGGGGTTTTGGGCAGCGGGGCAAGGGATCACGCCCGCCGCCGCCTCCCGCGCATCACTCTTGACGTGTGCGCGCCCGCGCCGGCCATTCAGAGACGGCCGGCGCGGGCGGGCGCGCGCACGTCTGGAGGAGCGCGAGTGAGGCGGCGGCGGCGGAAGCAGCGTCTGAAGAGGTTAGGTTTTTCGGGGTGTTTGGGGGGGTTACACCCCGCGGGACATCCCGATCTCGGATGTCCCGCGGTGTGTAAGGTAATCGGCCCGGGAATCTTATAGATTCCCGGGCCGATCACCCCTGGGTGTTGGTCCACTTTAAAGGCATTTCTTAAAGCGTGGCTGTTTCCACCCCTGCTTATGGGCTGAGCACCCTGGGGGCAGGTCTTAGCAGCTCATGGATTGTCCAGGTCCAGTAAACTCCTGGGCTGATTATTGCCTTTATCACACCCCTGTTGGGGCATTTCTGAGGTGTGCTTGCTGCGCAGAACACAGGCACACCATTACAAGGAGACCTTGGCACTAATATAAGAGGAAGTTGGCTGCATGATTGTATTCTGAGACCAGAAGAAAAGAATATTGAATGAGATATTTCTTTCCCGGGTAAGCAAAAACAAACATTTAACAAATACTGATTCCAAATACCTTTTACGGGGTTACCTAAAAAAAAATGCATCCAACAGACTTTTTACTTTTTCCAGATGTCCTCTGCGTCTGGGTCCTGCCGAAACAAAAGGAAAAAAAAAAGATATGAGATAATTATTTCCTAGGCAAGCAAAGACAAACATTTTACAAATACCGATACAAAATACCTTTTCCTGGTTACCCGATACCCTCTAAGCGTACGATCCAGCAGTCTGGACTGGAGAGTACCACTATTTTTTTTTACTTTTTTACTAAAATAAATACTAGAATAGTATCCTTAAAGAAAATATCTTGTAAATTATTTACCGTAGGTTATGGCTTATCACTTTCGGTTATTGCCTACGCCTATAAGTTTAACTTGAGCAGCCATAAAGCTTGCCCTGTATATGCTGGAAATTGGGCCCTTTAGGTGTTTTTGCCTGATTAACCTACAGAGAACAAGCTTTTAAACCATGTTACTATATTGCAGCCATAAATGTATTATTAGGTGTCTTATATGGCTTCTATAGAACTCCTAAGTGGTACCCGACATGACACCAGTCATTGTTTGATAAATATTCTGGTTTCCATAGCAGTATTATTGTCTTACACCGATTTCCACTCTTGATGTAGGCAAGAAAAAATGTGTCATCCACCTCAGACAAGATGACGCGCCCAACTATTAAATAATAGGTAAAGCAAAGGCGATGTTATGTCTGCTGACTTTGGTATAATAATGTATGCAGAAACAGTAACTGCATATATAAAGACAATCCTAAAAATCCACACAGCTTCCAAATTCAATGAAAAATGAATTACCATCAGTAGGCAAGGTGCATGGGTGGACTCCTGCAGGTCCAATGCAGTAATTGTGTAGACAAAGTCCAGCACCTCCGCAGCCGTCCGTCAATAATAATCCAATAGGTAAAATGTAACTTTTAATTCTTCATATAAAACCGGTGCCTCTCGACCCCAAATCTATTAATATATTAAACCCTGAATAAGAGCATTTCTTATATGTTTCCTCCACCCTATACATACAGATTGCCCACATTAAAAATCATCCTACCTGCATCTACTTTATTTTCTGAGCCTTTAAACATCCAAGATGGCTGCACATGGAGCCTCAGGCTGCCTGCAAACAGGAAGTGTCTTCTGACTGTTTTGCTCTGCATTCTGGCATTGCTCTCCTTTTCAATTCAATTCAATTTTATTGTTCGCCAAGTACATCGTGAGATGAACAAGGAATTCTTTTCGGCATATACACAGTGCAAAAAAGAAAACAGTACAGATAACTACAGTTAAAGTTACAAAGGAAGGGGAACATGGAAGACAGAGATACGGAAGCAGATAATCTCTTATAAAGTCAGAGTATGAGGACCCATCGATTCCAGCTTGATCCTGAGCCTATGATGCCTGGATATTGTTAAGGATGCGGACGGCCAAAGGAAAGAAACCCTTCCTGGACCTAGAAGTCCTGCAGGCTGGGACCGCAAGACGTCGCCCGGATGGTAAGTAGTGGAATAGGGTGTGTCCAGGGTGGGACGGATCCCGGAGTATCTTTCCAGCTCGCGTCTTGATTCTCTGATTGTGCAGTTCCTGTAGGGATGGTAAGGGGGCTCCGATTATTCTTTCTGCCGTCTTTATTGTTCTTTGGAGTCTACCCTTGTCCCTGCTTGTAGCTCCTTCGAACCAGACAGAGAAAGAAAAGCACAGAACAGAACCAATGACGGCATTGAAGAAGAGCACAAGCAACTTTTTCGACAGGCCAGCCTTCTTAATTTGCCTCAGGAAGAAAAGTCTCAGATGTGCTTTCTTCAGTAGAGCCGTGGTGTTCCTTTCCCAGCAGAGGTTGTCGGAGATTTTCACACCTAAGTATTTCGTCTCCCTTTCTCTCTTGATTTCCACCCCCTTGATGGTCAGGGGTGCCGGGTTCTTTCTGAAGTCCACTACCATCTCTTGGGTTTTGGAAGGGTTTATGACCAGGTTGTGTATAGTGCACCAACTGACAAGTTCCTCCACTGATCTTCAGTAGATTTCCTCTTTGCCATTCTTGATCAAACCTATGATGGTTGTGTCATCGGCAAACTTCACAATCTTCACAGAGTTGTCCAAGGAGGTGCAGTCATTGGTGTAAATCGAGAACTGGACCCCAGCTCTGCTCTGCCTGTGCAAAGCACAGCTATAACCCCATCCCCCTGCACTTTTGCCCCCTCTCCTCAGTATGTGATGCATTTGAGGCAAGATGGAGGCGCCCATACACTAGAGTCCTGAACAAAGTTGCAGCCCAGAGGGGGAAAGAGTGATAAGTAAGGGACTGAGTTGTACTGGGCATTCTGGGGGGGGGTTTCACATAGCGGGGTATCCCAAATCAGGATGCCCTGGGGATAGAACAAAACTTGGGAGAGTCAAGTTCCTTGGTTTTGTTCTGCTTTAAAGCAATATATATATATATATAATTTTATATATATGCAGAGCTGAGCAGATGTGGGCCTAGGTGAGGTGAAAAAAGTGGGCAGTGAGATTAGAAGAGATGAGATAGGCATAGGTGAGGAGGGGAAGAGATAGACAGTGGTAGGTAAAGGTGCTGCGAGCTAAGGTCATGTGAGCAGATGTGTGACAGGTGAGATGGGAAGAGCTGAGGTGGGGTGGGCCTTGTTTTAGGAATTAGCACGGCACTGCCTCTAGTGGCCAGTTACCTGCACTGCAGGCAAGGTTGTCTCAGCTTTACAACTAAGAAGAACTGAGGGTCCAGGGGCTGCAACTCTGTGGGCTGCATGCGCCCCCCCCTCATGTTGCGCATCTGTTATAATGCAATTGCGGGTCAAACCACACCTCACCTGATACCTGCTGGTGCTTAACAAAAACCGTAATAGTAAAGAAAGGCTCGTTCACTCACCAGCGCGGGTCATTATAGAGTCAAATCTGCCCTACACAATCCGATCGCAATCCTACTAAAAAATGAGTAATGAAGTGTGGAGATAAAGACTCCATGAAACCTAAATTAAAGTACACAGGGCAGTCCTGAGGAAGTGGCGGGAGGGGATCGCCATGAACCGCGTTGGTGCTGTTAAGACGGACAGTCTAGGTGGACCTAAACGTTGATCACAGGTGATTACCTTTTCGTGTTGATTTTTGTTTACAAATATTCAAGACTGCCCTGTGTATCTGGTAGCCCTGCCACAATCACTTTCAGTGCACTTTTGCACTGTGCACTTTTTAGGCACCTTAGCACTTTAGGTTTCATGGAGTCTTTAGGGTCGATTCAGAGAAACACCAGAAACGTTAGTATTTTTTCCGATCTGTGTTTTTTTCCGATTTCGTATGAACATTCGAGCGATTCTATAATGCATTTCACACCGTGTGTAATTTTTCCGTCCGTTCGTATGGCAGTTAGTGAATCAGTTGAATGTCAGTTTCCATCCTGACTTTTCCGTTTCCTTTCTCAGGTTTCAAAGTCGGTTTTGGATTTTGCCCTTTTTCCTTTTTTGTCCGGACGAAAATCCTTATGATCTTGCGCCTGCGCACTACAAACTTAACTCATTAAAGTGCTGCCTACATATTTGGCTCACTCACTTCTTCGACAATGCTTAGCTAAATCACTTTGCACTTTCTTACATCTTCCATGTCTCACCCCTAAAACTGACCCAAACCACTGTGCGCTCAGGCGAATCTTCATTTCTGCTTTTTCTTTATTTCATTCGTTTTGCGGTAACCAACCATTAATGAATGTATTTCTAAAAGTAAATCATACATTTTTTTTTTTTTTTATTTTGAACTGGCACTGAACTTTTTACTTGCGTTTTTTAATTAAAATTTTTGGTTTCTAATGGTACAACTTTACATTTTTTGTGTTGTTACCCACACCCTGTACATACAGATTGCTCTCCAAATTTTTAAATCACCCAGCATCTTCTGCATGTTATGAGCCTTGAAACAGCCAAGATGGCGGGTCAGGTAATATAAGGCAGCCTGCAAACAGAAAGGGCCTTGTGACTGTGTTGCTCTGCATTCTGGGATTTCTGACCTTTCAAGGCCCCCCAGCTCTGCTGTCTCTGAGCAAAACACAGCTGTAACCTGCACCCTGCACTTTATCCCACTCTCCTCTCCTCAGTAAGTGTGATGCATCTGACCAAAGATAAGATAAAATAATTACACAAAGCAAAGGTTGCCAACTACAACAATAAATCCGAAAACAAATTAAGATTCAAGTACAACAACAATCCAAAAAAAAAATAACAAAGGAGATAATAAGACATAAGTTTAAAAATAAATCGCAATTATATGGATGTGTGGCAAAATAAAGGTTTACATGCAAAGGACTAATTAAGGTCCACATTAAAATGCTTTTATAAGGCATACATGAAATGTATTGATTCAGGTATGCATTGCTATACAATTTATGGCCTCGGCCATGCTGATACATGCAGTTCATTGGAGCTGAAGGCGCGCAGACTCCTCCACATAGCCGCAAAACATGTTCTACAATAGCAAATCCGAGCCCTCAAAGGTGTCGGAAGTGGATTTTCAATTAAACGGATTTTTAGGGTGGGAATCAGCTCTCTGAATCACATGGAAACACATCCAATTAATGGAAGTTTTAGGAACGAACGAAAAAATTACAATTTGGTTGGGAACATTTCCGATTTGGTTGTAAAACTTCCGATTTTGTTAGTAAAACTTCCGATGATCGTAAGAGCATATACGAATTCGTTCGAACGTTCGCGCGAGTCGGAAATGGGCAAAAAAAAAAAGGAAAAATTGACTTAACACCCACCCAAACTTCCGATTCCCGATGCGAAATCAATTAACTTTTGCATTTAGAATCGACCCTTTTATCTCCACACTTCATTACTCATTTTGCACAAAGCCTTCTTTGCACATTTTTATAAATATATTGGTACACTTTTGTGTAAACACCTCTTTCTTAACCTTTTTATGTGGAGGACCCGTTTACACTCGGCAGCAAATAGATTTATTATCTTGAATTTAATTATTTATTGTATATTATGAATTTCAAGTCCAGATTTGTCCACCTGACTTCAGTCTTTGAATTTTCATTTGTATTTAAATGTTGGTCGTTGTTGTGCCAGCTGTGTATTGAACAGTTTTGAATAAAGTATTAATCAATTTTATTTACTGTAGTGCGGCTATCTCTTAACAGGCAACAAGCGGTCTGACTGGCAGTCCGCATACTTTTGTAATATTGTGTACCACCCTTTACAGAGTGGCCATTTGTTCCTGTTTAGCCAGCATCCAGTTTGTGATAATTGCTTTAGCAGTGCGGGAATACATTGTTTTGCTTAAGTTCTTAGTCACTTATTATTCTTTCCCCCACCGGGCTGCAACTCTGTTCAGGACTCTAGGATAAGGGCGCCGCCATCTTGCCTCAGAAGCATCACACACTGAGGAGAGGAGAGCGGGGTAAAGCACAGAGGGCTGGTTATAGCTGTGGTTTTTACATACAGAGCAGAGCTGGGGTCAGGGTAAGGACAGCAATCCCAGAATGCAGAGTGACACAGTTAGAAGACACTTCCTGATGCTCCATGAGCCGCCATCTTGGATGTTTAAAGGCTCATAACATGCAGTAGATGCAGGTAGGATGATTTATAATGTGAGCAATCTGTATGTATAGGGTGTGGGAAACATAAGATATGCTCTTATTCAGAGTGAAGTTCTGCTTTAAAGTGGACCAACACCCAGGATTTTGACTATCCTGGGTTTTGGTCCACTTCGGCGGGGCACCCCGATCGCTGTGTGAAACCCCCCGGAAAGCCCCAAAATCTTACCTGTCCCCGCTCCCACGTGACTGGACGGTCCAATCCCCGCCAATGTCCAGGCGGGGATCAGGAACGTCCAAGCGGCTGCCGCCGCCGCCGCCTCCCTCGCGTCACTTTCGGCGCGGGCGCGCGCACGCCTACAGGGGCATGAGGGAGGCGGCGGCGGCCGGCCGCCGCCGAAGATCAGGTAAGCGATTTGGGGTGTCTGGGGGGGTTTCACCCCGCGGGACATCCCGATCTCGGATGTCCCGCCGGGTGGGAGGTGATCGGCCCGGGAATCTTATAGATTTCCGGGCCGATCACCTCTCGGTGTTGGTCCACTTTAAGAGCTTACTCTCTAGGCCATTCTAATGGCGGAGGCTGCCACTGGGTGTCGCAATAATGAACGTATTTATGTCATTTTCTACCCTTTACTATTATGGTTTTTGTTAAGCACCAGCAGATTTAATTTTCTTTTTAACTTGATAAATAAGAAACTTATTATCATTCTCGTGAAATATTTGATATACCGGTATACATTAGTGAGACATTTTTGTTTAAACTACTTGGAATGACCTATCAGGCGATGGCCGGGTTGGCCCTGCCTACAGCAATTGCCTTATATGATTCCTGATAACACACTGTGAGGCTGCATGATTAAGGGGAGAGCCCGAAATGCGTTGCTGTCACCCACTGCGTCACCCTTACTTTAATTTTGAAAGGATTTTGGGTCGAGAAGTTTTACCTCGCTAAGAAAAAGGTGGTCATGAGAAAATAAAATACATGGACTACGGAAGTGGCGCTGGATCTTGGAAATAACAGCATGATTGAACAGCATACCTTTATGAATCCTCTGCATAGCATGTAGCAATGATTTTTTTTTTTTTACACTTAACATTGACAATTGCTTTATCTTACCAAAATTCAAAAGTGACACCTAAAAATGACCAGGCTCTCATTCTGTACTAATGCATGACTTTAGAAAACTTAAGGATCTGTCTAGACAAGTTAAAAAAATACTGGTTCCTGAGCTAGAGACCTAGTCCTGTTCTCCATGTACCGCAAGCAGTAGCGCAAATGGCCCACCAACCCCCATCTGTGTCGCAATGCTTGCAGAACTCTCCTCCATTGCAGTGGATGGAGCAGGTGTGGCCAGTAACTGACATGGGGCAGATGGTCGCTGCTAGTGTGGTGGCTGACCCGTGTTGCCCGAGTTCAATCAGCAATCACGTCTGTATTCAGGACGATGGGCGCTGGCAACAGGGGTCCAGGCACAAATCCTGAAGTTGTTATTCAGATGCAGAGGCAGTAAGAGTCAGCCACCTGCTCATGTTAAACCATGAGCTCTCCATCTCCCTGCCTGAACACAGTTCAGGCAAAACTGTTAGGGGGTTAAAGAAGGGCCCCTACTGATCTGGGAAATCTTTTTACATTTTATTTTACTTGTTCTAGTGATATGCCAAGGCAAATCTGTTGCGGACGGACAATCACCACTCTGTATAGTCCCCTACCATCTTCTTTTAGATGCAGTCCTGCGATAATACTGCAGGAATTTTCAAATAACCATTAGAAACTCAACACTGGCTTATCTTTGGATCAGATAGTCCAGAAAGGAGGGCCTCCCTGTGTTCTAACCTTTTGAACCAAGCCTCATGCCTGTGCCAGGAAATACTAAGTTCTCATTATGTCTGACCAAGAGAGCTAGATATTCCCGACAGCTCACCTTAAAATATACTCGACCAACATGGCTAACGTGGGTACAACATGTTACTGCCAGGGCCTTCCAAGTGACCATATGTCCGCTTGTTGAGGTTCTGTAAACATGTTTCTTCAGTTCTTGTTGCAGATCAGAAAGGCCATCCTATCATTTTAAAGAGGAACTGAACAAACACATTGCTTCCTACACATACATGTGACCGGTATTTGACTTGGTAATACATTCCTTCCTCTCAGCAATTCTAAACATCCTTAATTTTAAATTCAAGTATACACTGCAGGCAAAACAGACCTGTTCCCCACACACATCCCAGCCAACACAAATAGCATTTAAACGTTAGGCTGCAGTTGCCTTAGGCATACACAAATGAGAAGACAAAGGTAAGCTATACACAATGTGAAAAGCGCAAGCCATGCTACAGGTTAAAGTGCCACTTGTAATATTGTGACCTTAGTGGAGCAGCCTAGGAGGTAATAACAATGTTACTATGGGTAATTTTGATCCAGGAAACAGCTCTTATGCATGTTCCCCATGGTTTTCTTGGTTGTTTTGGTTTGCTTATCTCTAAAAACTTAAGTTAGTTACATGGTAAGTTTTTTTCTAAACATCCGAAATGACAGTATACCACTGAGATATTAAGGCTCCGCCCCAAGGTAGGAATACGTGACTACCAGAATACACAAAAGCTTTAGCTCCTCACTGGTAAATCAGCAAGATAACATATAAAATAACGTAGCCTGAGGGAGGGAAGCCTGTATGCTGCCCTTTTGGATGTTTAGAAAATAAGTTACCAGGCAACTAACTTAAGCTTTCTCAAAACACCCTTAAGGCAGCATACCACTGAGAGGATAAGCGAGATACTACCTCTACTGGGTAGGAAAGGCTGCCTGTAACACACTCCTGCCAAAGGATTGGTCTTGCAAGGTGAGCAGATCCAGGTAGTAATGATTAACAAATGTCTTAGCTGAAGACCAAGTTTGCGCTCTGCAGATCTGTTCAGCAGAGGCACTAGCTTGCTCCGGCCAAGATGTAGAAATACTTTTTGTTGTATGAGCTGTGATCCACCCTGAAGAAGGAGATCCGTTGTAAGCAAAACTGATAGTGCTCTTCATCCATCGGGCCAATGTTGCCTTGGAAACACGCTGACCCTTCTTGTGACCCAAGAAGGAAACTAATAAGCTATCGGCCTTTCTTCAATCCTTTGTTTGTCGAAGGTATTCCAGCAAACAGGCCCTGACACCCAAAGATTTATCTACAGAACCCATGGAAGGATAATATAGCTAATAAGAGATCTTAGCAAGGATCCACCTGTAATATTATACGAACCTGGAAAGCTTGAAGAAAAGGGTGATGGCAGGATAGAGCCTGGATATCACTGATTCTGTGGGCTGAAGTTACTGCCACCAAAAAGAGCACCTTTCATGTAAGAAACATAATATAAGAGCTTGACAGAGTTTCAAAGGGTGGTGCGGCCAGTGCTCTAAGGACTCGGGCGAGATCCCATTGAGGAGCCTGAAACTGACCGGTCTGGACAGCTAGCAAAAAACACATGACCAACACCAAAGATGAAAGTCTCTTTCATCCCAAAAAAACAAAAAGGTCGCTAATTGGACCTTCAGGGTAGTGATGCTGAGACCCAGGTTGACTCCTTCCTACAGGAAATCCAATACGACTGGAAGACTAAAAGAGAAGTCAGGGCGTCTATTCCTAGAGCTTGATCTGAGGGATCAAGGGAGAAGAACTTCCTCAGCTTGTTGTTCTGACCAGAGGCGGAGAGATCCACCTCCGGAGTTCCCCTAGGGACACAAATCTGATTGAACACCTCCTGGTTCAGTGACCATTCTGTTTCCGACAGCAGAGAGTGACTCAAAAAATCTACCACCTGATTTTGGCAACCTTTCAGGTGGATGGTGGCTGACAGAGATAAAAGGTTCAGTTCTGCCCAGATCAGAATTTTCCTTGCTGCTTGTTGTAGGACAGATGACCTTGTCGCATTGTCTTTTCTGATTTGTACGCAATGACCCTTCAGGTGGGGAGAGAATGCTAGCAATGCCTCCTTCACAGCTAACAATACTCTGAGATTCAATGAGCATACACTCAGTCTTCTGGACCATTTCCCTTGAGCAGTCAGGGATCCGTAAAAAAAATTCTATTCCTGAAATGGATGCCACCACTGGAAGTGGGCAAGAAACTCCCCAACCCCATGAAGAGGCATCCATCGTCACTACCATGTCCTTGGGGTCTGACCAGGATAGGCTACTGACAAACCTGTGCTTGTCTTGCCACTTCGATTATCCTGTCTATGGACTCCTGAGACTTGTCCCAAGAGTTTAGAATATGCAACTGTAGAGTCCTTGAGTGTCGCTGACCCCATCTTACAGCGGGGGAAGGACGAGGTCATTAGCCCCAAGACCCGCATAGCTTGATGGACCAAAATCGACCAAGTGGAACGCAGGGACTGAACATTATCTTCTAAGGCAGAAAAATTCTCTGAAGGATGGTATTGATCTCAAACCCCAGATAAGTCATGACCTGTGACAAGACTAGACTGGACTTATGGTAATTCAGGATCCAACCCAAACGTATTTAAAATTCCTTTGTCAGATCAGAAGCAACTTCTGCTGATCTGGGGCAAAGAGGAGCAGGTCTAGGCTTGAGGCTTGAGTCGACAAGCTTATTAGTACCTGCCAATAGGCATCCTTCAGGTCTATTGATCCCGCCAGGAGGGAGCAGATTTCTCAAAGAGAAAATGGTCTCTATGCAGAAGCATCTGTAGCGTACCGTCAGTTTCAGCATTGGCGTACCGACAGTATTCAAATAGAGATCGAAGCGGAATCCTCCAGAGGGCTTCTTTACCCAAAAGATGCTCAAGTAGAACTCTTTCCCCATTGTTGGGGAACCGGACAATTGCTCCCATATCCAACATAGAATCTAGACTGCTGCAATTGGTCAGTCTTTCCTCCCTGTCCCCTTGGGAGAGGAGCAACAACAAGTTCCTTCGAAGGATGTGCATGAATTCTATTGAGAATCCTTTCCTTATTCCCCTGGAAATAAAGGGGCAATCCAGTAAAGTCTTCCACCAAATGTGGAATTGTTTTAACCTGGCACCTAGTAAGGACCCAGCGTCATTGCTTCTTAGAGACTGATTGTTGGGCACCAAACTGAGTGGATCTTCTAAATCTGCCTCTCCTAGAAGTAACAGAGGCCCCTCTAGCCACTCTAAACGAGTCCCTGCTAAGAAAGGGCCATCTATAAGAGAAATTATATTCCTGAAATGGATGCCAACAGTGGAAGTGGACAAGAAACTCCTCAAGAACTCAAAGAAACTGGACACAGGCTCACCTCGACAGGGATCTTCTCCCAGTAGCAGCTCCTCAAGGAAGATGGCAGCGCCTGAGAAGTTGGAGATCTCAACTGCTTTAGTCCCCTCCCTCCTACAGGGGTCACAAGTGACACTGCTCCAGTCTGGGATGACCCAGTAACAGGGACGAAGGAGCGGAGTCACATGCCTACAGTGACCAGCCACCATCTCTTTCAAACAGACCGGTGGAAGTGAAGCAGGGCTCCCGCTGCAGATGGCAGCAAAGCAGCGAAAGGGGGCCAGCAGCTGCCTGAGGACCAGCACTCACCCCCGGCATGGAGGACCCCATCCATCCAGGGGCAGATCAGAATGGCAGAGGACTTGGCACATCTGTGGTGAGGAGGCATGGGGTGGATCGTCTGCACATGAGCAGACTGGAAGTGAGGGGGGGTCAGATGGGGAGGAAGAGCCCACACCACCCTCAGTCAAAAAGTACTATGTGTGGGAGGTGCCCCCACACCTCTTGAAGCAAACCCTTGAGCCATAGCAGCTCAAACAGCCCCACCTATTGCCTCTGGGCTCTAAGGACTGTCCCTTTGCCCCCAGGGAGTCGGTAACTCCACAGGGTGCTCATGATGCTTTCTCCCCAACCTCCTTCATTTTCCGTAACAGGGGGGTGCAAACCTCCTATTATGAGTATGATGGGGTAACCCGTGGATCACATTTAAGCCTGACAGGCAAAAACTTCCAGAAGGGGAACAACCCTTCCTCAGCATCCACCAAGCCCTCCTCCGGTTTTATATGAGCTCAGCCTCAACTCCGCCGCCTTCAAGCGAGATGCGGAATGGCTCTGACTGTCATCCCCACACAAGCAAATCGGTTATACTCACACCTTGCCATTCTGTCAAAACTAAGCTGAACACCATCTCTCCTTTCCTGAGGAGGAAATCTGATACAACACTAATTTCCCCCCAGTCACCACCACCTCTCCAGCTGCAGATGGATAGTGCCTGCCCAGGATTTGTCTGAGACTCAGGCGAGCCCAGCACACCAGCTCATCCCCCAGTGGCTCTCCCATGGGGACTCTGACCATGATGAGCCAAGGGAACAGTCGGCCGAACCAACAGGTGGATGGTTGTAGGGGCTAACAGAGGTCCGTCCCTGCTCCCAGGGGGATTGAGCTGTCAGTTTCTTGTTTTGCAGCAGAGCAGGATATTGTATTTCTCCCACAAAGCCTCGATTTCCTGAAACTACTAGGAAATGGGCTACAAGCTACTTTCCATGTGATACAGTTTCTAGCCTTCTCCACAAATTGTATCCCAATGTCAGTCCTCTCTGTTGGAGATGCAACCAAGATGAGGGTTCACTCCTACATATATTCTGGTCTTGTCCCGCCTCCACAACTTTTGGTCCAGGGTTGCATATGTGACGATGACAAGCCAGGGTAGTGTTTAATTAGTGAACTGACATCTCCGATTATTGGGACCCAATATTTGTGTCTTTCAACCTAGCTAGTTATAGTTATAAAAAAAATAATTAGTCACATGCTGATTGAATTAAATCAACTTTTTTTTGCAACAGTATAATATAATTATATGTATTTACCATTACTACCTACCAATTTCATGCATGCCTTTATACACTGGCGAAACTGGTTAGGGGTGTGGCTTGTATATACACAAATTGGTCACTCCAGATTCTCATTTTGTCCTCTGTTTTCTTCAATACCCATCAATTTGCCTCATTTACTCAGTCAGTTCACATTTATTACAGAATCAGTAATATATATATATATATATATATATATATATATATATATATATATACTTAAAATCCAAATATCTAAAGAATATTGGTATAATATGGTAATCCTTGACCTTGGCAAAGTAAATCCCATACTCTATAAAATGAAAATAAAAGTGACCTCTCTATTTGGAATAGTTTTGGTTTTTGTTTGATGAAGCATTCAGAAAATGCCCAGACTTTACCCACAGAACTGGTTTCCAATGGTAATTCCCTTACACGTTGTCGCTAGACCTGCCGGGCTAGTCTATGAGCAGCGTGAGAGCAATTTGCTTATTAAAAAGGACCTAAAGTACCAACCGGGGGGGGGGGGGGGGGTATTTACCAGCAATACAGCTTCTGCCTGTTTTGCCTGATATTATTATTTTACACATCATCAAGAGGCTTATTGATAGAAAAAACTTTACTTTACTCTAGGCAGCATCTAGTATTGAATGGTTCAGTTGTCCGGCAGCAGGATTGATTGACAAGAGCAGTGTAAAACAGAGTACCAGAATGTTATCTAAAAGTGTATTCTACTTTAAAGGGATTGTCCAGGCAAAACAAAAAGTATATACGCGCCTTTTGTACAGCACAGCTCCACCACCCAGACCCCCTGATGTAAAACATCTGTCCTTTTCGGTCCAAGATGGCGGCTAGTTCCCACCCCACAGCACACTTTATTCATTGCAATGAAGAGGGCGATGCCAAGGTGGGGTCACGGGGGCCCAACGTAGCATTGCCCTATCACAACGACAGCGGGGGGGGGGGGGGGGGGCTAGCCTCAAACAGCTGGGCTGGATAGTGGAGCTGCACTGGACAAAAGTGAATATAATCTTTTTTTTTTTTAGTTTTACCTGGGTAATATCTTTAAAGGGATAAAAAATGGCAAAAGCAATTGTTAAACCATTGTGTTGGGTTATGTTTGACACTGTCCTAAATGGCTTTCGGTTTTAAATTGAAGCAGAAATGGCCGAGATAATGAGATTCACAGTTTCACCTTATGATTTCTCTTCTGCAGCATGTGGGCGGGGCCCTTCAGGGGGGTGTGTCACTACTCTTTGCCTTGTTTCTACTTTCAGAAGCAGGTGTGTTCTGACAGGAAGGGAGAGCACAGCCATGATGAGGTGAGCTGCTGCATAAAAGTTTATGCACTTTGCCTACAGAGTCCCTTTAAGCTCTTAAAGTGGACCTACACCCAGGATTTTGACTATCCTGGGTTTTGGTCCACTTCGGTGGGGCACCCCGATCGGGGATGCCCCGCTGTGTGAAACCCCCCAGAACATCCGGAAACACTCACCTCACCACGCTCCTACGCGGGCGCTCGTCCAATCAGAGCACCGCTGTGGTATGCACATACAAGCGGCGTCCAACCACAGCGGCTCTGAGTGCTGGAGGCCGCGTCTCGCGCTTCCCTCTAACAGTGAATGGCCGGCGCGGGTGCGCGCCCTGCTAGAGGGAAGCGCGAGACGCCACCCACGCATGCGCCGTTGGAACCGGGTTAAGGTAAGGTTTCTGGGCTTCCTGGGGGGTTTCACCCCGATTTCGGATGCCCCGCGGGGAGGGATCTGATTGGCCGATCCCCCCTGGGTGTTGGTCCACTTTAATGTGCATGATTGGTCATGTAGCCCTAATTTTATGAGCAATGCTAATGCTAGCACTGTCCAGAATTATATTTCCTTAGCAGGCTTTCTTGCACAATTATCTTTGATGTCGGGGGAAGGTCATAGCTGTCGAATTAACCACACAGGTTGCTGGTTTCTAGGCTTCTGTTTTCTGCAAACTAGTAAACAAACTAGTAAACATTACACTCCATGCTAATAATGCTCCATTTTAAAACAGATCTTGGTCTCTAAGTGGCTACAAATTAGGAGTATAAGACACTGTGTTTCTGCTTTAGTCACAGATATGCCACATTTGGTCCCAAGATTTTTGCATTGTGGTGCTGGCAGAGGTTGTCTTACTCCAATTGTATAACTGCCAACAGGCTTTCTTTTCCTCCTTTAACTTTTATTCCTTCTCTCATATTCTCCCTATCTTGCCTCCTTCCATTCCACATGTTAGAACTGACCAAAGAGGTGTGCAATGATAAACAGTGATGGCTGTTCGGTATTCCGGTACAACAGGCTCCGTTCATGCAGAGTGGAATTTCCACTTCACATGGGCTTGATCTCATCTGACAATCACGTGTAGGCATGGAAACATCCACATGCAAAGACAAACCAAGCAAGGCCCTCGCTCTCACAGACTGATAGGGGATGTGTATGGCAGGCGTGCCTGCTTGACACACAACTTTGTGGAAGAACTGGGAGCCATGATGCTCAACACAGGAAGTATTACCATATCTTACCTTGAAACAGAAGGCCTCTTGTAAGGACTGCGCCGGACACCTTTCTGTCTTAAGCTGATAATCCCCAATCTCCACCGCCTCTTCTGCCTATAGACAAGTCCCCGCTCGCAGGAGACGCGGATAATGCCTCTCCAGACTCGGTTACCCCCAGGACTTAATGGGCACAAAGATTACCAGCTTAAGGTGGAGACTGATGAACGGCAGGGAGTCCCAAATGAGGATGCTAGGAGGCGGATGTCCAAAAACTAGCCGAAGTCAAACCAGGAGATCACGAAGCGAGGTATCCAGCGGAGGTAACAAAGAGGAGTCAAAACAAGCCGAGGTCAATCCAGAAGGTCACGGGGCACGGTATCAGAAGGGTCAGGCAAAAATCGAGGTCAGGCAGGCAAAGTGTCAAGGCAGGCAGCAAGCAAGGATGGTCAGAAGAAACAAGCCGAGTATAAACAATATAGGTCAGTCTATCACGCTCCCAACAACCCAGAGGCTATAACGGGCACTGGGAAAATGGAGGAGCCTGAATATAAAGGGAGTACTGGCCAGTAGGAAAGGGAACAAAAGGAGGGAATGGGAATGATTGGTGGCACTTTGAAAAACGGGAGCGGTCCCAGGAACTGGACTGCCCAGGCCAGACAGGCCGTCCAGTCCCTGGGCCCGACTCCCACCAGGATGCAGGGGATAGGTCACTTTAAATCCGCCTCCGGCGGACGCGCTGGGGGAAGCGCCGCCGGGAGGCATAAACAAGACGTGCTCGCGCGCGCGCACGAGCACGTTGCTGACCGGGTGCGCCCCCGCCAGAGGGAGGAAGAGCCGCATCGGCGGACAGCCTGGCGGGGCCGCCCAGCCGCACTGAGCGGGCCGCAGCGCGGCCACCAGCACACCCCGCCGCCACCGAACCCCGGACTCCACAGCAGCGCCGAGAGGCAGCCACACAAGGAGACCGCCGGACCGGAGGCGGTAGCGGGCCGCCCGAAGACGCACCGCGGGACCGGGGACGGCGCGGTAAGAGCCTTACACCTCTCTTGATATTCCCTGGCACTGGGGCAGGATGTTTTTGGGAGGGGCAGGGGTTACATTAAACCGGACCTTCAACCTAAATAAGAGCCTATTTTATATGTTTCCCACACCCTGTACAAACACATTGTTCACATTAAACCGGACCTTCACCCTAAATAAGAGTCTATCTTATATGTTTCCCCCACCCTGTACATACAGATTGCTCACATTAAGAACCATCCTATCTGTATCTATTGCATTTTCTGAGACTTTAAGGAGGTGCAGTGTCTTCTGACTGTGCTGCTCGGCATTGTGGGATTGCTGACCTTTTTCTTGCCCCAGCTCTGCTCTGTTTGTGCAAAGCACAGCTCTAACCCCGCTCCCCTGCACTTTTGACCTCTCTCCTCTTCTCAGTAAGTGTGATGTTTCTGAGCCAAGATGGTGGCGCCCAAACGTAAGTGACTAAAAATGGTAAATATATTCATTTTAGATGCTGGGGAATAGTTTTTTAAAGGTTTGGGCTTTTCATTAAATGATGCTGAAGATCCGCTTTAAGACTGGACTTCACTCTAAATAGGGTCTTGGGTTTTGTTCCTCTTTGGTGGGGCATACCATTTTGTAAGTTTATCCCCCCGTATTACCGTAAACTCATCTTTTCCTACCTCATTTCCACAACACATGAGCGGACTGCTCGGCCATTTGACATGTGCTCATTCCATTCAGACTTCCTTTGCGGCACTAGTGTAAGTGTGGCAAGGAAATCCATAATTCCATATTATCCATATTAACAACCCGTCTTCCAAGCCAGTCAGTGTTGGATAATGGCTAAATGCTATTACACATCTCATATGAGTGATGCTTTGGGCAGAAAGTGGTTAATGCTACTATTTCCTACCAGGTAGGGGATGTCACATGGTTGAATGGTTGTCTGTCCTTCAAATACGTTGTTGTTGTTTGCAATAACTTGTGCTGTGTTCCCTGAGAAAGGATGTCTGCATGCATCCGAAACGTTGGGTGATTTTATGTCTGCACGTTATGGAATTAAAAACAAAAGCTTTCACTTAAACCGGACCTAAACCATGATTTATCGAAAAGCCCAAACCCTTAAAAAATTATTCCCCAGCATCTAAAATTAATATATTTTACATTTTTAGTCACTTACTTATTATTCTTTCCCCCCGCTGGGCTGCAACTCTGTTAGGGACTTTAGGATACGGGCGCCGCCATCTTGACTCAGAAGCATCACACTTACTGAGGAGAGGAGGGATAAAGTACAGGGGGGCAGGTTATAGCTATGGTTTGCTCAGACAGAGCAGAGCTGGGGGTCAGGAAAAGGTCAGCAGTCCCAGAATGCTGAGCAGCACAGTCAGAAGGCACTTCCTGTTTGCAGGCAGCCGCCATCTTGGATGTTTAAAGGCTCATAACATGCAGTAGATGCAGGTAGGATGATTTTTAATGTGAGCAATCTGTATGTACAGGGTGTGTGTAAGATAGACTCTTATTCAGAGTGAAGGACCGCTTTAAGGAAGTAAGTCGAAGAAGATTTTGATTTTACATTTAAAAACCATTCATCCCTGGCTTTTCATACATTGGACAATAACTTTTAATTTATATGTAACCCATCCTCTTGCTATCCAGCATTTATTTTGTTTTTGACAGATCTTAATATGAAACTATTTGCACCATGAAAAATATAAAGATGTAAATGCACTGAAAAAAGGTAAGTGACACTGCTATGTAACCTGCATCCTTTGGGACTCCTTTGCAGACATGCTCGCTCCCTGCTGAGCCAAGATTGAACAACGTTAGAGGTCAGTCACCTCGGAGTAAGCCTTGGAATAAGCCTTTCAGCCACTCCTAGATGGCATCTGGCCAGAGACGGGGAGGCCGATTCATTAATAGCGGCAGGTAGCGACAGATGAGCGCCAGTAGCGTTATTTTCACAGCGCCCGCTAGTATTCGCTGTGCTTGGCCGTTGTTCGGCTGTTGACAGCGACTCAGTCGGTTTGCCGTAATGTTGAATACGGGGTTAGGAGTCGCTATTTGACAGGTTCCGCGCTGTATGGGAGCGCATGACAGCGAATGGCCATAGCAACGGCTCCCAGCATATTCATTAACAAATCACGCTCAAAAAATTCTCGCGCTGTACAATGCATGTTTAAACCCCAGAGCGCTGGCGGCGATGGGTTAAAAGTAGTTTTTTAACCCCCAAACAACCATATTTTTGGGAAAAAAAAAAACATGTTTTTACAAACATTTTGTAATATGAATACATTAATATCAGACCTGTAATATCAATTCTGCACAAAATCAATTATGCACAAATTTATTTATTTTTTTATTTTATTTTTGCAGAAGTGGTCACAGAATTTTTTACATTTAAAAAAAAAATAAAAAAATTAATAGCAATTAATTATGAATATTTAAAGATTGCTCGATTGAAATGCATTGGAGAGCGCCAGGGAGCGAGAGGTCATACCTGTCGCTGTTCAAGGTCGCTCGCTGGCGCTGTGGGGTGAGGCTGGAATAATGATGAATAATTCGCTATCTGGCGCTCTGTCAGTCGCTAAGCAGGATCGGCTTGATAAATGTGTGATTGCGGAGGGGAGCCGGCGTTCTCGTGGCGGTGAGCGTCATTACCGTTCGCTCACCATTCGCTACCTGGCGCTATCCCTTGTTAAATAAGGGCCTAATGTAAAAGCCAATCATTTCCCTGGTTAGCTTCATAGGAGGATGAGCCTCCTCCTGAGACATGCATCCAAAAATAAATGGGTTTAACATTTTTTTTTCATGTATGTTTTTGCATCTGTTTCAGTTCTTAAAAAAAATGATGGCTAGGCTCACTATAGCTTGGAACACCTGCCCCTATGCACTTTGACATGGGTCTGGTGTTCCTCTAGGGGTGAAAAATGGGTCCATGCTGAAGAGCACTGGGCTCTTCTGCACCCACCTGGCCATTGGGGGTATGGGTTATGGAGTGAAGGGAGCGGTGAGGGCCTGGCAGAAGGCCAGTCTGTAATGGAGAGGACAGAAGAGAAGCAGATGGAGGACAGCAAGTCAGAGTGGGAGGACACAGCTGAATAACAAGGGCAGAGGTTACTTTAATGTTAGATCAAGGGTAGGGGTATGGTTGTAAATGACTTGCCCCATTACCTGTACCCTGATTGTGGTGTGATCCTTCTCACAGCAATGTTTCCCCTTTAAATACCTGTGTCTCACATCTCCCCCCATGTGCAGCAGGGCAATGCATGTATTGGCAGACCCGATTTGGCTGGAGAGCGATCTCACCACTAATGTGTATTTGCACCACCGAGAAGGCGCATGTTGCTACGCCAAAACAGCATGTGCATAGGCATCTCCTAATCGCTCCCTTCCACTGCGGATTGGAAGGTCTATGGCCCTCACTCCTGTCTCATCCTGCAACTGAATCCCATACTTTGCGGCGTACAGACTGGCGCTCCATAAAAACAAGCTTTCCAAAATACATCAACTCTTTCAGCAGAGGTCAGAAGAAGGTCGGAAGAAGAACAATGTCACTATCAAGAGTTTACCGTGTAACCAACCAGCCATACTCACTTAGGCCCTTATTTAAACCGGACCTTCACCATGATTTAATGAAAAGCCCAAACTCTTAAAAAACAATTCCTCAGCATCTAAAAGTAATATATTTTACATGTTTAGTCACTAATTTATTATACTTTCCCCCACTGGGCTGCAACTCTGTTCGGGAATTTAGGATACGGGCGCCGCCATCTTGACTCAGAAGCATCACACTTACTGAGGAGAGGAGAGTGGGATAAGGTACAGGGGGGCGGGTTATAGCTGTGCTTTGCTCAGACAGAGCAGAGCTGGGGTCAGGGAAAGGTCAGCAGTCCCAGAATGCAGAGCAGCACAGTCACTTCCTGTTTGCAGGCACTTCCTGTTTGCAGGCTGCCTGCAAAAATGGCAGCTTCCATAAGCCGCCATCTTGGATGTTTAAAGGCTTATAAAATGCAGTAGATGCAGGTAGGATGATTTTTAATGTGAGCAATCTGTATGTACAGGGTGTGGGAAACATATAAGATAGGCTCTTATTTAGAGTGAAGGTCCGCTTTAACAAGGGATAGCGCCAGGTAGCGAATGGTGAGCGAACGGTAATGACGCTCACTGCCACGAGTACGCTGGCTCCCCTCCGCAATCACACATTTATCAAGCCGATCCTGCTTAGCGACTGACAGAGCGCCAGATAGCCACTCATTCATCATTATTCCAGCCTCACCCCACAGCGCCAGCGAGCAACCTTGAACAGCGACAGGTATGACCTCTCGCTACCTGGCGCTCTCCAATGCATTTCAATGGAACAATCTTTAAATATTCATAATTAATTGCTATTAATGTTTTTTTTTTTTTTTTTTTTATAAATGTCAAAAATTCTGTGACCACTTCTGCAATGTTAGATATTTTTTTTAAGGTTAAAAAAAAAAAAAAATTGTGCAGAATTGATATTACAGGTCTGATATTAATGTATTCATATTACAAAATGTTTTGAAAAATATGTTTTTTTTTTTTTTCAAAAAATATGGTTGTTTGGGGGTTAAAAAACTACTTTTAACCCATCGCCGCCAGCGCTCTGGGGTTTAAACAAGCATTTCACAGCGGGAGAATTTTTTGAGCGTGACTTGTCAATGAATATGCTGGGAGCCGTTCGCTATGGCCATTCGCTGTCATGCGCTCCCATACAGCGCGGAACCTGTCAAACAGCGACTCCTAACCCCGTATTCAACATTACTGCAAACCGACTGAGTCGCTATCAACTACAGAACAACGGCCAAGCACAGCGAATACTAGCGGGCGCTGTGAAAATAACGCTACTGTCGCTCATCTGTCGCTACCTGGCGCTATTAATGAATCGGCCTCTCCGTCTAGTAAAGGTATTGTCTTATTTTGTCATTTTCTAATAAGCTTCAAAGTTTACTAAGTTGTGTCAGGATGTGAGGAGTTGTCAGGATTTGCAGGTTACCAAGAGAATAGAAAGTGGGGCATCCTGGATTTAATAATAATAATAATGCTTTAGCCATTGATCTAGAAAACCTGAGGTTAAAGTGGTACAAAACCCACCAGCAGCCAGCATGGAATCTAAAAGCTTTTTCCCCGGGTCATCGCGAATTGGGATGTCCAGCTGTGTAAAACCCCCAGGGCACCCATAAAAAACGTCCAACAGCGCATGCACAGGCTCTAGTCCAATGAGAGCTGCCTGCCGTGACTACATCATTCAGCAGGCAACAGGGAGAATGCTGCTACATCCCTGGCGATGCAGATAGGCTGGGACAGGAGTGCACACAAGGCCGGGCATCCCCATTCATTTCAATCAGAGCCCTTTGCCAAGTCAAGTCAAAAGGGCTCTAATTGGAAAAAAGTTTATGCGCCTTTGGAGTGGGGAAAGGTGAGTTTTAGTGGGCTTTCACACAACAGGGCATCCCTATTCGTGATGCCTCAGGGGCACAGAACAAAACCCGGGAAAGTCAAATTCACTTACCTGCCCCCAGAGTCCTTGCTGCGTCTGGTTCCTGTGGCTGTATTCCCGCCCCCGTCTAGCTGTGTGCACACACAGAGATGAGGCGGGGATGTGGGCGGCTGCTTAGCCATTCAGCTCAGCAGCTAGCAGAACTTGTAAAATTGAGCTCAATGATTGGCTGAGTGGGCCGCGGACATTTTCTAGCGGACATTTTGAGGGCTAAAGTCCTCTTGTAATAGGGGTCATGTGCACTTAGCTGACAACTGGAGGGGAGGGTGATACCGGTTGGTAGGATCCACAGAAAGGGGGGGATGTCGCCTCACAGATGTCAGTAGCTCACTCTTCCACCACACTGGGCAGAGCAAATGCAGCCCTTACTCTCCTTCCCCTTATGCTTAGCAGCAGCCCGAGCATGGCTTCGAGTCAGGGCACTTATGAGTCCTGCCCCTCCACCCAGGCAAGATGGCTACAGAGCCTACCTCCTTATCCTCCTCTGGTTTGGCTTCTCTTCACTGTTGGGCGCCCGCCCGCAGCAGAAGGGAGAATGCGCCAGACCCGACGAGCCAAGCGGCTGATCGGCTGCTGCTTAAAGTGGACCAACACCCAGGGGGGATCGGCCCGGGAATCTATAAGATTCCCGGACCGATCAGATCCCTCCCCGCGGGGCATCCGAAATCGGGATGTCCCGCGGGGAGGAACCCCCCAGGAGGCCCACAATCCTTACCTTACCGGCGATCCAACGGCGCATGCGCGAGACGCGGCCGCGTCTCTCGCTTCCCTCTAGCAGGGCGCACTCCCGCGCCGGCTGTTTTGTGAATGGCCGGCGCAGGCGCGCTCCCTGTTAGAGGGAAGCGAGAGACGCAGCCAATGACAGCGCTCTGGTATGCGCGTCCAAGCGGCTTTGGACACGCATACCAGAGTGGCTCTGAGCGCTGTCATTGGCCGGACGAGGTCACGTGGGAGCGGGGAGAGGTGAGTTTTTGCGGCGATCGGGGGGGTTTCACACAGCGGGGCACCCCCGATCGGGGTGCCCCACCTAAGTGGACCAACACCCAGGATAGTCAAAATCCTGGGTGTTGGTCCACTTTAAGATCCCCTGTGTACAGTGCGGGAGGCGCTGACCCGCTGCGAAGAGGGACGGGCGGGCGTCTCGTAGGCAGCACGAGCGGAGGGATGGCAAATCACGAGCGGAGGGAGTCACGCCAGCCAGCTCAGCCCGGGCCGGTCAGAGCCAATCAAAGGACTGTATACGGCCTCCGGGCCTTACAATGCCCAGGTCTGTTCTAAAGTAAACCAATTTAGATACTGTGCCGGAAGACGAAGCCTGTGGTGCTCTGAGAGTTCTCCTTATCAATCTATCAAATGCTAATAAATGGTATTACTGTAAATTCTGATTTTCTGGACGCATTTGAAGCAGAAATCACCCCGCCTGACATCAGTTTTCAGCCATTACCAAATCTGAGTAAACTGGTTTTATTTTTCTACATGTTGTGTGTTGGGAAGTTACTGCATTACACCAGTGTCTGAAAGGTCAGCATTTAAAGAGCCTACCAACAATAGAGTTACAGAGGCCATGACATTTCCAAGAATTAAAAATGAAGGGGTCAACCGTATTAGACACAGTACAGTGGCTTTTGTGGGCCCCTGGGCGACAGAATCCCAGTGGGCCCTTTGTGTCACATGAAACCCCCTGGTGTGACTGATATAATCACCACACATATTAAAGTGCACAAAAACCCATGATTTTGATTATACTGGGTTTTAGTACTTGCCCCCAGGGCATCACAATTTGGGATGACCCACTATGTGAAACACCCCGGTTCACCTTGAAAAACGTACATGACTGCCAACCCAACAGCGCATGCGCAGGCTCTCATCCAATGAGAGCCATGTGCCGTGACTATGTCATTCAGCAGACGGCTCTCATTGTTGTCAATGGGGAGCGCAGACTGCCGCACACCCAGCTTCCCCGGTGGCGTGGGCATGCTTCCGCCCCAGACATTCAGATAGGCTGGGGTGGGAGGCAACATAGTCAAGGCAGATGGCCCTTATTGGATCAGAGCTCGTGCATGCGCTGTTGGAACGATGAAGAGATGAGTGAATAGCGGATTTCTGGGGGGTTTCACACAGGATGCTCATCCCTGGGAAATGCCTTCAGGATGCCCTGGGGAAAAGCTGGCGGCCATTTCAGATCCAGACCACATGGGTTTTGTTCCATTTCCACACAGTGGAGCATCGCAGTTCAGGATGCCCCTGGGAGAAGGAATCAGCCAGCCCAAAGTCTCATTGGAATGCCTCGCGGTGTGAACGCCGCAATTTACTCCTTTCTTGTTCCAATGGCACATGTGCAGGCTCTCATAGGTCAAGGGCCGCTGGAACAAGGAAGAGGTGAGTGAATAGCGGCGTTCTGGTGGGTTTCACACAACGAAGCATTCCCTATTCAGCAGCCAGCCCTGGGATCTCTTGGGTCCAGACCATATGTGGTTTCCTTTTTTTAAATGTCAAATGAGCACAAATATGATAAATAAGGTGGACCGGCAACATTGATGGGCCCCCCTGACCGTCTGGGCCCTATTGCATACCCCCTAAAGGTACGTCCCTGCCCCTAACCTCTAACTCCAAGAGGACCTAGAAGTCCATAGTCCCCTTGTAGACAGATCATGAAACGAAAAGGTAACTAGGTACCTGAAGGGGGAGGGGCGAGTTAGGTGCATATTAGGCCACACTGCCTATATGGGGGATGGGAGGGGGGAATGCCACACTGCCTATATGGGGAATGCCACAATGCCTATATGGGGAATGCCACAATGCCTATATGGGGAATGCCACAATGCCTATATGGGGAATGGGAGGGGGGAATGCCACACTGCCTATATGGGGAATGCCACAATGCCTATATGGGGAATGCCACAATGCCTATATGGGGAATGGGAGGGGGGAATGCCACACTGCCTATATGGGGAATGCCACAATGCCTATATGGGGAATGCCACAATGCCTATATGGGGAATGGGAGGGGGGAATGCCACACTGCCTATATGGGGAATGGGAGGGGGGAATGCCACACTGCCTATATGGGGAATGCCACAATGCCTATATGGGGAATGGGAGGGGGGAATGCCACACTGCCTATATGGGGAATGGGAGGGGGGAATGCCACACTGCCTATATGGGGAATGGGAGGGGGGAATGCCACACTGCCTATATGGGGAATGGGAGGGGGGAATGCCACACTGCCTATATGGGGAATGGGAGGGGGGAATGCCACATTGCCTATATGGGGAATGGGAGGGGGAATGCCACACTGCCTATATGGGGAATGGGGGGGGGGAATGCCACACTGTCTATATGGGGAATGGGAGGGGGGAATGCCACACTGCCTATATGGGGAATGGGAGGGGGAAATGCCACATTGCCTATATGGGGAATGGGAGGGGGAATGCCACACTGCCTATATGGGGAATGGGAGGGGGGAATGCCACACTGCCTATATGGGGAATGGGAGGGGGGAATGCCACACTGCCTATATGGGGAATGGGAGGGGGAATGCCACACTGCCTATATGGGGAATGGGATGGGGGAATGCCACACTGCCTATATGGAGAATGGGAGGGGGGAATGCCACATTGCCTATATGGGGAATGGGAGGGGGAATGCCACACTGCCTATATGGGGAATGGGAGGGGGGAATGCCACACTGCCTATATGGGGAATGGGAGGGGGGATGCCACACTGCCTATATGGGGAATGGGAGGGGGAAATGCCACATTGCCTATATGGAGAATGGGAGGGGGGAATGCCACACTGCCTATATGGAGAATGGGATGGGGGAATGCCACACTGCCTATATGGAGAATGGGAGGGGGGAATGCCACACTGTCTATATGGGGAATAGGAGGGGGGAATGCCACACTGTCTATATGGGGAATAGGAGGGGGGAATGCCACATTGCCTATATGGGGAATGGGGGGGGGGATGCCACACTGCTTATATGGGGAACGGGAGGGGGGAATGCCACACTGTCTATATGGGGAATGGGAGGGGGAATGCCACACTGCCTATATGGGGAATGGGAGGGGGGAATGCCACACACTGCCTATATGGAGAATGGGAGGGGGGAATGCCACAATGCCTATATGGGGGATAGGATGGGGGAATGCCACACTGCCTATATGGGGAATGGGAGGGGGAATGCCACAATGCCTATATGGGGAATGGGAGGGGGAATGCCACAATGCCTATATGGGGAATGGGATGGGGGAATGCCACACTGCCTATATCGGGAATGGGAGGGGGGAATGCCACACTGCCTATATGGGGAATGGGAGGGGGGATGCCACACTGCCTATATCGGGAATGGGAGGGGAGGATGCCACACTGCCTATATGGGGGATGGGATGGGGGAATGCCACACTGCCTATATGGGGGATGGGATGGGGGAATGCCACACTGCCTATATGGGGAATGGGAGGGGGGAATGTCACACTGCCTATATGGGGAATGGGAGGGGGAATGGCACACTGCCTATATGGGGAATGGGAGGGGGGAATGCCACACTGCCTATATGGGGAACGGGAGGGGGAATGCCACACAGCCTATATGGGGAATGGGAGGGGGAATGGCACACTGCCTATATGGGGAATGGGAGGGGGAATGGCACACTGCTTATATGGGGAACGGGAGGGGGGAATGCCACAATGCCTATATGGGGGATGGGATGGGGGAATGCCACACTGCCTATATGGGGGATGGGATGGGGGAATGCCACACTGCCTATATAGGGAATGGGAGGGGGAATGGCACACTGCCTATATGGGGAATGGGATGGGGGAATGCCACACTGCCTATATGGCAATTGGGAGGGGGAAATGTCACACTGCCTATATGGCAATTGGGAGGGGGGAATGCCACACTGCCTATATGGCAATTGGGAGGGGGGAATGCCACACTGCCTATATGGCAATTGGGAGGGGGGAATGCCACACTGCCTATATGGCAATTGGGAGGGGGGAATGCCACACTGCCTATATGGCGATTGGGAGGGGGGAATGCCACACTGCCTATATGGGGAATGGGATGGGGAATGCCCCACTGCCTATATGGGGAATGGGAGGGAGGAATGCCACACTGCCTATATGGGGAATGGGATGGGGGAATACCGCACTACCTATATGGGGAATGGGAGGGGGAAATGCCACACTGCCTATATGGGGAATGCCACAATGCCTATATGGGGAATGGGATGGGGGAATGCCACACTACCTATATGGGGAATAGGGGGGGGATGCCTCGCTGCCTATATGGGGAATGAGAGGGGGCCATGCTACACTGCTTATAGGACTGCTGGCAGGCAGTCTTCAGAGGGGAACTGAGGCTCAGGGGCTGTGATCTCAGTTTTGGAGCCGACCACATGGTCCGTGATGACACTGACCATTCTGGGGCCCTGAGTAATTGCCGCCCTCAATGCAATCTCAGCTTCTCGACCTATCGTATGCAGGTTGAGAACTACAGAGACAGTGAATATGAAAAGTGCAGATATAATAGAAGGACATGGTGGCTAACGTACGCTCTGTACAAATATCAGTATCCCCGCTGTGCTTTGCAGTATCACATTTAGCCAAAAGACTAAAGTAAGAGTTTCCTGCGGGAGCATGTCGCCTTCTAGCCACAGAAATAATTCATCATTACAAAGTCATCACTTTTAGGACATGGTCACTGTGTCCCAGCACGGAATTCAAAATCCAGCTAAAACAATATCGATTTACTGTCAAGGACACTGTTTGCACCTCGGCTCTGGAGCCAGCGATATGTTTTCTGTTCAGGCCTTTGCAACCCTCGCCATGAAACGGAGAAAAAAAAGCTTCTGGCAGCAGCTGTTAGATGGGTTCAGGCTGAGCGGCTGAGTTATTTTGCATAGGTAATTCGATGAATATTTTAGGTACACGATGATCCACCAAACAGATTGTTTTTACACTCTTTTTTTTTTGTTTACATTTTTTTTTTAGCACCCAGTTAAAGCTACAGTAAAGGCCAACACTGTTCATTAACCACTTGAGAACCACTTATCTGTCTGGGCAGAATATAATCATTATTTTGTATATTAAAAAGGCACAGAGCAAAGCAACCGATTTCAGAATTTCGGCTAGAAATCTCAAAAACTGGCTGGTGGCCCAAAACGCACGCACTTCGGGTCCAGAGAGCAGCAAAAATCTCCAGCCACCAATATCACAGCAATACAATTTGTAATAGGCACAAAAAGGCTTTAAAGAAGGGCACAGCTCAAAAGTATAAATCTGAATACAATTTTATTGGTCACGAACCTACAAGTTAAAAATACATACAAGACACAATTAAAAGCAACACACCTTTTATATCAACCCACAGGCTCACGGTTGAAGATAACCAAACCTGAGCCTCAATTCAGTCCATAGGGGATTCAGTGTTTCAAATCTATGCCTGCTCAATACATAAGATTATATCGCTTGTGAGCTCTTTATCCCCTTAATTAATAACAACCACAGCTAATCCTACATCATACAATATCGATCATTAAAAAAAAAAATAACCAAAGTGCAAGTGCAATGTTAAGTGATCAGTAAGTCTCTAAATCAACACAGAATAATAATCAATAAATACCCAAAGTGCAAGTGCAAAGTTAAACCGGACCTTCAGTGTGATTTAATGAAAAGCCCAAACTCTTAAAAAATGGTTCCCCAGCATCTAAAATTTATATATTTTACGTTTTTAGTCACTAACTTATTATTCTTTCCCCCACTGGGCTGCAACTCTGTTCAGGAATTTAGGATACGGGCGCCGCCATCTTGACTCAGAAACATCACACTTACTGAGGAGAGGAGAGTGGGATAAGGTACAGGGGGGCGGGGTTATAGCTGTGCTTTGCTCAGACAGAGCAGAGCTGGGGTCAGGTAAAGGTCAGCAGTCCCAGAATGCAGAGCAGCACAGTCAGGAGGCACTTCCTGTTTGCAGGCTGCCTGATAAGATGGCGGCTTCCATAAGCCGCCATCTTGGATGTTTAAAGGCTCATAACATGCAGTAGATGCAGGTAGGATGATTTTTAATGTGGACAATCTGTATATACAGAGTGTGGAAAACATATAAGATAGACTCTTATTCAGAGTGAAGGTCCGCTTTAAGTAATCAGTAAGTCTCAATATCACAGCAGCTTACCGACTAGATAAAATAGGAAGGGCCTTCATATATATGTCCACAACAAGTAGCGGCCGTCCAATTATCAGGATTCGTCAGGTCAGGAAAAAGTTGTAAATAACAACCTCCAAGAATACGCCATGCCACCAGCCTTGCAACCTAGCTCCTAGCAACAAAACACGTCGGTGGTGGCTCTTGGCGGACATCTGCAGATTTTACCTGGACACTTATCGCTTTGACCCCTTTTTACTATCGGCTGTTTTGGTTCGGGGCTGGTGAGAGCTGACTGCTAGTTCATTTTAGTGCGGATTTCATTGTGCCATTGCGAGTGCAATTTTATTAAGATTTATTAAATTGATTTTTTAATAGAGTTACACTAGATTTGTGCTCTTTTCTTTCTATTTTTTGTTTTAAAGTGGACCAACACCCAGGATTTTGACTATCCTGGGTCTTGGTCCACCTCGGTGGGGCACCCCCGATCGGGGTGCCCCGCTGTGTGAAACCCCCCCGAACCCCCCGAACTCACCTCTCCCCGCGCCGACGGACAAGCCGCTCCTCCGCCGCCGCCTCCCGCGCGTCCCTCTTGACGCGCGCGTGCCCGCGCCGGCCATTCACAGACGGCCGGCGCGGGCGCGTGCACGTCTAGAGGGGCGCGAGGGAGGCGGCGGCGGAGGAGCCGCTTGTCCGCGGCTTGTCTACTAAGGTAAGGAGTTTGGGGGGGGAAGGAGGGAGGTGATCGGCCCGGGAATCTTATAGATTCCCGGGCCGATCACCGGTGGGTGTTGGTCCACTTTAACTACTTATGAGGAAAATCTCGCTGCAATCTTGGAGGTTGTTATTTACAAGTTTTATCCCCTCTCCCCCCATTTCTTACTTTCTTGCACATCTTAAAGTGGACCAACACCCAGGATTTTGACTATCCTGGGTATTGGTCCACTTCCCCGGGGCACCCCGATCTTATAGATTCCCGGGCCGATCACCTCAGGGTGTTGGTCCACTTTAAGGAGGATCAAAACCCACGCCCCATCGTCCCTAAAATCTATAAGATTCCAGGGCTGCTGGATTTCCTCCCCACGGGTCATCCAGAATCAGCTGGGTGAAACCCCCCGGGTTGCCCATAAACTCACCTTTTTCCCGGTCCAATGGCACATGCATGAGCTGCGGCCGTGTCCCCGCTACCCCTTTGGCAGGGAGCGTGCCCGGGCCAAGCATTTATGAATGGCCGGTGCAGGCCTGTTAGAGGGTAGCGGGGGTTGTGCCCGCCATTGCACTCAGATCCGCTCGCATTAGAAGAGCTCATGGACAAAGGAGCTTGAGCGGAACCCCGTGCGTTGATTGGACGAGTGGCCGCACATGTGTCGTAGGACTGGGAAGAGGTCTGATTGTTCGGGTGACCTGGGGATTTCATACAGTGAGGCATCACCGCTCTGGGTGCCCCAGGGGCAAGGACCAAAACCCAGGTTAGTCAAATTCCTGGGTTTTGGTCCATTTTAATTCTTTTTTCCTCCACCATCATTTCTTTTTCCTACTTTTAATCATTCTGGAGATGGACAAAAGTCTTGGTTTCCTCTTCAGCTTTCCTCTGTTCTAAATAAGATTTCTATGAGTGATACGTTAGTCCTGCCTGTTTTTCTTGGCCCAGATAGGATAACAATATTGTATGTTATAATTAGTTATTATGACTTTTAACTAGTTAATTACCCCAACAGTAAATCATCAAGATCTTATTTATGCAACAATACTACAGAAGCATATATTGTGCCTTATGTTTAAGGAATATTTTGATGTCCTTTAACACTTTAAAGGACAATGATAAAAATCCATATTAATATGATGGCTGGCAGGAGGACAGGTCACTGATACACCCGGCATCAAGAAATATCCAGACAGGATTGTTTTATTTATTGTAATAGGAGGAAGAGGAAACCTGGGGTGACAGGGTCTGTCACCCCCGGCATTTTATCACTCCAGTGGGTTGCTGTGCGCAGGGCCGGATTATGAGGGGGGTGCAAGGGGCTCCACCACATTTAATCGGGCCCTGGCTGTGTGTGATTACAGTTCAAATACTATTGTATTTTACAGGTTAATTTCTTTATCAGGACTCGCTGCAGCTGTGACAATTACCATGATTATTGGGGCAAGGTCACAGCTGTCAAAGTAATCAGCATCATCATCATAAATCAAACATCCGTTGATGGAATAACCTGGTGGTTCAGTATATTCAGATAGTCAGCTGACCTCATTCTTTGGCCACATAACATTGCTCAACCTAGACCTAGGCATGATAGGGGCCGCCTCTCTTCTAACACTGATGCCCCCATCAATCTGGAATCGGGAAACTCTGGAAGAATCAGATCACATGAGCTTCTGCCAGTGCTCCAGAGTCCAATCTTTATGGTTCCACGCAAATTGAAGCTGTTTTTGCCGGTTACCCTCACTGACAAGTGGTTTTCTTAATGCTTCACAGCAGTTTAGTCCCAACCCCTTGAGTTCCCTTTGTATTTTACACGTGGAAGTGCTCTTACTTTCACTAGTAATGTCATGTCCCACAACATGTGTTTTATTTTACCTGGGGTAACTGTTTAATATAATGTTTATTTACATAGGCCGAGCAGTGTGCCTTTAATTCCCTTTGTCCCTTCCTGGCTCCCTTAGTCTTTCTGTGATGCAATTAACTCTTCCCTTCTACCCCTCTCCCTCAGCCATTTCTAGTTTGGCATCCAAGCAGTGCGCACCTACTGCTCCCTTCTGCAGGTACAGTCTTTTTACCTGCTGCTGGTATGGGTTACATCACAAGTTCCCTGCTGTATTGAATGTACATGTCAAGATTCTTGTAGTAATGTTTTGTTGCAAGATGCTGTACTGAAATTAAGCTTTTGAAACATATCCTACTTGATCCACAAGCAGCTGAGTAAGCTATCTGCCAAGCCTTATGGAGTATAGAAAACATCCATCACAGACACACACAGGGAACGTGGATCTGTCTACAGGATTCACGTTACTGCCATCTAGTGAGTCAGAATAATTAAACAGATCTCTGATTTCTACTAATTTCACCAAACATTTATTTATCACCAATCACAGTCATTCAAGATTCTGACCACATTCCTTCCTCGAAGATGTGGTCTCCACTAGGCTTCCACGTTTCAATAAGGCACTGGACAATTGTTAACCCGATTTTTAGTCATTTCAGCTCTGTCGGGGGATGAGGAGGTGGCTCAGACGGGGGGACGAGGCGGCGGCTCTGGTGGGTGACAAGGTGTAGGCGGTGGTGGGTGACCAGTGGCGATGGATCAGGAGGTGGTGGTGAGTATGGCCCTTCACTGCAGGTAAATCGCTTTACCTGCGGTGGCCATAGGTCTCTATGGGGGCGCGTTGCAGTGTTTTGCAAACCATAGCACCCTGATGTAAAAGGACACATTCATTTTAATGGGTCTGCGTTCTTTTGCTGTTTTGTGACACATTGGAGTATTTTTATTAGTGTCCTTCAACACTGCAGCAGACAGCCCTTGAGTTCCCCAGCCATGCAGCATCCACCGCACATACCTGCCAGGCTCACAAGCCGGGTGAGTAGTGAGTGCGATGTAGCCTCTGGTTAGCTGGTGGATAAAACGGTATGGGCAGCTAGGAGGCCTCAAAACAGACAATGTGGGGAAAGCCTGGAAACCCAGATTCCAATACCTCCCCTTGCCTGCATTGGCGCTTCCTGCTAGGGAGTAGCAGGGAAGGTCCAAGATGTGGAAACACTTGGCTGGGTTACACAGTACTATAGGGAGCTGAATCAGGTAAGTAGCGCAATCCGGGGTTGAGTCGGGTAGTCAGTCCAAAAGAGCAGACGTAGTCAAACCAAAGGGCAGATCCAAGGATTGGTTGAGGGGCACAGGATTCAGGTAACTCGGAAGATTGCAGGATACCAGGAGTGCACAGGACAACCAGGAACATACAGAAATTGCAGAAGGTCACGTGAGAGGTCAGAGAACCAGGCTGCCTGCTGGAATGGGATCTGTTTAACCACTAGCATGTAAGAAGTCTATGAAGCAGGCTGCCTGCCAGAATGGGATTTGTTTAAACACCAGTCCTTGAGAGACAACCTAGAACCAGGTCGCCTGCTGGAATGGGATCTGTTTAACCACCAGCATGTAAGAAGTCCATGAAGCAGGCTGCCTGCCAGAATGGGATTTGTTTAGGCACCAGTCCTTGAGAGACATCCTAGAAGCAGGCTGCCTGTGGGACCTCCCACAAAATCCCCAGTTCTTCTCTGCAGTCTTGGCTGCGATGACTAGAAGATGGCTCTCTCTACTCGCAGGTGAGTGGGGCTATTAGCCTGCAGCCCTGTAGGACTATTCCCACCCGTTTCCTTTTACTGCCTCCCAACTTAGGCTGCACTGGTTCGGGTGAAGGTAGGCAGCACCACTGTCAGGTGCTAAGGAGCGCTGCTCCAACTGCAGTCCCCCACCAAAGGGTAGGCGGTACAGGCCCATGGTGAGCCTTATGGGATGCCCCTCCCGCGTCTTATGCCCCTCGCCCCCTGTCCCTGCAGTTGGCTCCCTTTAGGCTGGCCGTCGCTTCCCCTTCGCTCTCCCTGGTAGATCTCGGGGGGGGGGGGTGCATGTCTTGTCTATATGATTTATGTTATGATCCCTTTTGAATTGGTTGCACTGGCTTCTTTTGCCGCTGCCGCCGCCGCATACTTGTACTCCGCTCCGCGGTCAGCGGCGACATCGCCTCAGGCATTGCTGCGCCATCATTGGCTGGTCTTGTCATGTGGGTGCTTTTCGCTCTCTTCAGGGGGGCGGGCCTTGCGGCTGACGCGTTCTGCATCGCTGTGTCCGCGGCCCGCCCCTCGAGGTATATGCGGGCGCCATTTTAGCTCTCTGCTGCGTGTGTTTGGCGTCTCCCTATCGCGGTCCGTAGGCTGATTTATTTTGTATTCTCTCTATTGCACATTGCTTATGGGATCTTTTTGCTTGTGTCTTGCAGGCGGGTCAAACTTTTGTGGTTTCTCCCGGTCCTATCCCCTCTATTTAGTGTTAACTCTTATTGGAGGGCTATTGTATTCCCTTACACTCCCACTTCCCTAGCGGGCTATTGGGGCATCCCGGGTAGCATTATTGGCGTCAATCCCAATTGGCCTATTGTGCCACAATAATCACCATATGGAGGCTTCTCAGGATAATGTGCTCTGGGTTCCTTCGGGACAAGCCCGGCTGTGTGTGTCGTGTGGGGTATCCCCCACACGACATGATGATGTCAGGGTGTGTGTTCCCTGCGCCCAGCAGACGCTTGCGCTGCAGTCTGGGTTACCGGTGGCTGGGCCTGCGCCCCCTCGGGCTTCGCCTACCCCCCCACGCTTACATCTGACTCCTAGTGAGGTGCATACCAGTGGGGAGTCTCAACCTGATTTGGCTGCACGGGTGGCCAGCATTGAGAGACATATTGCTGGCTCTGGCCCGCGTAAGGCTTCTGCTAAGAAGCGGCATTTATCACCTGGTGTTTCCCTCTTTCCTATGGAGGCTGAGGAATTTTTTGACATTACCGGTTATACCCCCCTGGAAGAAGGGGGATTATTTTCTGATTGAGAATCATCTGAGGAACAATCCAGGGTGTATGGTGCCGATTCTGGGTCTGACCCATGGGCTTCAGATGACACTGACAGGCTTTTAGTTCACATTCAGTACTTGGAGTTTCCTGAACAAACTCATTTTAATAATCTAGTGCTCAAGGAGTGGGAAAGACCTAGCCGGCTCCCCAGGGTGCCAAAGAGTTGGGATAAGAGGTATCCCTTTCCTGCTGAAATGGTTAAACGGTGGTCATGTCCTCCCGAGGTGGATGCACCAGTTCTAGGATTGTCCAACACATCTGTCATGCATTCCCCTGACTACTACACTGAGGGATGGGGAGGACAGGTGCATTGATCAGCTGGCTTGCTATGCCTTTGCCTGTGTGGGGACCGCGCTGCGTCCAGTCTGCGCCTCTGCCATTACGGCTGTTGCTATTAAAAGCCTGCTCAGGAGTCTCCTAGATGGGGCCCCTGATGATGCTGGTAGTGAAGAGTATAGAGCTCTTCTGCGTTGTGAGGAATTTGTTGCATATGTCCTCTCTGCCATGGATGATACCATTAGAATGTGTGGCAGGGCATCTGCCTTGTTAGTGGCTATACGCCGCTCGGTTTGGCTGCGCCAGTGGGCAGCTGACAACGCTGCTAAGAAGGCTCTCACTGGGTTTCCCTTCAATGGGCTGCGCCTCTTTGGGGAACGTCTGGACTTGTTTGTTTAGGGAGGCAAGTTACCTCAACGTAGAAGGCAGCCCCGGTACTTTCGGGGTTCAGGTGCCTTTTCTCCTTCCTTCAGGGGCTCCAGAATTGAACTTCCTTTGCTGGAGCCCGTGGAGATTTTTGGGGCAGGGGCAGAGGATGTGGCCGCCCTGGCCCCTCCTGGGATCCCAAGCCTAAGTCCTCCCCCAAGCCCCCTCAGGCATGAAGGGGCGCCCTCACCCATCCGGGTGGGGGGACGGCTTCGGCTCTTGGCTCATGTCTGGAGGCGTCATGTCTCAGACCGGTGGATTCAGGAGGTAGTATCCTCCGGTTACAAGATAGAGTTTGCAGCCTGGCCGCCCCCAAGATTCATCAAATCTCGGTTAGAGATTAGAGATAAACCCCCTGTCAGCTCAGGGTCTGCCCCTGGCTGTCCAAGGCCTTCTGGGAAAGGGGCAAAGGCCATCCTGGATTTCAAGCACCTCAACAAATTTGTCAGATTCAGACACTTTCGCATGGAGACTCTGCGCTCAGCTGTGACTTTCCTACACCCAGGGGATTTGTGGCCTTGCCCTTCGGTCTCACCTCGGCCCCCAGGGTATTCACCAAAGTGCTAGGAGGGGGTAATGGCTCTGCTGAGATCTCAGGGCATTCGCATTCTTCCCTACTTGGACGACATGCTCATCGCTTCTCAGTCCTTCCATCAGGCAGAGCTGGACACTCAGAGGCTGGTGTCCACACTGGAGTCATTCGGCTGGGTGATCAACCACCCCAAATCTTCCCTGTCTCCTTCCATGGTAAAGTCCTTTCTGGGCATGATTCTGGATTCATCTCAGGTCAAGGTCTTCAAGAGAAAGCTCAGCTCCTTCTTTCTTGTCCTCATCCATCCATCAGGCAGGGAATGCAGCTGGTGGGCCTGATGGTGTCCTGCTTCGAGGCGGTTCCATATGCTCAGTTTCACATGAGGCCTCTAAAAGCCTGTCAGTGTCATCTGAAGCCCATGTGTCAGACCCAGAGATTCACCTCCTGTCAGTATGGGATCGGGACCCTGTGTCCTTGGATCAGGTGTTTGTCCTGTCCCCTCTGGTCAGGCGGTCTCTATCGTGGTGGCTGGACTCAAGGAACCTGCTGGTGGGCAGATCCTTTCTGGCCCCCTGCTGGGAAACTGTCACCACGGATGCCAGTCTGACAGGTTGGGGGGCTTTTGGAAGTCCCTGAAATTCCAGGGTCAGTGGGGCCCTCAGGAGGCCCATGCCCCTATCAACATTCTGGAATTGAGGGCGATCAGGTTGGTTCTCGCCCTCTTAACCCCACACCTGAGGGGTCGGGCTGTTCAGATCCGCTCGGACAACCAGACGGCGGTTGCCTACGTCAATCATCAGGGAGGGACCCGGAGCAAGAGTGCCCTCAAGGAAGTGTCCCTGATACTGTCCTGGGCGGGGGAAAATGTTCCCTGCATCTCAGCTGTGTACATCCCAGGGGTGGAGAATCTGGAGGCAGACTCTCTGAGCAGGGGGACCTCTCGTCTGGGAGAATGGTCCCTCAGCAGCAGGGTGTTTTGCTCCCTGTGCCACCGCTGGGGTCAACCGGATGTGGATCTGTTTGCGTCCCGTCACAATCACAAGCTTCCAGTCTTTGTCTCTCTGTCCCAGGATCCTCTGGCCTTGGCCATGGATGCCCTGGCAATGTCTTGGAAGGGGTTTCAGCTTCTGTATGTCTTTCCTCCTTTTCCCCTGCTGGGCAGGGGGCTGCGCAAGATAGCTCAGGAAAGCGTGCCAGCCATACTGGTGGCCCCCTGTTGGCCAAGAAGAGTGTGGTTCGCAGACATCGTGCAGCTGGCAGTAGATCATTACGCCCTGCCCCGGGTTCCAGATCTGCTCACTCAGGGGCACCTACGCCACCCCAATTTACAAACGCTGGCTTTGACGGCCTGGCTGTTGAAACCTCCATCTTGATGGAAAAAGGGCTGCCTGCCTTGGTTGTAAATACCATGATCAGGGCTAGGAAGAGGTCCTCTTCTTCCATCTACTACAGGGTTTGGCGTACTTACATTGACTGGTGCGAGTCTAACTCGCTTCCCTGTCGTGTGTTTTCCATTCCTAGGATTCTGGAGTTTCTGCAACATGGTTTGGATCTGGGTCTTCAACTCAGTACTCTGAAAGGCCATGTTTCTGCTTTGGCTATTTTTTCCAAAGATCCTTTGCTCAGAATCCCCTTCTTCCAGGGGGTTACTCACATGCGTCCCCCACGTAAGCCTATGTTACCAGTCTGGGACTTAAACTTGGTCTTATCTGCCCTGCAGGGGTCTCCGTTTGAGCCCTTGCAAGGAGCCCCTTTGTCCATTCTTACGCTTAAGGTGATCTTTTTGGTGGCTATCACTTCTGTGAGGCGTGTTTTTGAGTTGGCGGCGCTTTCTATCAAGCCTCCTTATTTTGAGAGACACCAGGACAAGGTGGTGTTTCGTTTTAAGCCAGATTTTCTGCCTAAGGTTGTTTCTGCCTTTCATCTCAATCAGGACATTGTTTTGCCTTCTCTGTGTCCTAATCCTAGTACTTCTAAGGAGAGGGTTTTACACTCTCTGGATGTGGTCAGGACTCTGAATTTCTATCTGGTTGCTACTGAATCCTTCAGGAAGACTGACGCTCTCTTTGTGCTCCCGTCTGGACCTAAGAAGGGTCTGGCTCCACTATCAGCAAGTGGATCTGTCAGGCTGTGATACAGGCCTACTCTGCTAAGGGGAAGGAGCCTCCCTTCTGCCTTACGGCTCATTCTACTCGTGCTATTGGTGCCTCTTGGGCTTTTCAGCACCAAGCTTCTGTTGAACAAGTTTGCAAGGCCGCCACTTGATCTTCTGTTCATACAAGGTTGATGTTAGGGCCTCAGCTGATGCTGCTTTTGGCCGCAAAGTTCTGCAGGCGGCAGTGGTTTAAACTGTCTGCTGTTACTTTTGGGGATCCCACCTTACCTTACGGACACTGCTATTGGATGTCCCAAGAGTAAGAAATATCTTCTTGAACAGGACGTGCTGTATACTTGCTGAATAATACAATTCTGTGATTACTCACCTGTAGAATTGGTATTATATGTATACAGCACGTCCTGTTCCACCCTTGTTATCATTATCTTTAGTGAGGTGCATCCCTACATTACAACCAGTGAGGGGCATCCATCCATTACAACCAGTGAGGGGCAACCCTCATTACAGCCAGTGACGGGCATCCCTCCAATACAGTCAGTGCGGGCCATCCCTCCAGTAGAGCCAGTGAGGGGCATCCCTCCATTACAACCAGTGAGGGGTATCCAGTTAGGGGCAACACAGACAGACACAAACACAGGCACATACACAGACACACACTCACCAATGCAGGTGATCATCTCCCCTCCTGCGCAATCTCCCCCTCCAGGCTCCTTCCTGGAGTCCCGCCCACCCACTGAACCACCAATGAGCTTAACGAAAGAAAAAAAAACAGCCAGCCCGAGTGTGAGCACTTGGCTGCACACCCAGGGCCTGCCGTGACCGCGGCAACCTTCCAGCAATGGGTGACAGAGAGTGACAACGGCGCGGGATACGTGCATGCGGCATTGGAGGCCGGGACACAAGGCCGAAAGCGTGATTGTCCCACAGAAATCGGGACAGTTGGAGGGGGATGTATCATATATACAAGAGAACCGAGATTTCATATTCATTGACATTCTCACTAACATCTTGTTGGGAAACCCCCTAGGTCAGAAGTACCCCTTGAAAAGCGGTTCCAGGCAACATGCTTATCTCATTCCACCAATGGGGTTCTGATCTGGCTATACGAGCGGCTCTATCTTTTATACACTCAAATGGTTTTGTACGGTTGAAACTGAAAGCTACTCCTCTAGTGAACCTTCACATAAAGTGTCCTAAACATAGGAGAGCGATACACATGGAGGGTCAGTTTCTATTAAATTTGATGGGTGTTATTGGCCCACACCATTACTAAAGCTGAAGCACAAGGACAGACTTCCTCTCTGCTTTGGTAAAGGTGTAGGTGTCCTTTAAGAAGCCTTTGGCCTTCTCCCAGCAGCCTGATAGAATATTCTTTACAGAATAAACCGTTTATTGGAAGCATGAGGATGCCCTTTAGCTATGCCACCTGCTCCTAGATAAAAGCAGCTGGCAGCGGCCATCCATCCGCTTTTATTTACTGGAAACAGCAGCGAGGACAGGCAGTCCCACGAGAGAGCTTCCTGAAGACTCCACGCTGATCCTGCATGACCAAACCTGCTGTAACTTTCCGGTGATACATGACAAAGCTTTATAGACACGGCCTCATCCTCCTCTGCCATGCACTGTCCTGCATGTAAGACCTGAAACTGGAGCCTCCTATATGAACATAAGGGCAGACAAGCTGGATCATAAGGGCTTTTTCTGACGTCAACCTTCTTTGTTTCTATATAATAACTTTCAAGACAGGATTAAGTGTGGTGGAGGCCACTGGGCAGAAAGTCTAGTGGAGGCCCCCTGTTAGGAACTGTAAAGCAATCAAGTGGTGAATACCCCTAGCAGGAGCCCTCCTTTAATCTGGCACTAATGCCTTCCCACTGTTTGTTTTTGTCCCCTGCTCTTTGGACCTGCTTCGTAATGGACACAGGGTTTTCGAGCAGGTCGTTTACTGGTGAACCCCCATACTGCTTAAAGCAGACATCCAATCTAAGCTCCGATATGGCTGTATTTACACAAATATTGTGCAAAATACCCTGCTGTAGTCCATCAGTGGCAGAAGTCCCTTTTGTGCCACACTTGTGTTCCCCGCTTTGTGGCAACCAATGAGCCTGATGGGCAGCCGAACAAACCCCATTACCTACTGGTGATCATATAGGATGCACAAGTGTTGCCACGATTTTGAACAATTTCAGGCTTCCTTTTAATTTTGAACTGGCAAATTGACCATTTGTGACTGGCCCTATAGTCAATAAGATGCTATAGCTGACTGATCCCCTACCCGCAGGGTGTCCTGATTTGGAATGCTGCCCACTGAGTGAAACCCTCTGTTTGCCAGAAAAGGCATCTCCTGCATCCCTCTAGCATCCATTTATTTAGCACTCTGCGCCGTTCATTAAAGTGGACCCAAACTGGACCTAGCATCTATAAGACATCCAACCATGGGTCATCCCAATTTTGGATGCCCCTCTGTGAGAAAAAAACACTGTTAATTAACAAGGCCATGATAGCAACTTGCATCTTTTTCGACCAGGTGCACGGCCACACCTGGCATAACTGAATGGCTGATGTGGCTGCGCATGGTTAAATCAGGATGCACTAGGGCCTCTAATACTGCCCCCAGACATGGTGCCTATAATAGCGACTGTCATGCACATTTTTAAAGATCTGGGGGACAAGAGAGTAGTGTCTACAATTGTTCTGTTTCTCTGTGCAACCAGCTCTCACCCTACAAGGGGGGCCCTAACCCCCCAAATTACTGCTTCTGCAGGGGGGTTAGTGATGCTGTCGACAGTTTGGGTGGAAAAAAATAATTTATTTTTTCATTTAATCAAAATAATTCAGCGTCTGCATCTGTCCCAGGCATAATAATTCAGAGCATGCATCTGGGCAACATTATCCTTCATCTGCATCCCACCTAGGCAAAATAACTGCATCTGTCCTGGGCAGAATAATTCTGCGACTGAATCTGTCTTGGGCAAAATAATTCTGCGACTGAATCTGTCTTGGGTAAAATAATTCTGTCTGCATCTGTTCAGGGCAAAATAACCTTGTATTTAACCATTGATTTGAATGGTCCTGTTGTTGAAAATGAGTTTGACACCCCTGCCCTAGGGGTTGACAATACAAAACCGGGATAATGAAGATCCTGGGATTTTGTCCACTTTAATATGCACAGCAAAGACCATGGACTCCATGGGCCTGGGGGCATCCTGTGCAAACAGAGCAGTGGCACACGGTGCCATCATTCTAGGGGCACCAGACTCAGCTAAGGGTCTACCAAATTGCTTTCTGAGGGTAAACAGGGTTCATTGTAGAGCAGACAGTGTGCTTTTCCCCAGGAGGGGAGGAGGCGCTGTCTGCTCACCTCCTGGGTGGACACAATTCTGCAGTCTGGTGCAGGGCACCTTCCATGCTAAGGCAGCCCTGTTTGAGACCACCATACTACATGATATCTGTTACCCCTCATACCTTCCAGTGACCCCCATACCCTCTTGCAGCCTCCTATAACTGATGCAAAAGAAAACTGGGGCCCAATAACAAAAAAAGATACCATTTTGTTATGGAAAATAGGTCTGGATTAAAGGAGATCCCTAATAATTCATCTGTAAGGGGTGCATAAATGGCTCTGGGCTTGCGAGACAACCACAGACACTATTTCCTTTAGACTTATAAGGCCTGCTTGGCCGGAACATAAGATGGGATACCTGTAAAAGGAGAGACGTGCAGGCCTGTGAGTCCACCGGAGCTGTTATACTCATTACGGTGTCGGCTTCCACGCACGTCAGGATGTTGCAAAAGAGACAAGTGTGTTTCTACATGATAAGTAAAAACGGACATGTTGGAAGACGTTACTTTCTAATTCCAGAATGACTGGAGCGCTTAGGTTTTCATCTGGCCAGATGCCAGGCCATCATCTCATTGGCTGACAAGTGTGAAACTTCACACATCCAGGTGCCTCATTTTACAGGAATGACGATGAGGCAAGCCCGCCTTGCACTATGGTGAGGACAAATAAATACTGATGTCATCTATTTCTATTTTCTCCTGTGGCTGTGTGGAAAGGAACTCCTCTGGAGAGGGATTTAGTTATTTGTTACAATTGTATCTATATACAAAATTATTTGTTAGGCTTGTTAGACAATGCCACCCATTTGGGGAATTGAAGAGGACTTCTAAAATGGTGAAATTGTTTCTGTTTTCTTATGTGGGCAGGGATAAGCAGAAGGTTCCTCAGGGGCGGGGAATATAATAGGTATAAGTCTCACTAGGACATTGTTGAGATGTTCAGATGGATAGAGGGAAGATGTTTGCTCCATGGTTTTCAAGGTATCGATCCAAAGAATTCAACACTAATGATTGCGCAATCTCCAAAGTGTGTTTCTGTTTACTCTATGTAGATAGGAATAAGCAGAGGGTTCTTTGGGGGCGGGTGCTCAATATAAATAGTGGCATAAGACAAATTGAGACATTGCTGCTATTTGAAGGACAGGGGGTAAAATATTTGCTGCATGTTTTTGTCACAGTGTGCCAAAGCATGGGCAATCTCCAATGTGTTTCTGCTTGCTCTGTGTGGGTAGAAGGTTCCTTGGAGGCGGGTGCTCAATATAAAGGAAGGCATAAGTCAAATTACAAATTTGCTGAGATGTGAAGAGAAATACGGTAAATAGGAGAGAAATAAAGGGAGGAAAGTTTGCTGCATGCACTACTTGACTATACTATGTGTTTCCATTTACCCTGTGTGAGCAGGGATAAAAGTAAGGTTCTTCCTTTCCTGTGCTCGCTGAATTGATAATTCAATCCTCTACCTACATCCGCTCTTATTCCTGACTTCTTCTGGCCTTGTACTGATACTTGGTGTGTCACAGTTTTCAACCTTCACTGCCTGCCCTGTCTATGACCTGAATTTGGCCTTGGTACTTATTTGGTACTAAGCACTTGCCTTGCCACCCTGGATTGTATAGTCTTTGCCAAGCAGTTTGGGCTCACATTTCCTTGTTGCAAGACCAAGACCTTCCCTGCCCAACCTTTCCTCCCCTGTGGGGGGCTCCAGTGAAGACGGGGGCTCTAGGTCAGGTGTGGCAATTGTTCTGCTGTGGCATGATTTAATGGTTCTCTATGGCTGACATTTTAGATGTCTCTAAAACCACTTATGGCTCATTCATCTCTGGCTCTTGCTTGTGTCCACCTCTTTTTCATGCTGAAGTTGACTTTAGCAATCACAGAACCCAGGACTGGGGTATATTTTCCATATCTCAGTTATGATAATGAAACCTTGGGGTTTTCTCCACCTATCATAGCCATGTTGTGGTTGACTATAGAGCTTAACAAGGCACCAGGATTTTTTCCAAGTTCCTGGTGTATGATGCTTGACAGTTTCCAGTTGGCTAACCATGACAGTTTCCAGTTGGCTACCCATGACAGTTGAACTTGTCATAAAAGTTCTGGGTAGAAGCCCAGTTTCTGCTTGTCCACCCTACAACGTTTATGCTGAAGTTTACCTTAGCAATCACAGAACCCATCAGAGCACTCTGATATTTCACATTTCTCAGTCATGATGCTCAGCAATCCTGTGGTTTTTACGAACTCTCATACCCACATGTTGTGGTTGGCCTCTGCAACCATTCATCCCAACAAGGCATTGGGGAAGTTCCTGGTCCATGAAGCTTGACAGTACCATGTGTCAGGATCTGGGGCCAACGGCAATGACTCTGAAGACAGTTCTTAGTCAAATAATAAGCGATTTATTGAAAACAAAGTCCAACAGGCAAGATCTCTTAACTTCAAAGTATAATGCAGGATACAATGCAGTACAGCAAGCGGCTACCTCACCAACTAGCAATATCCAGTGTATGATTATTACAGCACGTTGCAAGTCCTTGATATCACAGGTCCTCTTTCAGGGCATACAAGCCCAAGCTGTTAATCCACAGGTTCCAAGAACAGATAACACATAAAGTCCTTCGGATGCAATTCAGCACTGTCAGTATTGGGAGCAGCAAGGCACGAGCTCTTCATCCCATTCTCTCCATCTCCACACTGGAAGCCTCAGCAGCTCCTTTTATTAGGCTTCCTTTGCATTTAGCCTCATCACCTGTTTAAGAACTGGTAGTAGGGGAAAAACCTGTAGAGGACTGGGAATGTGGTCCTGTAAACCCGGCATGGATCGTGCCTGATTGAGAAACCAAGGGAGAAATAGACACCATCCAGCACTTTTCCAAGTATACAGCACATCCTGTTTCACTAAATTCTTTACGCTTGGGATATCCCGCCACAAGGTGGCACAGTGGACTGCGGAAAGACTTGCGGTGGCATCTTTGTTTGAGACTTCTCCTCTTGTCCTGCGGTACGCTGCTGGCCTGCCTGGATTGTGTGATCAGCTTATTGGTCCGTGAGTTCCCTTTGGGGTTGTATTTTGATACTCTCGCCACATTATGGGATTGTTATGTGTGGTTTTCTTATGTCTTTCAGGCGGGATAAACGTGACTGTGGTTTTTCCCAGCCCTCTTCCCGTTCATCTCCCACCTTCCCTAGCGGGGTTTGGGGCATCCCGGGTGGCTCTTGGTAGCCTTAACCCTATACTGGCCTGTGTGCCCACTCTAATCACCATATGAAGGCTTCTGAGGATTATGTGCTTGGGGTTCCTTTGGAACAAGCCCAGCTGTGTGCTGAGTGTCGGGTATCCCCTGTGAGTGATGGTGTCAGGGTATGTGTGCCCTGCGCCCAGAAGGTACTTGCACTGCAGTCGGGGTTACCTGCTACGCTGCTCAGCTCTGCGCCCCCTTCTACATCACCTACCCCCCCCCCGCACCTGCATTTGACCCCTAGTGAGGGACATGCTAGTGGGGAATCACATTATGACTTGGCCTTGCGGGGGGTCAGCCTGGAAAGGCATATGGCTGGGCCGGTCCCCGTAAGGCTTCTGACAAGAAGCAGCATTTAACTCCCGCTGTTTCCCTTTTTCCTGAGGAGGATGAGGGACAGTTCTCTTTCTCTGGCCTGTACCCCCTAGAAGAGGGGGAACTTTTCTCGGATTCTGATTCCTCTGAGGAGCAGCAGGAGATTTATGGTGGTGCTGGGTCTCCTTTCGGAGAAGACCCATGGTCTCCTGAGGATACTGACAGGCTGTTAGCTCACATTTTTTAAGTACTGTGTATTACACCTCCTGTCCCGGCTAAAAGGCAGCAGGGTGAGTTTTTTCACACTGTTAAACAACGCTTGGAGTTCCCTGAGCAGATCCACTTCAATAATTTGGTGCTCAAGGAGTGGGAACGTCCTAGCAGATTGCCCGCGGTGCCTAAGAGTTGGGACAAGAGGTATCCATTTCCTGCTGATGAGGTTAAGCGCTGGTCGTGTCCCCCTGAGGTGGATGCTCCCGTGCTTGTGTTGCCCAATACCTCGGTCATGCATTCCCCTCACACTTCTTCTTGTGCAGGGACTGCGCTGTGCCCTGTGTGCGCTTCTGCCATCACGGCTCTTGCTACTAAAGGGCTACTCAAGTGCCTTCTGGATAATGCCTCGGATGCCAATAGGGGGGAAGAGTATAGATCCCTCCTGCTTTGCTATGAATTTGTGGCATTTATTCTTTCTGCTATGGATGATGCGGTCAGGATGTGTGGTAGGACTTCTGCCCTTTTGGTGGCAATACGCCGCTCTGTTTGGCTGCGTCAGTGGGCGGCTGATAATGCTGCTAAGAAGGCTTTCACTGGCTTCCCTTTTACTGGGCTACAGCTCTTTGGGGAGTGCCTGGATCTGTTTGCCAAGGATGGTAGGCTGCCTCAACGCAGGAGGCAGCCGCGGCCCTTTCGGGGGGCTGGTCCTTCCCTCCCCTCCTTCCGTTCTCCCAGGTCCGGTCGGGGTGCACCATTTGCGGGGGCACATAGAGACCCTTGGGGCCGGGGTAGAGGCCGTGGTCGCCCTGGTCTCTCATGGGGTCCCAAGTCCCAATCTTCCCCCAAGCCCCCTCAGGCATGAGGAGGGTCCCTCACCCATTCGGGTGGGGGGGCAGCTGCGGCTCTTTGCTCACGTTTGGAGACTGCGCGTCTCAGACCGGTGGATTCAGGAGGTGGTGTCCTCCGGGTACAAGATAGAGTTTGCAGCCTGGCCACCCCCTAGATTCATCAGATCCCGGATGGTTCAAAGCCCCCTGTCAGCTCAGGTCTTGCGGCTTACAGTCCAAAGCCTTTTGGATTTGGATGTCATCTGTCCTGTGCCTTCCCAGGAAAGGGGCAGAGGCTTCTACTCCAATCTGTTCACGGTTCCCAAAAAGGATGGGTCCCTGAGGCCCATCCTGGATTTGAAGCGCCTCAACAAATTTGTCAGGTTCAAGCATTTTTGCATGGAGACTCTGCACTCGGCTGTCAGTACCTTGCGCCCGGGCGATTTCATTACTTCTGTGGACATCAAAGATGCTTACCTTCATGTTCCAATCTTTCCAGGTCATCAGAGATTTCTCAGGTTCGCTCTGGAGGATCAGAACTACCAATTTGTGGCCCTACCGTTCGGTCTTACCTCGGCTCCTCGGGTCTTCACCAAGGTGCTGGCGGGGGTGATGGCTCTGTTGAGATCTCAGGGCATTCGCATCCTTCCTTATCTGGACGACATTCTGATTGCGTCTCAGTCCTTCCATCAAGCCACGCTGGATACCCAGATGGTGGTCTCCACACTCGAGTCCTTCAGTTGGGTGATCAACTATCCCAAGTCTTCTCTGTCTCCGTCCTGTGTGAGGTCCTTTCTGGGCATGACTCTGGATACATCTCAGGTCAAGGTTTTTCTGCCTCAGCAGAAGGTGGAGAGCCTGCAGACGCTGGCACGGTCTCTACTTTCTTGCCCTCAGCCCTCCATTCGGCAGGGGATGCAGCTGGTGGGCCTGATGGTGTCATGCTTCGAGGCAGTTCCCTATGCTCAGTTTCACATGAGAACTCTTCAGTTGCACCTCTTGTCAGTTTGGGATCGGGACCCTGTGTCCCTGGATCAGATATTTGTTCTGTCCCCTCTGGTCAGTCAGTCCCTCTCGTGGTGGCTGGACTCAAGGAATCTCCTACTGGCAGGACCTTTCTGCCCCCGTCTGTCACCACAGATGCCAGTCTGACAGGTTGGGGGGGGGGTTTGAAAGTTTCTGAAGTTCCAGGGTCAGTGGGGCCCTCAGGAGGCCCATGCTCCCATCAACATTCTGGAACTGCGGGCGATAAGGTTGGTTCTTTTCCAGTTGACTCCGCACCTTCGGGGTTGGGCTGTTCAGATCCGCTCGGACAACCAGATGGCGGTTGCCTACATCAATCATCAGGGAGGGACTTGGAGCAAGCGAACCCTCAAGGAAGTGTCCCTGATACTGTCCTGGGCGGGGGAGAATGTTCCCTGCATATCGGCAGTTTACATCCTGGGAGTGGAGAACCTGGAGGCAGACTCTCTGAGCAGGGGGATGTCTCGGCTGGGGGAGTGGTCCCTCAGCGACAGGATGTTTCACTCCCTGTGCCACCGCTGGGGTCTGCCAGATGTGGACCTGTTTGCTTCACGTCACAAGCACAAACTTCCATTCTTTGTCTCTCTGTCTCAGGATCCTCTGGCCTTTGCCACGGATGCGCTGGCAATGCCTTGGAAGGGGGTTCGGCTCCTCTATGTGTTCCCTCCGTTTCCTCTGCTGGGCAGGGTGCAGCGCAAGTTAGCCCAGGAAGGGGTGCCAGCCATTCTGGTGTCCCCCTGTTGGCCAAGAAGGGTATGGTTCGCAGACATCGTGCAGCTGGCAGTAGATCAGTACGTCCTGCCCAAGGATCCAGACCTGCTCACTCAGGGGCAGCTGTGCCATCCCAATTTTCAAATGCTGGCTTTGACGGCTTGGCTGCTGAAACCTCCATCTTGATGGAAAAGGGGTTGCCTGCCTCTGTTGTTGATACCATGATTAGGGCTAGGAAGAAGTCCTCGTCCTTTATCTACTACAGGGTCTGGCATGCTTACATTGCCTGGTGTGAGTCCAGATCTCTTCCCTGTCGGGTGTTTTCTATTCCCAGGATTCTGGAGCTCTTGCAACATGGTTTGGATTTGGGCCTTCAGCTTAGTACCCTCAAGGGTCATGTTTCAGCTCTGGCAATTTTTTTTCCAAAAATCTTTTGCCAGTCACCGTTTGGTTAAGACTTTTTTCCAGGGGGTTTCTCACGTGCGTCCGCAACGTAAGCCTATATCCCAGTTTGGGATTTGAATCTCGTGTTATCTGCTTTGCAGGGTCGCCCCTTTGAGCCTCTCTCCGTGAAGCCGCTTTGCCCATTTAAGGTAGCCTTTTCAGTGGCTATCACTTCTGTCAGGCGTGTTTCTGAGTTGGCGGCGCTTTTCATCAAACCTCCTTATTTCGAGCGACACCAGGACAACGTGGTGTTTCGGTTTAAGCTTGATTTCTTGCCTAAGGTTGTGTCTGCTTTTCATCTCAATCAGGACATTGTTTTGCCTTCCTTGTGTCCTAATCCTGCTAATTCCAAGGAGCGGACTCTGCATTCTTTAGATGTGGTCAGGGTTCTGAAGTTTTACTTGGTCGCTACTGAATCATTCAGGAAGACTGATGCTCTTTTTGTTCTTCCTTCTGGACCTAGGAAGGGTTTGCCTCCGGCTAAGTCCACTATCAGCTAGTGGATCCGTCAGGCGGTGGTGCAAGCCTATTCTGCTAAGGGGAAGGAACCTCCCTCCTGCCTTACTGCTCATTCCACTAGTGCTATTGGTGCCTCCTGGGCTTTTCAGCACCAGGCTTCTGTTGAACAAGTTTGTAAGGCCGCAACTTGGTCTTCTGTTCATACTTTTTCTAAGTTTTACAAGGTTGATGTTAGGGCCTCAGCTGATGCTGCTTTTGGCCGCAAAGTTCTTCAGGCGGCAGTGGTTTAAACTGCCCGCTGTTGTTCTTGGGGATCCCACCCTACTTTACGGACACGGCTTTTGGACGCCCCAAGCGTAAAGAATTTAGTGAAACAGGACGTGCTGTATACTTGGAAAAATACAATTCTGTGAGTACTCACCTGTAGAATTGATTTTGTAGTATACAGCACGTCCTGTTTCACCCCTCCCTTGTTATAATTTTCTTGGTTACCTCTGTATGGTGATTTGTTCAAATGTTTGGTTGGGGTTCCTTCATTTTTATTCTCCCGGCTTCTTGTCTAACTGCTTTTTAACACTGGGAATTTGTGGGAGGTTCCTATCCTTTTATAGGGCCGGGAGATGCCACAAGTCTTTCTGCAGTCCACTGCGCCACCTTGTGGCAGGATATCCCAAGCGTAAAGAATTTAGTGAAACAGGGCGTGCTGTATACTTCAAAATCAATTCTACAGGTACACACAGAATTGTATTTTTCCATTACATACACTTTACCACATATGTCATAGAACTCTTAGGTAGAGGCATGGCCTTATGGTTGACATTTTAGATGTGTTAGGAGTAGTAGCTACCTACCATGGCAACCTTTTCCTGTTGTAGCAGAGCATTGCTGGGACACTGACATGGAAAAAGAGTCATATATCAATGCTCATGCACGTATGTCAGAAGCTTTGTGCAGTTAAGCCATAGTTGATGTGTCTTTAACATTTCAATATTTATATGGCTTAACTCATCACCAAAGACATCAACATTACATTTAAACCAATATAAGTATATTTTATTTAAATGTTTAATTTCAGCCAAATAGAGGAACAAGGAAAAGATTGAGAGATCACTGGAGGTTAGAATATCAGCTGATTGCCATCATTTATCAGAAGAGGAAGATTTCCTTGCTTCATTTTATCCGGAACCATGTATGTGTAGTGTTTCCTGGTGTGCAACATCTTGGCACATTCACATATAACAGCAACTGGACAGGTATGAGCAAAAAAAAGGACACACAAGCCCCTTTTATATTTGCTTAATATATTAAGGTGTCGTGTTTAAAGCCCAGCTCCAGGCTTGTAGGATATGACTTACTCTTTTTATTCAGTTGCATCACAATGGATCAGATTTTCACTATATCCAGTCCAGGTCGTCCCAGAAGTAATGACATATGGGTAATCCACCGCTAGGTGGCGCTTGACTGCAGGATCAAAAGCTGTAGCTCCTCCCGGCCCCCTATAAAATCAGGTGTCTCACTGTGATTCCCCAGTGGTTAAACAGCAGTAAGAAGGAGACAGGCCGGGAGGCCAAGAAACCATGTTATTTCACATAGCTTCAGCATGTACTCTCTCCAACAAAAAACTTAAGGACAACGGTCCAATATAAAAATGGTAATCACCATAACAGCAAACAGAGAAAATGAAAGGTAGAATGAACGCCAGGGTCAGGCGTCGACAGAGCTAGGCTCTGGGCTGCAGACCCTGCCTAAAGGGTAGCCAGCCATAGGCTAATAGTGAGCCTATTATAGGGGGGAGAGGAACCATTTATGCCCATCGGGCTTATGCCCTCCCTGCCCCACAAGCTTTATTGGTTTTTCTGTGCTGGTGTGCCTTTTTCTGACTGGACTCTTAGTGTTGGTGTGTTTCTTGTGCTTTTTACTTTACCTCACGTACTTATCCTCCTCGCTCCCTCGTCGCTCCTGCTCTCTCCCTCATGCTGCCGCGCTGCGAGTGGGGGGGGAGACGCTGCACAGGCGGAGACCGCTGGAGCTGCGGTCTCCGCCCCTGAGTGCGTGCATGCGTCTGGCTGGCCCGGGCGAGGTGCCGGGCCGGCTCTTCTGCTGGGCTCCCCTGCGGGCCTCTTGCTCCCCAGGGCCCTCCGCCATCTTTGGGAGCGGGCGCGATTTTCGCGCAGTCGGGGGGGGCGGGGCTGCACGATGACGCTTTTCGCATCACTACTGTGCGGCCCGACCCTCGAGAAACGTCTGCTGGCTGCCTGATCTGCGCCATCTTCTCCTCCTGCACGCTGCTGTCGTCCTCTGCCGGCCTGTGAGCGGTGTAGTGAGACCCTCTTTTCGTTGTCCTTATTATGCGCTGGGCATGTGCTGTGGGATGCTTATGTGTTGTTCCCATTGTGTCTTCCAGGTGGGCCCCTTGATATTCAGGGTTGTGGTTCCTCTCGGCCTCCGCCCCCCACTCTCTCCAAGCCCTCTCCCTGTAAAGAGGGATCACATAAGAGGGACTCTGTTGCGGGCTGGCCAGGTTAGGTCGTCAGTACCTTGTACCTGTTTACTTATTCAAATCACCATAATGGAGGCTTCTGGAGATAGTAAGCTTGGGACCCCATCTGGGCGGGTGAAGCTCTGTCCCATGCGCGGTGCTAGCCCTCTGGGCGGACTCAGCACGGTTTGTGTCACTTGCGGCAGAAGTGTTATTTTGGAGCATGATCGGGCGGGCGTATCTGCCCCCAGCCCGTTGTTGCCTGCGGCCTCTCCTGAACCCCCACGTTTGCTCTCAGCCCCCAGTGAGGGAGAAGCCAGTAGGGGGTCTCAATCTGATTTGGCGTATCAAGTGGCTAGCCTTGACAGATCTCTCGCTTGGCTCCTAAAAAGGCCACTAGTAAGAGGCGGCATATTGAGCCGGTCTTTTCGGATAATGATGGAGGTGATGATCTCCTTGGAGGCCGCGGCTCCGTGGAGGAGGGCGAGTTGCATGAGGACTCCATCTCCGCGGTGGATTATTCTGCTGGTCTGGACAGCAGGTCCGCTTCTTCCTCGGATGAGGATACATGGCTCCCTGATGATACGGAGCGGTTGCTGACTGCGGTTTTTGAGACGCTGCATATTGTGTCTCCTAGAGCGGCTAAATGGAAGCAGGGTGACTTGTTTCGGCTTGAGAGACAGAGGCGAGTCTTTCCTGAACAGGCCCATTTTTCTGACATGATATTCAAGGAATGGGAAAGACCTAATAGGTTACCGTCGTTGCCCAAGGGCCTGGACAGGCGGTACCCCTTTCCTGAGGAGCTGGTCCGTCTCTGGTCCCGTCCTCCCGAGGTGGATTCCCCCGTGTTGGGCCTGTCCAACACTACGGTCTTGCCGTCACCTGATACTGCTTCTCTACGTGATCCAGCTGACAAACGCATGGATCAGCTGGTCTGCCATGCTTTCACCTTTTCCAGTGCTTGGTTCCACCCTGTGTGTGCCGCAGCTATTGTCTCCCTGGCAATTAGAAAGAAGGTGAGACGCCTTGTAGATATTGCCAAGTCTCGCAAGTGGGCTGAGTATAAGGACCTCAGGGCTTGCGTGGAGTTTATTGCCTTTGTGGTCTCTGCCATGGACGATAGCGTCTGGCCCTGCTAGTTGCTCTCCGCCGCTCGCTCTGGTTGCGGCAGTGGTTGGCTGATGCCGTGGCTAAAAAGTCGCTCACTAGTATCCCCTTTGTGGGTCACAGGCTGTTTGGGGAGCGTCCTGGTCAAGGACGGGAGACTCCCTCAGCGGCGAAGGCCTGCGCGGCCCTTTTGGGGTTCATCTGCCCATCGTTCCTTTCGAGGAGGAAGAGGCTCTTCATTTTCAGGGTCCTGCAGAGACTCCTGGGGACGAGGTAGGTCCCGCGGCCGACCCAATCCCTCCTGGGGATCCAAGTCCAAGCCCTCTGCCAAGCCCCCTCAGGCATGAGGAGGCGCCCTCACCCATCCGGGTGGGGGGACGGCTTCTGCTTTTTGCTCACGTCTGGAGACAGCGCGTCTTGGATCGGTGGATTCAGGAGGTGGTGGTACAAGATAGAGTTGTCAGTTCGGCCGCCCTCAAGATTTCTTCAGTCTCGGGTGTCCCAGAACCCGGTAACGGCTCAAGGCCTGCGGTTGGCTGTCCAACAACTTCTGCTGTCAGGTGTGATTCGTCCCGTGCCTCGCCTGGAATGGGGTCAGGGCTTTTACTCCAACCTGTTCACGGTGCCCAAGAAGGATGGAACGCTGAGACCCATCCTGGACCTGATGGGTCTCAACAGGTTTGTTAGGGTCAGACATTTCCGCATGGAGACCTTGCGGTCCGTAGTGAGCTTGTTTCGACACGGCGACTTCTTGACCATGGTGGACATCAAGGATGCTTATCTGCACATCCCGATATTCCAGGGGCATCAGAAGTTCCTGAGGTTTGCGCTGGAGGATCAGCATTACCAGTTTGTGGCCCTGCCATTCTGGATAATGCTTTTGTGATAAGGGTGTTAATGTTTATCTGTATAGTCGGTAGTGGGTCCTCAGACAGTTTGAGATAGATCTGATTGTCCTGTCATAGACCGTGGTGACCGTGGCACCCCCCTTGTCAGCAGATTTCATGACAATCGATTAGTCCTGAATAAGTGCCTTAAGTGCTGATTCTTCTGTACGTGAGAAGTTATGGTTATTTTGACAAGAATTAGGGGGGCCCCACTGTAAACCTTGGACGTCCTTCTGTATTAGCTTAATGAAGGTTTCAACAACAGGAGAAGTGGAGACCTCTTACTTCTAGGTTTGCACATAGAGAGGTCTGGTCATGTGGATGCAGAGGAGGACTCAGTTGTGGAGGAAGAGGTGTAGGGAGGGCCGGATGATCCAGGTGCGTTTGTCTGGGAGGCTGTGGTAATAAAGAAAGATTTTAATCTCAAAGTTCTATAGAAACGTTGTAGTTCTATATCCGTATCTAAGGGATCTCCTAGGTGTGACGGTACAAATCCCAACCCTTTGTTTAGTACCTGGAGTTCAGTAGCTGTTAAGTTCCTGGTCGATAGATTTAACACTAGGCTCTCTAATTCGTTTGGCTGCGGGTGGTCATTTGGCTGGTGGATTCTCCTGCCCCTCCTCGTCCTTTTCTTCCTCGATGGCGATAGGGTTGGCGAGGTTCTAAAAAACGTTGTTGCGTGGGGTCTGAGCTAGTGCTTGAGTCGCTATCTACTGTTTGTGTCCTGTTTATATAGGGTCTCCGTCCCCTACGGGCCTCCCGCCACGTGTATACCTGGTCTTCTTGTGTATCACGACGAAACGTATTAAGTTTAAAATTTAGTGTGTCTGGTTCGTATTTGGTGATTTGTTGACTCACTTCTTCTAGGTATGTTTTCAAATCGTTAATGTTGAATTGTTTCTTTAGTTGTGTCTGTGCTTCCCTTATCGAGGTCTCAATGTCACTGATTTGGGATTGTATACCTTCTATGGTGAGGGCGATAAGGTCCAGACTACACTTGTTCAAGATCCTAAACCACCTATTGCAAAACTGTGTGTCTTCTCGACAGAAAGTTGGGCGGATCTCTAGGCGTAAGCCCCTGGGAATCCGTTTTGCCCTCAAGTATTCAAGTAGAGTCTGCGAATGAAGTTGGTATTGGACAAGTTTCTTTTTAGCGCTCTCGAATTGCCTCTTAAGTGCAATGTGGTCGTTGGTGAATGGGTTACTAATGCTACCGTATTTAGAGATCAAAAGGTCACGCTCGGCCTGTGTGTAGGCTAAAGTGCTTGCCTGAGCATCGGTCAGAGAACTTATCTCACTGAAAGGGATCTGTTGCATAGTATCCCCCAGGTAGTTGCAATTGGGTATGAGGAAAAGAAGGAGGGTTAGACCTGTATACATCCATCCCTCACGACACAGGCATAGCCACCATAACATCAATCTTGGACAATACAGGCGAATCAGCAGAATTCAAACAGTTTTGTGTGGAACTGCTCACTATCATATTGACCAAGAATTATTTCCAATATGATAGTGACTACTGTCTGCAACTCCAGGGCACGGCCATGGGCTCTAATGTAGCCCCAGCCTACGCCAATCTCTTTATGGACAGATTTGAGCGACACCATGTATACACGGATACATCATATGCCAATCACATACTGTTTTGGGCCTGCTACATAGACGACATCTTCTTTCTATGGGATGGCCCCTCAGACTCCCTTCTGGAGTTCATCAGTAGACTCAATACAGCAGAACCAACAATTTCTTTCACGATTACAGCAATACACAGGTTCATTTTCTATATGTTTAAGTTTCCATTCACAACCAGAGGGTACATATGGACTTATACAAGAAAGATACTGACCGCAACATATTTCTACGTTTTGACAGCTTCCATCCTACCAAGATGAAAACAGGTTTACCATATAGCCAATTCATCAGACTAAGGAGAATAATCTCCAATGACCAGATTTACCTAGAGAGAGCTGACACCCTCCTTAGTGACTTTCTTGCCCGAGGATACCCACGAGATATACTAGAAACTGCCAAAATGAGGGCATTTGCACAAACAAGGGAATCACTACTTTCCTACAAACCCAAAAAATCTAGCAATAGAATCCCAGCCATTTTCACTTACTCTAGAATGACACCACAAATAGAACGCATTATTCGTAAACATTGGCACGTATTAACAAATGACGAACGCCTACAGCCCATCTTTCAATCACCACCATTGTTTGTTCATAAACGCCCCAAAAAACTTAGAGACCGACAGATTAGAGCTGAGACGAAACGTCCTACAGAACCCACAGGTCCATGAACGTGGCTTAGCGCCTTACCTCCCATAAAGGGCATGTTCCCATGTGGCCACTGTCTCCAATGTGGCTTTGTGACCAAAGGCAACCAATTCTCACATCCCCACACCGGACAGAAATTCACTATCAAGACATTTCTTAATTGCAGCTCTGACCATGTCATTTATCTGATTAAATGTCCCTGCGGGCTAGCATATGTGGGTAAAACCATCCGAGCATTACGCTCACGCATCAGCGAACATCGTAGCGTCATCCGCAGATGTGATCTAGACTCCCCACTGACCCATCATTTTCTCGAAATGGGCCACCAGGTATCACAGCTTCGCTTCCAAGCCATTGACCAAGTATCTCCCCCCTCCAGAGGTGGCAACAGAAATAAAACACTCCTGAGACGTGAACTATTTTGGATACAGACACTTCAAACAAGGTCTCCTAGAGGCCTGAATGAAAAGGTCGATTACACCCCCTTTTTGTAACAATCACAGTACCCCATACGGTATATCATTTTCTGTGTTACACAGTCTATACAGAACTAGGGGGGACGCATTCACCTGGGTGAGACTTCAATAAGCAATTAATCCTTATACATCATTAACCATAATTTTTATCTTGTAGGACCTAAACTCCCCCATGACCAGTACTTTACCACAACCTTGCTTCCTCTGGACCATCTTGGATCCACTCCCCGGATACCTAATAGGACCTCTCCCTAAAGATAATTAGACTCAATTCACATTCCATTAAAGAGCCCCTCCCTTTAAACATGAACACCCCTATTATAATACACCCAGGTCTATGTAACCATACTACCAATATGGCTCTGATGACCCCGCACACGAGTATGAGGCATTATAGACAGGAGACATCACGTGATATCAGACTATCCCCTTACCCTAATCACCAAATGTAGGGCATCCCACGCTGGATGTTGCCCATATGGCTAATCGACTTCCCATCTTTCCCATTTATATATTTCCATGCTTTGACTCAAGCCACCATACAAAGGGCATCCCATGACTGATGGTGCCCACAGGATCTACTGATTTTCCATCCTTTTCATCTATAAATATCCACGCCTTTACTCTAGTCATTCGCGCAAAAGGGCATCCCATGATGGATGGTGCCCACTAGGCCAAGCGACCTTCCATCCTTTTCATCCTTCCCATTCACAGATATCGATGTTTTGACCATAGCCACTGAATATAAGGGATTCCAAGTTTGATGGTGCCCACACGGCCGATACACCTTCCATCATTTCCATGTATAGATACCTAGGTCTTTGACTCCAGTCTCTTTTTATTTACCTTTCAATTGTTCCTACTTATAGATATCCATGCCTTCTTAAATGACCCCCTCTAATATAAAGATAGGCAGTATAGGTTTATCAGATCACCCATAACCTGGTCTGTGAGACATATATCCTTTCACAACCCACCCAATGATGGTTAGTAGTGAATGGTTCCAGTAGCAGTGACCGCTGCTTTTATTTACATTGTTTTATTCTAACATGTTTCTAATATTCAAATCTTTGTTTATTTTTAGACAAGCTGGTGCAATGTAGATCGCTACTATCTGCGCTTCCTTCCCCTGAAGACCTGAGGAACTTTGAAACCCCCCAGCGCCATCGCTATCTTCCGTGGCGTATTGTTTATTTCATTACTTATACTATTACCTGTCAAACGCTCCAGCGATGCGCAGCCTTCGGCGACGGGAGCCCCGTGCGCTGACGTCGCTTCTGCTGCTGGCTGGCAGGTGTTACACCTGCCAGCCAGACACCGGATGTGATGCCAGTCGGGACCCCGGAACCGGAAGTGACGTTCCAGACAGAGCTCTACGAGCACGCCCGGAAACGCCACACTGGCCGGCCAGAGGGTAACAGAATAAGAGGCACCAGTGAGGTATTCTCGGGTATCGCAGGCCTTGACAAAGGGGCAGAGGGCCCCGAAACGTTGGCATGTGTACTGCGATCACTGACTTACTTGTTACCGATCGGTAATATTATCCATACATTGCTATTATGATCACTCTATTGACGTCGTGATTGTACATGCATACTCTGTTGTATATGTTTATTGGATGACTTCTGGTATGATGCAGGGCTGATGTATTGGATGACTTCTGATATGATGCAGGGCTGATGTATATGACTGAACTGACCAGAATTGTTTTCAAAGATACATTATCTGCTGTATATACTATGAATGGTTTTCTCCTTGACCAAATGTTGCAGCCTGCATCCCCTGCTCCCTCATCAGGATCGTGACAGGTTCACCCGATAGCCTCATATGGTAATGCATGGTTACCCTATATAGAGCAGTAATATTATTTACATGTTAGTGTTAACTCTTTTACTCTTTTTACATTGAGGTGAACAAACGCTCCTGATAACACCCAGAACCCCTTATCCACAGAATCATTCATTGTATCCTTTTTTCTGATGCATGTGATCAAGAGAACTGCTGGTACCACTGTGTATATATATATATATATATATATATATATATATATATATGATACCCTAATACAATTTTAATTGCATATCAAGCTTTTGTGTTTGTGGTGTGCTTTCGATCCAACCAACCTATTTAATAGATGCTTCCTTTGAGCGTCGGGTGGTGAGACACTCTGGATCATATATAGCACCCCGTCAATGATATCTATTTTTGGTGTGCCGACCACCAACCTTTAACTCTATTGGATGTGGTCAGAGCCATTAAGTATTACCTGGTTGCGACGGAATCCTTCAGGAAATCGGATTTGCTCTTTGTCCTAAGAGAGGGCTCTAGGAAGGGTTTGCCACCTGCCAAGTTCACGCTCAGTAAGTGGATCAGACAGGCGGTGGTGCAAGCATATTCTGCCAAGGGGAAGGAACCCCCTTTTCGTGTTACAACTCATTCTACTAGAGCTATTGGTGTGTCCTGGGCCTTTCAGCACCAGGCATCTGTTGAACAAGTTTGTAAGGCTGCAACTTGGTCTTCTGTTCATACCTTTACCAAATTTTACAAGGTTGATGTTAGGGCCTCAGCTGATGCTGTCTTTGGCCGGAAGGTGCTTCAGGCGGTAGTGAAATGAACTACATGCTGTTCCGCACTGGGGATCCCGCCCTAATGGACACTGCTTTTGGATGTCCCATATGTCATTACTTCTGGGACGACCTGGACTGGATATAGTGAAAAATACAATTCTGTGATACTCACTTGTAGAATTGTTTTTGAATATATCCAGTCCAGGTCATCCCACCCCGCCCTTGTTTTTCTTATTATCTCTGTTTGCTGTTATGGTGGTTACCATTTTTATATTGAACCGTTGTCCTTAAGTTTTTTGTTGGAGAGAGTACATGCTGGAGCTATGTAAAATAACATGGTTTCTTGACCTCCCAGCCTGTCTCCTACTTACTGCTGTTTAACCACTGGGGAATAATAGAGAGACACCTGATTTTATAGGGGGCCGGTAGGAGCTACAGCTTTTGATCCAGCAGTTAAGCGCCACCTAGCGGTGGATTACCCATATGTCATTACTTCTGGGACGACCTGGACTGGATATATTCAAAAACAATTCTACAGGTGAGTATCACAGAATTGTATTTTTCATGCGTCACCATCAAAAGCCATCAAGGGCAAATATTTTCCAGGGTATCTTGTGTCACTTGTGGCAGCGACTAAAGGGTGGTTTATTCATAAAGTAATAAAGATGGAATATTTTATGAAACTATGGGGTTTCTTTGGGCTAGGGGATCTCCTATGGATTGAGGGGTATTTATTTAGGTAAGGAGTCTGTGAGGAAATGCAAATCATGTGAGCCTGCCGACAACACAGCCTATAGGATCACGCAACAAGCTTCCCTAACCCTGGTCCATTTAACCGATCCAATGACCAATAAATCCAGCCAGGGGCACACTCGTTTTTGGTTAAGACCAAAAGTCAGCTCAAGTTAAATATATATTTTAATGCGAGAATCGCACACTAGACAGAAATTACAAATATATGAATATTGCGAAAATAATACAAATACAGGTCTGAGAGGTGGGATATGTGTTACAGGTTAACTGGTTACAAACAGCAATACAACAGAATGACAGTATCCTAGCGAGACAGATGATGTGTAATGAATCAGAGCCTCCAAGGAAAGTATGAGCGTCCCTGCAGGTTTCTGGCCCCCTACTGAAACAATGATATGTGACTTTCCTCCAAGTAGTGACCACGTGCCGGCCTTGGAGGCTCATTTTTATGCCGGGGGGGGGGCTCATTCCCCCTCTCCATCCTACCTGCCACTGAAGATGCGATGAGGAATTGCTTTATAGCCCATCTGCTATCACACCTTCCCAACTAGATGGGCTTGCTGGTTCCTTGTCAGTTCTTCATGCCCATATAGTTATAGGCTGAGGAGGTATTTTTTGGCTGAGGGGTCTCTTATAGACTAAAAAGGTATTGTTTGGTTGAGGGGTCATTTATAATATGAGGAGGTATCATTCAGCTGAGGAGTCTCTTATAGTAATAGGAGGTATCATTCAGCTGAGGAGTCTCTTGCAGTATGAGGAGGTATCATTCAGCTTAGGCAGTCTCTCATAGACTGAGGAGGTATCATTTGACTAAAGGAATCTTTTGAACTAGATATCTGATCTGATTGTCCTTAAGAGTCAGTCTACCCTTTAATCTTCTGTGGTGGAAGAGCTTCCAATCACTTGGTTATGGCAAGTGTCCATTATACAAGGTGGATGCTACACGGCATTTACAGGTACTAGTGCTGTTTGGGCAATGGTACCCAAAGGTTGGACTTTGAGGTCCGTAGTTTATCCACCATACAGAGCTGTATTGTGCTAATATTGGACATCCTTTGGGGTAGTTCATACACTTTAACTGTAACATAGGTATGCTGGTCTTAATTCTTGAGAGCAGGTTACAGCACGCTTAAGCCTCTTCTTCATACACACATATTCTAACACAATGGTGTGAACATGCTGCACACTGAGATTCCAGACCCGACGTGCACAGACATTCGTGTTCTTTCTATGTATTGACTCTAATCTGTTCTCTCACTCTATCAGCGTGAGAAGCAGTAACCGATCTCACCGGAGATACGCCCTCCATCCCCAGCTGTTGTATAAATAGGTTTATATGCCAAGATCTTGTTTAGGCAACACAGAACAATGATTGCAAACTGAAATCATAGATTTTTTAGCCGTAAGATGTATGGCTTTGTATCTCACCACACTTTCCTACAAGCTCTATACCAGTCACGTCTAACCTTCGGACCTTAAGTGCACTGTTCTGTGACACCTACCCATCTGGTACCTGGCAACCACTGGCAGTGTTAAAAGGAAGCAGTGCAATGCAATAGCAATTAGCCATTATCAAACACAGGCTGGCTTGGAAGGCTCAGCAGTGCTACCCAGGAAAAAGTAGAGTGATACTATCAAACACCTGCTCCCCTCCCCCCTATCCTTCTACCTGGGATTCAGTTGAGATTTCTCTAACAATTCAGGATGCCCCACTTTATAAAACCTGCCCGATCACCTGATCCACTGCGCTCCACGGCGGGTGGCGCTTTTACTCCTGTCGTTCTGACAGACTGTCATGGAGCGGGCGCCGGGTCACGTGGGTGCGTTTTTCGCGCTCTTCGTGGGGGAGGCGCCGGGGGATGACGCGTATCGCGGCCCGCCCCTCGAAGTGCTCAATCGCGATGCCATCTTAGTTGCATGCTGCGTTGCTTGTGAGCTGTGTTCCAGTGGTCCTTGTCAGCGTGGGCTGCGGCGGTGACTTTGCTCTTCCTGATCTAACTCTGCAGATCCTTTGACTGTACTCCGGTCGCCTGTGTGTGCTGCGTGCGCTGCGCTCTTGGTCCGTAAAAACCCATATGGGTTTTTTTCTTGTTGGGGCATGTGCTGCGGGATGCTTATGTGTCTTTTTGATTATGTCTTTCAGGCGGGATAACAGTGTATTGTGGTTGCTCTCGGTCCTATCCCTCCCCCCCCCCTTTTTTTCTTCCCTCTGGGCCCTCTCTGTGGGCATCCCTTGGGGGGCATCCCGGGTGGCTTCTATTAGCCCTTACCCTATATGATATGGAGGCTTCTGGAGATAGCGTGCTCGGGGGCCCTTCGGGGCAACCTTGGCTATGTGTCATGTGCGGGGCATCCCCTTTGAGTGGTGGTGGCACAGTTTGTGTGCGTGCGCCCAAGGTATTATTGCGGACCAGGCTGGGATGGGTGCTTCTCTTCCCAGTTCTGCGCTCCCTCCGGCATCTCCTACTCCCCCGCGCCTGCATTTAGCCCCCAGTGAGGGGGATACTAGCAGGGGGTCTCAGTCTGATCTGGCACTACGCGTGGCCAGCATTGAAAGGCAGCTGGCCCGACCTGTGACGGGCAAGGCCTCTGGCAAGAAGCGGCATCTTGATGCCGCGCCTTCCCTCTTTGCCGAGGAGGATGAGGGCCTTGATGTGTTTGGCGGCCGTGACTCCCTAGAGGAGGGGAAGCTTTTCCATGATTCAGACTCCTCTGGAGGGCCATCAGGAAGGTTACGACATTTACCTGGGGTCCGCCACTGATGAGGATACCTGGCTCCCTGATGACACTGATAGACTGTTGTCGGACATATTTGAGACATTGCACATCGCCCCCCCCTAAGGCTGCGAAGAGGAAGCAGGGTGAGCTCTTTCGCCCGGACAAGCAATGCTTGAAGTTCCCAGAGCAGGGCCATTTCTCCAATATGGTGCTCAAGGAGTGGGAACGTCCTAACAGATTGCCCACGGTGTCCAAGGGATTGCATAGAAGGTATCCCTTTTTCGGCTGATCTGGTCAAGCGCTGGTCGTGTCCCCCTGAGGTGGACGCTCCTGTTCTAGGATTGTCCAACACTTCGGTCATGCCGTCCCCTGACACTACTACACTGCGTGATAGCGTGGACCAGCGTATGGATCAGCTGGCATGTCATGCTTTCACCTTTGTGCCGCAACCATTACAACCATTGCCCTTAAGAGGAAGCTCAAGCGTCTCGCTGATGGCTGGTAGGAGAAGGGAGAATTATAGGGCTCTCTTGCTTTGCTCTGATTTTGTTGTCTTTGTACAGGCTGCCATGGATGATGCCATGATTCCATGATTCTAACAGACTGTCATGGCGCGGGCGCCAGGTCACGTGGGCGCGTTTTTCGCGCTCTTCGTGGGGGAGGCGCCGGGGGATGATGCGTATCGCGGCCCGCCCCTCGAGGTGCTCAATCGCGATGCCATCTTAGTTGCATGCTGCAATGGTCTCTCAGCAACAAGATATTTCACTACCTGTGTCGCCGCTGGGGTCAGCCAGATGTGGACCTGTTTGCGTCCCGCCACAATCACAAGCTTCCAAGATTTGTCTCCCTGTCACAGGATCCTCTGGCCTTTGCCACGGATGCACTGGCAATTCCTTGGACAGAGTTTTGACTCCTCTATGTGTTCCCACCTTTTCCTCTGCTGGGTCGGGTGCTGCGCAAGATAGCCCAGGAGGGGGTACCGGCCATTCTGGTGGCCCCCTGTTTTTCTTGGAGGGTGTGGGTCGCAGACGTCGTGCAGTTGGCAGTAGATCTGTACGTCTTGCCCAAGGATCCAGATCTTCTCACTCAGGGACAGCTGCGCCATCCCAATTTACAAACACTGGCTTTAACAGCTTGGCTGCTGAAACCTCCATCTTGATGGACAAAGGGTTGCCGGCCTCTGTTGTTGATACCATAATTCGGGCTCGGAAGAAGTTCTCGTCTTTTATCTACTGCAGGGTCTGGCATTCTTACATTGCCTGGTGTGAGTCCAAGTCTCTTCCTTGTCGGGTGTTTTCTATCCCCAGGATTTTTGAGTTTTTACAACATGGTTTGGATTCGGGCCTTCAACTTAGTACTCTCAAGGGACAGGTTTCGGCTTTGGCAATTTTTTTCCAAAGATCTTTTGCCAATCACAGGCTTGTTAAGACTTTCTTCCAGGGAGTTACTCATGTGCGTCCGCCACGTAAGCCTGTGCTACCGGTTTGGGACTTAAATTTGGTATTGTCTGCTCTACAGGGTCTTCCCTTTGAACCTATGCGTGGGGCTGTTTTGCCCATTCTGACTCTTAAGATGGCCTTCTTGGTGGCTATTACTTCTATCAGGCGAGTTTCTGAGCTGGCAGCACTTTCCATGAAACCTCCTTATTTTGAGCGGCATCAGGATGAGGTAGTGTTTCGGCTTAAACCGGGTTTCTTGCCCAAGGTTGTGTCTTCTTTCCATCTCAATCAGGACATTGTTTTACCTTCCTTGTGCCCTAACCCTGCTAATTTTAAGGAACGGAACCTTCATTATCTAGATGTTGTCAGGGCACTGAAGTTTTATTTGGTTGCTACTGAGTCCTTTAGGAAATCTGATGCTCTTTTTGTTCTTCCTGCTGGTCCTAGGAAGGGTTTGCCTCCAGCCAAATCTACTATCAGCAAGTGGATCCATCAGTCGGTGGTACAAGCCTATTCTGCTAAAGGGAAGGAACCTTCCTTCCGGGTTACTGCTCATTCCATGCATGCTATTGGTGCTTCTTGGGCTTTTCAGCACCAAGCTTTTGTTGAACAAGTTTGTAAGGCCGCTACTTGGTCTTCTGTTCATGCCTTTTCCAAGTTTTACAAGGTTGTTAAGGACTCAGCTGATTCTGCTTTTGGCCGCAAGGTACTTCAGGCGGTGGTGATCTGAACTGCCTGCTGTTACTCCTTGGGGACCCCACCCTACCTTACGGACACTGCTTTTGGATGTCCCAGATGTAAGGATTACATGAAACGGGCCATGCTGTGCACTAGGAAAAATACAATTCTGTGAGTACTCACCTGTAGAATTGTTTTTACTATGCAAAGCACGGCCTGTTTCACCCCTCCCTTGTTATCGTTATTCTTGGTTGCCTCTTTATGGTGATTTGTTCTAAAGTTGTTTGTGAGGGTTCTTTAACTTTATTACCTCCCGGCTTCTTGTATAACTGCTTGTCAACACTGGAGGTCTATTGGTGATTGCTGTTTTTATATGGGTCCGGGAGGAGCCACAAATCTTCTGCAGTCCACTGCGCCACCTTGTGGCGGAATACCCAGATGTAAGGATTACATGAAACAGGCTGTGCTGTGCATAGTAAAAACAATTCTACAGGTGAGTACTCACAGAATTGTATTTTTGCAGATCTATATAGCAGAGCTATACAGCTGGCTATGTGGAGATCCACATGACCTGTTGGTGGCTTTCAAGAAGAAGGTTGGGAAATACCAGGTGGTTGGTCTAATATAGCATTACAGTGCCACTGGTGAAACTTTGGAAGTACCTGTAGATATTATTCACACCTGAGGCTGAGGTCTTCCACCGTTGCAGCATATGCACTATGGATTCTTTCATAATTTGGGTTCGAAAAAAAGCCAATCTTGCTGAACTTCTACAAACACCACTTGGTGTGCTGGTTCTCTCGAGGATAGTCAGATCAGATCCCTCAACCATAAGGTTCCCAGGAGACTGGTAAAAATGTGGTTTTGGATGTTGTTAGTTGGTATCTAGTTGCTGTTTGGATTCTAGATTCTGTACTACCTGGCAGGGTGGGGTATTTCCATACTAGAACACTTCTACATTATCTTGTGATTTGGACCCTACTAGAAAAAAAGCACTTCCAGTTTGTGGTATGGTATTCGTCTTGTATACAGAGGTGTTAAGATTTTCAGGCCCTCATAGTAGATGTCAAAGATTTTTTTTATTCGTTTTATATCACCTTTGCGATTTTAGGTGTCATTTGGACACACTCCCTCCTCAGGATTGGTACTCTCACTATACATTTGGCCATAATTGTGATTGGTCAAGATGATACTCAAACTTATTCAGATTCCAACAGCACGTCCATGCAGACGACTCAAATTTACCTCTTAGGCCCAGATCTCTCTTCCCTTTTATCATGTGCTCCAACTCGTATAATAGCTCTCTCTTCATTCATGTCATGTCGCCCCCTCAAATGGAACTTGGACAAAACAAAGCTTCCCAGTATCCAATTCCGCTCCTGTCTCCAATATAACAATATCTGCCAATGAGCTCACAACTACTTCCGCTCCCCAAGCACAGTGTTTTGGTGTTACCGGACTCCTCTCTCTCATTCACACCTCACTGGCCACTTCTTGTTATCTCCAACTCAAACATCTCCCACATCTGTCCCTTCGCTATTACTGGCATCACTAAACTACTAGCATTATCTGGTCATTTCCTGGCTAGACTACTGCAACACTGCAAACAGACTGGCTCCCCTCCAATCTAATCTCACTCTCATTTAAGCCTTCCCTCTCTTTCTTGCTTACCTCCTCCTCTACATCTTCTACTATCTTGCTCTTTTTGGACATTATTTATATATTTGTCTTTTTCCTCTGTTTTACCATTTTTTTAATCTCTCTTTTGCTTGATCTTATGTTGCCCCCTCTTTTACCTGTTTTATCTCTCTTATTTTCCCCACATCTTTCTCTAATCTCATTGTTGTCAGAAATCGTCACTTACCTGGGCCCCGTTCCAGCGCTGGTCGTGGGCGGCCGGGTGCGGCGGCTGTGTCTGCTCGGCAGCCGTGCTGGGCAGCGGCTGCTTCTGCTGGCGCGCGCGCGCCCCCTGGTGTTCCGGCCGGCGGCCCCGGCTCTCTTACACGTGCTCGCGCACGCGCGCGAGCACGTTCTGGTTTTATCCTCCGGCGGCGCTGCTCTCAGCACAGCCGCCGGGGGAAAGTTAATTAAGGCCAGGTGGGGTGGTGGGAGTGCCCTGCTGGGACAGGGCCAATGAGCCCTATTGTTGTCTTTGGGCCAATGAGCCCAGCTAGGGACAGGTCAGGCCAATCCTGGCCTGGATCTTAAAGTGCACCAATCACTCACACCTTCCCTCTCTGTCTGTCCCTATAAAGGCAATTCCCTTTCAGTTGTGAATTGCCTGTGATAGCGCCTTGTACCCTGCATAGTCTTGTGATATACCTTGTTTGATCTCCGTTGCCAACCCCTGCCTGAACCGACTATTCTCGATCTGATCTCCGTTGCTGACCCCTGCCTGAACCGACCATTCTCAATCTGATCTCCATTGCCGACCTCTGCTTTGTACTTTGACCTCGAGCTGCCTCTTCCCTCTGTACCGCTGCGATCTCTGACTTTCCCGTGTCAACCTCTGGCCTGTCTCTGGACTTCCGCTACACTCGCTCTTAGCCATTGGTTCTTCAGACCTCTAAACCAGTAAGCTCTCATCCTTTGAGCCATTGAAGTCCTGGGGGCAATCGATCCCGGGCAGGCGTATTTTGCGTCCCGGCAAGCGGGGGCTCCTACAGGTGAAGCTGGTTGCGGAGATTGGGGGTTGAGGGCTTACCTAGAGGGCTGGAGTTACCAGAGCGTGACAATTGTTTTCTCCATCTCTCTCTGTTGTTATCTTCCTTTCATCTACGTCTCTTTTCACCTTCTCTACATCTTTTTTTACTCTCTCTCTCTATCTTTTTTTCATATTTCCTTGTCTTTCTGTATGTACAGTGGATATAAGTCACGCCCCTGTTACAATGAAAGGCTTTGTCAAGTGAAAAAACAGACCAAGAATCATTTCAGAACTTTTTGTACAATCTGTACAGTTCCATTATTATTTATTTATAGTCATCTTGTTCTACAGCGTTGTACAATGTACAGAGAAGAACATACAGTACACAGACGATTACAAAGGTGGTTGTACAGAGTTCACAATGAATATTCTGAATACAAGATACAATAGGAGAGATGGCCCTGCCCTCGCCATCTTACAGTCTAAAGGATTCCATGGAAAAATCCTTTTATAATGTGGTGTAGTCAGAATCAGCCAATCACATTTACACTCATGTTAAATAGTAGTCAGTACACAGCCACCATCATTTTAAGGTGATTCAGCCTATATAAAGTAAAGCTGTTCTAGTAGGATTTTCCTGACATTTTCTCAGTTGCATTTTACAGCAGAAACCATGGTCCATTAATGGTTTACAATGCATCAAAGGGATCTTATTGTCGAAAGGTTAGCACGGGTAGGGTACAAAAACATTAGCTACACCATGGAACACAGTCAAAGGGGGTAATCAAGTAGCAGATAAAATTTGGCACCACATTACCAAGAACTGGATGTCCTTTTAAAATGCTAAAAAATCAGCTGGGAGGCTGACAGCAACAAGTCCTCACCTGGCAATCCTCTGAACACTGGTCTTTGGCCTTCAGCAACCCGGCTTCTGTCAGCTCACCAGCTACCGTAGGGGGGCTTTTATACAGGGAGTGAGATGACATCATCTCATCTCACTCTGTCAGTATAAAAGACCGCTCCTGGCAGCGGGGGTCAGAAGCTGTGATTGGCTGAAGTCGGGTGGTGCCCGAGCCGGTTTTGCTGGAGAGGGACGACCCCACACCATTTTTTTGAATTTTTAAGGATTTGATAGTGCGCATAGTAGTTTTATTTAATTTGAAAATGTCAACATTTAAACATAGTATATAAACATGGAGACACAGCCTGCAATGCTTTTCACAAGATTCTGTAGAAATTATCATAACAACCATTTCTGCGCTTTCATTTTCAATTCTAGGAAAAGATCAGATATGTTTACATCACCCCACCCATGTTTATCTGCGAGGCAATGAAAGGTCAGAGAGAAGACGTTTGCTCTAAACCATGGAGATAACGAACACCAAGGAAGGCCTCCTGGTTAAATGCATGGAGCAGCAGTGAGGCCCATTATCAGGCCTCAACATGGGGCCCACAGCAGTTCTCCTACATCCAGGTGCTCTTTCTAACTGAATTAACCCAACAGCAATAACAAGGCAGCAAGCAGCTCACCTAAGGCCTGTCCCATGTGCCACTCCCCTATTTTGAAGCTGTAGCAGGGCTCAAAAGTGTACTTCCTTTCCTCCAAGACCACGCTAAAGAAGTGGTCTAAAATCCACTCTGCCCCATGCGCTCAGTGTGAGTGTGAGCAAGCCTCAGGGATCCCGCATAAAGCTGCACCATGACCTGTTCTTCCAGCTCAACCATAGTCAGAAATAACAGCAAAGAAAGCGGCCTGGCTTAGAATACATATTGTCAAAATCTGGGGTGCTAGCGGCAATGACTCTGGAAACAGTTCTTAGTTGAAATAATAAGCGGTTTATTGAAGACAAAGTCCAACAGAAAAATCTCTTAAATTCAGAGTATAATGCAGGGTACAATGCAGTACAGTCAGTGGTTTTCTCACCAGCCATGCCCAGTGTCTGATAGGTACAGAGTATTGCAAGTCCTCGATATCACAGGTCGACTTTCAGGGCATACAAGCCCAGGCTGCTAATCCACAGGCTCCAAAAACATGACACATAAAGTCCTTTGGATGCAGTTCAGACCTGTAGGTTTTGGGAGCAGCAAGGCACAGGCTCCTTGTCCTAGTCTCTCCTTCTCCACACTGGAAGCCTCAGCAGCTCCTAACAATAGGCTTTGCCTGAATATAGCTTTAAATAAAAAGTACATGTTTAAGTCTGTTTAAAGAGGAACGATCAAGAATTGGCCGAACGTACAGTACAGTAACACAGGCATCGGTGTTGGGCATCCGCGTTACTGGACCCCGGTTCTGGATTTTGTACCCCTCAACTGTGGCCCCCTCCAGATAAAAATTCAAGGTGCTCCTCTAGGCATCAGACACCATTCAAACAGGGGTTCACCCGATGCATGGCATGGCTAGTGCCCACCCAGCAAATCCTATTGTCAATAAAACAAACACAAAAGTTTAAGAATGCTGCCTAGCTTTTTGCATCCCAAATTGGGATGCCCGGGGGTGGGATAAAATGGACTGATGGATTGTTTTGAAGGCAATCTTTGCCGCTCCTTTCATGTGAACATTTTCGAAGACAGTCAAAATTAAAAATACCCATCCAACCCCTGATGTTAAAGCCCTCTATTAGTTATTATGATATCATTATGCTCCGGCCCCTAACATGTAACTGGAGAAAGTGATGAGACAGGTGCTGGATTGGAGATACATTTGTCTAATTTAATGAGTTGGCAAACTGCTCAATCAGTTTATAACCGGCTTTGGCAGCGCACAATGAAATGGGCAAACACACGCTGTCTGGAATATTCCACCCGCACCAGAAAGGTTCCGCTACTGTCTAGCCAAGTCCTGAAAGGACATCTTGTTTCCTGCAGCCAGCTGTGTTCCTGTGTCCAGCATATTCTACATCCAGCTGTATTCCTATGCCCAGCCTTTCCTGCAGCCAGCGGTATTCCTGTGTCCAGCCTTTCCTGCATCCAGCTGTGTTCCTGTGCCCAGCCTTTCCTGCAGCAGCTGTGTTCCTGTGCCCAGCCTTTCCTGCAGCCAGCTGTGTTCCTGTGCCCAGCCTTTCCTGCATCCAGCTGTGTTCCTGTGCCCAGCCTTTCCTGCAGCAGCTGTGTTCCTGTGCCCAGCCTTTCCTGCAGCCAGCTGTGTTCCTGTGTCCAGCCTTTCCTGCATCCAGCTGTGTTCCTGTGCCCAGCCTTTCCTGCATGCAGCTGTGTTCCTGTGTCCAGCCTATCCTGACCTAGCTGAGTTTCTGTGTCTAGTCTGGCCTAAATCCAGTCGTGTTCCTATGTCCAGCATGTTCTACATCCAGCTGTGTTCCTCTGTCCAGGCTTTCCTGCATGCAGCTGTGTTCCTGTGTCCAGGCTTTCCTGATTTCCTGAATTTTTCTGAATTGCGCTTCTATGCCTGCTCCTTCCTATGATGGTAGTGGCCATAACACCTAGCGGGGGAGGGGGCGGGGCCACTGCCTCCAAGCCATATTTTGAGTGTAAATAAAAACAGCGTGTAGCACCCCCAATCTGCAATGAACCACTAAGGGGATAGTTATTGCCCCCCCCCCCCCCCCCCCGACAGTGCCGCCCAAGGCAGCTGCCTCACTTTGCCTCAAAAAAGATGCACCACTGTTAATATGCAGCAGCAGGACAACCTGGATGGGGCTGCCCTACTCTACAACAGTGACTCTAAACAAGAGAACAGGGCCACCTGGTTACTCACCCCTTCCGGGTTGCAGGTCGCATGTGGCTTTAAGCAGCTTATCAGGGTCGCTGGTGGCCGAGCACATTACTGTGCAGCAGGTGAGTATCTTGGTGGCCCAATCTGCTGGGTTTGCAGCACCAATCCATGATTTAGTCTGCCCGCTGCTGCATATTAAAAAGGGAGTCCGGTCAGTTTTGACTTAAAGGGATTTTTCAGGCAAAAGGTAAAAACAAATAAAGAGCAGTTTAACCTTGTCAAGCGTTTCTCCATTGCCTCATCTCAGCTTGGCACCCTGAATAAGGTAATAGTTCCTCATCTGTCGCTGCAGATGTGGGCCACCAATACTGGCTCAAGCAGCTATTCCAGGCCACTCCCCCTTCTGTATTGATGGCTTGAATAGCACTCCGAGTTGTCATTCAAGCCCAGCTAACCCTTCCTCCCTCCTCCTAGTAAGCGCTTTCACTCCCAGCGCCTTCCCACCCATTATTCTGATTATTAAGCACCATCACAGCTCCAAGGACCATGTCCACATGCTTCAGAAGAGGGAATACTGTAAACCTTGATATCTTGGCCATTTCTTTTTCATGTGCCAAACGTAGCCCGACACAATGGCCTAACAATAGGCTTTGCCTGAATATCGCTTTAAATAAAAAGTACATGTTTAAGTCTGTTTAAAGAGGAACGATCAAGAATTGGCCGAACGTACAGTACAGTAACACAGGCATCGGTGTTGGGCATCCGCGTTACTGGACCCCGGGTCTGGATTTTGTACCCCTCAACTGTGGCCCCCTCCAGATAAAAATTCAAGGTGCTCCTCTAGGCATCAGACACCATTCAAACAGGGGTTCACCCGATGCATGGCATGGCTAGCGCCCACCCAGCAAATCCTATTGTCAATAAAACAAACACAAAAGTTTAAGAATGCTGCCTAGTTTTTTGCATCCCACATTGGGATGCCCGGGGGTGGGATAAAATGGACTGATGGATTGTTTTGAAGGCAATCTTTGCCGCTCCTTTCATGTGAACATTTTCGAAGACAGTCAAAATTAAAAATACCCATCCAACCCCTGATGTTAAAGCCCTCTATTAGTTATTATGATATCATTATGCTCCAGCCCCTAACATGTAACTGGAGAAAGTGATGAGACAGGTGCTGGATCGAAGATACATTTGTCTAATTAAATGAGTTGGCAAACTGCTCAATCAGTTTATAACCGGCTTTGGCAGCGCACAATGAAATGGGCAAACACACGCTGTCTGGAATATTCCACCCGCACCAGAAAGGTTCCGCTACTGTTTAGCCGAGTCCTGAAAGGACATCTTGTTTCCTGCAGCCAGCTGTGTTCCTGTGTCCAGCATATTCTACATCCAGCTGTATTCCTATGCCCAGCCTTTCCTGCAGCCAGCGGTATTCCTGTGTCCAGCCTTTTCCTGCAGCAGCTGTGTTCCTGTGTCCAGCCTTTTCCTGCAGCAGCTGTGTTCCTGTGTCCAGCCTTTTCCTGCAGCCAGCTGTGTTCCTGTGTCCAGCCTTTCCTGCATCCAGCTGTGTTCCTGTGTCCAGCCTTTTCCTGCATCCAGCTGTGTTCCTGTGTCCAGCCTTTTCCTGCATCCAGCTGTGTTCCTGTGTCCAGCCTTTCCTGCATCCAGCCTTTCCTGCATCCAGCTGTATTCCTATGCCCAGCCTTTCCTGCATCCAGCTGTGTTCCTGTGCCCAGCCTTTCCTGCATGCAGCTGTGTTCCTGTGTCCAGCCTATCCTGACCTAGCTGAGTTTCTGTGTCTAGCCTGGCCTAAATCCAGTCGTGTTCCTATGTCCAGCATGTTCTACATGTAGCTGTGTTCCTGTGTCCAGCCTTTCCTGCATCCAGCTGTGTTCCTGTGCCCAGCCTTTCCTGCAGCCAGCTGTGTTCCTGTGCCCAGCCTTTCCTGCATGCAGCTGTGTTCCTGTGTCCAGCCTTTTCCTTCAGCCAGCTGTGTTCCTGTGTCCAGCCTTTCCTGCTTCCAGCTGTGTTCCTGTGCCCAGCCTTTCCTGCATCCAGCTGTGTTCCTGTGCCCAGCCTTTCCTGCATCCAGCTGTGTTCCTGTGCTCAGCCTTTCCTGCATGCAGCTGTGTTCCTGTGTCCAGCCTTTTCCTTCAGCCAGCTGTGTTCCTGTGTCCAGCCTTTCCTGCATCCAGCTGTGTTCCTGTGCCCAGCCTTTCCTGCATGCAGCTGTGTTCCTGTGTCCAGCCTATCCTGACCTAGCTGAGTTTCTGTGTCTAGCCTGGCCTAAATCCAGTCATGTTCCTATGTCCAGCATGTTCTACATCCAGCTGTGTTCCTGTGTCCAGGCTTTCCTGCATGCAGCTGTGTTCCAGTGTCCAGGCTTTTCTGCATCCAGCTGCGTTCCTGTGTCCAGTCTGTCCTAAATCCAATCATGTTCCTATGTCCAGCATGTTTTACATTCAGCTGTATTCCTGTGTTCAGCACCAATTTGAATAAGGGTTCCTGTCCATCCTTGTTCTTTAGCCCATCTTGTGTTTTGAATCCATTTGTGTTCCTGTGTTTAGCCCGCCCTGCACCCAGCTCAATTCCTGTGTCCAGCTTGCTCTACATTCAGCAGTGTATCTGTAGCCCAGTTTGTACTGCATCCAGTTGTGTTTCTGTGTCCAACATGTCATGTTATAGCCATGTTCTGTGTTCACCTTGTGCTACATTCAGCAGTGTTCCTGTGTTCTGCCTGTCCTGCATTCATCCATTTTCCCATGTGCAGCCTGCCTTACATACAGCCATGTTTCTGTGTCCAGTCTGTCGTTTATGCAGCCATTCTCCTGTGCCCAGCCTGTCTGGCACATTGTGTTCCTGTGTCCAGTTTGTCCTGCACCCAGCTGTGTTCAAGTCCCACCTGGCCTGCATTCATTTGTGTTTCTGTGTTCTGCCTGACCTGCATCCAGCCATGTTCCTATGTCCAGCCTGTCTTACATCTAGTCATGTTTCTGTGTCCAGCTTGTCCTTTATGCAGCCATGTTTCTGTGTCCAGCTTGTCCTTTATGCAGGCATTCTCATGTGTCCAACCTGTCTGCCACATTAGGGTCGATTCAAAGAAACATTTAACAGCTTGGATTTTGGTGCCGATCATCCTATTTTTCCCGTACGCTCGTGCGTTCGTATGAACTTGCGAGTGATTCTATAAGCAAATACGTTTCTATCCTAAAATGTCCGTCCGTTCGTATGGCAGTTCGGGAATCAGACCTATGTCAGTTTCCATCCTGAATTTTCCGTTTCATTTCTCAGGTTGCAACATTGGTTTTGCCCTTTTTCCTTTTTTGTCTGGACGTAAATCCTTCTGATCTTGCGGCTGCGCACTACAAACTTACCTCATTAAAGTGCATTCTAAATATTTGGTTTTTTATTTTTCTTTATTTCATTCATTTTGTAGTAACCAACCATTAATGAATGCATTTGCATAAGTAAATCTTACTTTGTTTAATTTTTAGTTAACTTGCATTTTTTACTTGTGGATTTAATTTTAATATTTAGGCTTCAAATGGTACAACTTAAAATTTTGTGTGTGGTTACCCACACCCTCTCCATACAGATTGCTCTCAAATATAAAAAAACACCCAGCAACTTCTGCATGTTATGAGTCTAGAAACAGCCAAGATGGCGGCTCAGGTATTATCGGGCAGCCTGCAAACAGAAAGGGCCTTGTGACTGTGTTGCTCTGGATTCTTTGATTTCTGACCTTTCCGTGCCCCCAGCTCTGCTGTGTCTGTGCAAAATACAGCAGTAACCCACACCCTGCACTTTATCCCGCTCTCCTCTCCTCAGTAAGTGTGATGCATCTGACCAAAGATGTGCTTAAATAATTAAACAAAGCAAAGGTAAACAACTACACCAATAAATGCAATCTAAAAATATTATTCTAGTACATCAATTTAAAAATAAATACCAAAGGACATAAGTTTCTTTAATTAACGCAAATATATTGCAAAATAAAGGTTTACATGCAAAGGACTAATTAAGGTCCACATTAAAATGCTTTTATAAGGCATACATGAATCAGGTATGCATTGCCATACAATTTATGGCCTCGGCCATGCTGATACATGCAGTTCATTGGAGCTCAAGACGCGCAGACTCCTCCACATAGCCAAAAAACCTGTTCAAGAACAGCAATCCGACTGCTAAAAGGTGTCGGCAGTGGCTTTCTTTTAAAACGTCTTTAGAGGTTTGAAAACTGTTCTCTGAATCACACCTAAACACATTGGATTATCCTAAGTTTTACGTTTGGATCCTAAGTTTTAGGATTTGATCCTAAGTTTTACGTTTTGATCCTAAAATTTAGGAACGAACTTGCGATGATCGTAAGAGCATATACGCATTCGTACGTAGGCTCGTGCGAGTCGTAAATGGCCAAAAAAACAGGAAAAAATGACTAACACCCACCCAAACTTACGATTCTCGATCCGAAATCAATTAACTTTTGCTCTTTGAATCGAGGGGAGTGTGTTCCTATGTCCAGTTTGTCCTGTCCCAACTGTCCTGCATTCAGCTGTCTTCCTGTGTCCCACCTACCCTGTATTCATCCATCTGCGTCCAGCCTGTCCTGCCACCAGCCATGTTCCTGTGCTACATTCAGCAGTCTTTCTGTGTCCCACCTGTCCTGCATCCAGCTGTGTTCCTAAATCCTGTCTGTTCTGTATCATTGTGCTTCTGTGTCCGGCCAGTCTTGCATACACCCATGCTTCTGTGTCCAGCCTGTTCAACATCCAGCAGTGTTTCTGTGCCCAACCTGTCCTGCATTTAACAGTGCATCCAGTACTGGTTCTGTTTGCTATATCCAGTCCTGTTTTTCCATCTGTGTATCTGCACCTAGCTGTGTTTCTGCACCTGGAGGCTACTAGATGCTCCTTAATGGTGGATGGAGCAAGATGGAGGATCCTATTGGCAGACCTGAAGCTCATAAATGTTAGACTTGTTGCAAGCACTTTGCAGAGCTCACTTTTATTTCTGGATGCCAGGTGTTAATTATATTCAGATTTGCCTTAAAGCTTGTTAGCGTTAGTTTAATAAAAATAGAAAGAAAAGGAAGCATACATCTAAAGAGCCACATTGAAGGAATGCACAACATTGTTTTAAAGGGTGTCTTTAAAGGTTACAGATTTCCCAGAGTGAAACTGAAGGCACTCCTCAATACCAGAAGATGGGTGCAGCTCTTCAAAAGTCTACTTGACGGTGATCAAGATTTGTAAATCTTGGCCAGAGAACAACCAGGGAGTGTTGGATTATATGGACAAAAACAAAAACCCAAAAGACCAGTAATTAATATGATGTTAAATGCCACCCACCAGAGACAAAAGTCTTAAAAGAAAGTCGATTGTTTATTGCATTGACTGTCTGTGAATAATATGCTGAAAATATACAAAAGACCTTGCTCTGATTTCCTGGGCCTATAGAAATCGTCGTTATTTCACAGGTGGTCTGCTCATAGAAGAACAGTGCCCCATAGGGACCCCCCACTTAAAAAGATCTTGCTGGTATCATTTACACCTAGGATAGGCCAAATTGGGCCAGCAGGAAATCCCCTGCCAGGAAGCTACACTGACTGGGTAATTTCAAAGAAATTACTCTACATTAAATTATGAAGCCGCCATGCACATTAATCATAAACGGATCCACTTGTTGGAATCTGGAAATTACAACACCTGCGTATGTGGGTCTCATGTCATTCCAGGATATTTATGGCCTGAGATATCGAGAACCTGTATTAGGAGCCATATATAACAGAGGTGTTTGGTCTCAAAGCATGTCCAGAACCTTGTTGGACCTATTGACACCAGCACTGACCTGCTATGACTTTCCGAAAAAAATGACTAACACATATAAGTTTTTAGTAGTTTTAGCTGGAAGATGCAAGAGAGAGGAGACCAAAGCTCATCTCAGAGGGGAGAGGGGAATGTCCCACCTGTATGTAAAGACTCTAAAGTGCCCAAGACCCTGTGTTTTTTCATCTGGGGGTCACGTACAAAGTGTGAAGGAGGGACCAGGATCCAGCAAGCTTATATGCGCCCTGTAGTTGGTTGCATCACATCAATAAGGACCAAAACGATTGTATTTGTCCTTCTGACCTGTGTACTCTTAAAGTGGTTAAATATATATAAATTAACCATGGGCTGCTCTGTATCTTGATCCCAAATCCTCATTGGTCCATGTTTCTCGGTTAGATTATACACCATTGGTTTGGCTTCTGGCCTTAGACCTGATAAAGGACCAGGCCTTAAGACCAGGTCTTAAATAACAGCTGGTGGCATTATTACGGGCTGGCAGGGTTCTGTTCACTGGTGGTAATGAAAGGGCCCCACCGCCAGGCAGGGTTGTGATGACAATTACCAAGGACTGGGAAGCACATATGCTTTACATACATTTTTCACATACTAAGTACCCCTTGAAACACTTTGTTGTGTTGGTCTGGTTTGAGACCTCTCTCACTCTTGGCCCACTTTAAGAGGAGTCTAGTGGTGCCTAGGCCAACAGCACTGACAATTTTGAGTTTTTGACTTATGAAGAGGAAAAGACAAAGGAGAACATACTTTGCACCAGTGACATACTGGTATCCTCTCCAGACTGCAGGGTCAGCTTGGCAATTCTTGGTTAGAATGGAATCCCAGAGAATGAACAATGTGCTGTGCTAATCTGCCATTCCCCTGGCTTAACACTGACCACAGCGACGCAAGCCAAGCTATTTCCATCACAATGACACGAGCAGGAGGGATAAAACTTCTCCACTCTTGGATCATAACTGTAACACAATCTGATGAGCTAACTGGAAACCCTATGAGGAAAAACATAGGAGAGCCACTGGCGCCCAGTGTAACACGAGACAATCTATCAATAGTTCCCACAGACACCAGCTATCAACAACTGGGGCACGAACTGCCGATGTATTTATAACTGTGTGTACAGAAGATCTCTAAATATGTGTCAGCATAATAGGACCATGATTGATCTTCTCACTGCATTAATCAATCAGATCAGAAGTTTGGACCTTTTAGGGCCATCAGCAAAATATACATATTGGAAAAGGAACTTTCATTAAATTGCACCTTCAAGTGTTAATTAAAACCTGTGGTGCTGCCAAAAAACGGTTGAATGACCTTCAAATAGAGCTTGGCTTTCTAAATCTTTCTAAAACCCAGTCCTTAAAATTTTATTGGTTTTCAACTGCCTAAAAAATAGTTTGCAGTGTGGGCCAAGAGGCTGGTGGGATGTTTTTGTCTAAGAAAAACATAGCAGCTCTTCCCAGTTGAGGGGTGTTCAGGTATGTTTTGACTGCCAGCTGTAAGGATCTCCAATGAACCAGCAATGGTATGTCTATCTTCATCCAGTGTATTTTTTTGTGGGTCACTTTGGTGTGTCTCTGTGTCAGAGAAGTTCTTTGACTCTTCTAGCTTTGTTACCTGTGTGTTGTTCACCACCCAGGAGTTCTTGATCACCTTGGCATACCCTTTATAAGCTTATCTAATCTCCTTGATCCACCACTATACGGTGGACCTGTCTTGAACCAGCTATGACTTCCTTTATTAGATGGACCAATCTGGCACAAAATATGACTTCCCTTTTTATGTGGACCTATCTAGCACCAGCTATGAATTCCTTAACTAGGTGGACCTATTTAGCACCAGCTATGACTTTATTTTTAGGTGGACCTATCTGGGCACCAGTTATAGCTTCCTTTATTAGGTGGACCTATCTAGCACCAGCTAGCTATGACTTTATTAAATATTAGGTAGACCTATGTAGCACCAGCTATTAGGTAGACCTACCACCATCCATGACTTTTTAAGGTGCACCAATCTAGCACCATCTTTGACTCCCTTTTTTAGGTGGACCTATCTAGCACCAGCTAGACCTTATTAGGACCTTATTAGGTCTCTCTTTATTAGGTGGACCTTTTGTTGTGGAACAATTTAGCACCAAATATGACCTCTTTACCTAGGTGGATCTATCTAGCACCAGCTATGACTTCCTTAATTAGGTAGATCTAGCACCAGCTATGGCTTCTTTTATTAGGTGGACCTACAGCATCTAGCACCAGCTATAACTTCCTTTATTAGGTGAACCTATCGTTCACCAGTTAGGACTAGCTTTATTAGGTAAACCTATATAACACCAGCTATGAATTCCTTTATTAGGTGGACCTATCTGGCACCAGCTATGACTTTATTAGATGGACCCCTTCAAGCACCAGCTATGTCTCCCTTTATTAGGTGGGCCTATCTAGCACCAGTTATGTCTCCCTTTATTAGGTGGACCTACCAAACACCAGCTGTGACCCCCTTATTAGGTTAGGTGGACCCATCAAGCACCAGCTATGAATTCCTTTATTAGAAGAACCTAGCAAGCACAAGATATGACTTCCTTTGTTATGGCTTGCTTGATTAGGTGGAACTATCTAGCAGCAACTATGACTCTCTTAGGTAGACAAATATGGGCAACAGCTATGACTTGCAAGCCAAAAATTCTTTCTGCATGTTGTAGTCTCAAGCACTGCCCTAAACACCACAGCCAGTTTGTCGCCCGTTATTGATCACATGATGACCCCTAAAACGCTGTGACCATATAATGTGTAGTGTTTCACATCTTCTCATTTCTGCATTCCATCATTTTCCACACATACAGCTGACCCCTCCATGATCTGCTCCACTGTATAATACATTTCCTGTATTCACTTAATTCCTAGGAATGTCCTGAGGATCATCTTTCTGACTCACTCCACCATCATGCCAGATCCCCAGTAATGAGACCTCCACTGGCTCGGATCTCTGAAATATCAATCCATAAATTACATACAGAAGACCCTTTCACTGAGGCTGGGTTCTCTGGAGCTCCAAACAATGGTGTCAGCCCTCAGCAATGATGTGCTAAATTAGGAGACTTTCAAGTAGTTTCTGAAGACAGAGGCACAGAAGAGGAGGGAAGGAGAATTTCTTTTGGACAGATTATAATAACCCCCCTTATCAAAGTGGAGATCCATGTGCAGCCACATTTTGAAGGAGATACATAACAGAATACTGAGTTTAACTGTGTTTTCTACTTTTTGTCGGCAAAGCAGGGTCCAGATTTTAAAAGTATCAAAACCTGGGATTTCACTACCCCAGGGTTCAGTCTATGCCCCTGGGGCACCCCGGCTTGGCACAATCACTTGCATCATTTCCACACTTGATGTAACTGAATGGCTGTGCGTGGCAACACAAAGCCAAAGGAAGAGAGTGATGCTGCTCGCCAATCATGCTGGGCTTCCATTCAGCTTCTCCAGACGCATATTAATATGCGCAGCCAGAGAATCTGATTGGACGAGAGCCGCGTCTGCATGTGAGCTTGAGGAAAGGTAAGAACAGTGGGCGATCCTGGGGGTTTCACACAGTGTGGCTTCCCAAATCAGGGAGCCCCAGGGGGACAGACCAAAACCCTTAAAAGGGGAACTGAGCAAGCCAACATCAGAACCAGACAAGCTGACCAAGGTGAGACCAAAAGGAAGAGCTTGGCCTGTAGTCATCTGGCTCTGCATGATAGGTGTAGGATGCTGAAAATTTGGGACCAAGTGTTTCATGGGTTTTGACACACTCCTGCAACATCCCTGCCTCATCTACCGTATGTGCTCATTCCAGGCAAGTCTGACGGGCAAGAAGGATGCACACAGTATGGAAGCCACATGCATGTGCTGTGGGATTAAGGGAAGAGGTGAGTTTATGGGGTTACTTGGGGAGTTTCACAAGTCATCCCAAACTGGGATGCCTGTAGGACAGGGAGTCACCCCGCCCCAGAGTATTTTAGACTGGAATTTGATCCTCATGTGGGGCAGGGAGCCAGCAAACCACAGTGAGGGAATGCAGAAGTAGGTAAGCAGGTCTGCCTGGTGTTGGATACGATACATTTCATTTTTCAGTTAGAACTGGTATTTAAACAAATTTGTCTGGTGTCTCCAACGGGACAGAGAGCACAGATTCTCTGTCATGTGCTGGGTTTCCAGGAAGCTCACTCCTTACTGTAGGGAGTGGCTTTTATAATGGTGAGTCAGCTCACGCTGGTATAAAAAGACCCTCCCTGTAGTAATGGAAGCAGAGAGTAAACGATGGATACTCTGCTCCCGGCTTGCGCTGCTCACTCCCGGCTGAGTTCGGAGGGCGTGGGACAGCACCCGGAAAAGGAAGAAGGTAAGTAGTAGTGTAAAAAAAATTAATAGTAACAAAGGACTTTTGTGTGTTTTCGTCACTTAACCCTTAGTGTACTGGCAAGGGGTCATTGAGTATTTGTATTTTAATTCAAAATCTCATAATGCGCTCTTTTCAGTTTGAGGTGTCTACTGATACATTTGTGGTACTGTTGTAATTGGAAGGACTTTTACAAGCAATTTGGTTTTCTTGAAAAACATAAATTTTCCATAAAAAGACGCTACATAGTCTTCTTTTATTTTTTCCACATATTTCGCCCCAAAATATTGAGAAAGCACTGAAAGTCTATATATTAAAGCTCAAAACATTGTTGAAAAACAACAATATATACATTTTCTGGAAACTCCTGCAAAAAACAAAGTTAAACATATGGTGCTAAATACTTAAAATTTGCTTGGCAACAAGAGGTCACAACATCTCTAGGTAGGTTAAACAGCTCTCTTCATCATGCTCTTCACATTTTGACAATGTGAGACAAAGACAAAGGGGGCACATTCAATCTTTAGAAGAGACAATCCTTTTTTCCTATAAGAACTATAAATCTGTGGAATGGCCTCCCACATCTTGTTACAGCATCAAAAGTTGACTGCTTCAAAAAAGGATTAGATGCTTTTTTTGAAGGTAATAACAGTTACTATAAGCTGTTATCTGTAAATAATATCCCCAACCCTGCTTTAACTTGATGGACAAGTATATAACCTAAATATTGATCAACAGTATCTCGCCAGCGCAAGGCTTTAAGATGGATGTTCTCAAGATGTTGTCTGTCAGAGATACAGAGAGACTGGAAAAGTCACAGAAAGGCATGGTGGTAATCATTTGGCCACATCCCACTCTGATGACCTGGATAAGGCACTAGATAATGAATGCCACACATCTCACGGCACATTTAAAGGAGGTGAGAGGTACCCAAGTGTCATGTCAGACCATTTGAAACCAAGGTTTGTGTGCTAGAGTCTAGACAACCTACACGTGTACCTGACCCCACCACATGGCACGTCATCGTCTTGCATGGGCCAAGGAGCATCTACGCTAGACGAGGGACCAGTGGGCCTCAGTGCTGTTCACTGCTGAAAGATTAACGCTGAGCAGAAATGATGCCCACCAACAATGTTAGAAAATTCAAGGAGAGCACTATCAGAAACTGTTGTCACCAGATGAGCCTTTGGTGGTGGCGGTGTTATGGTGTGGGCAGGTTTGTCTAGTCAATAAAGAACTAATACACTGTGACAAGCCCATGCATCTTAAATAAGAGGCCTAACTTCATCTTCATGGACAACAATGCTCCAGCTCATCAAGGTCATTAGATAATGGCTGCTGGAGACTGAGGTACCTCAAATGGAGTGGCCTGCACCTTCTCCAGACCCGAATCCCTTAGAAAACCTATACGTTGTACAGGCTTCTGTACAACAAAACCTCCAAGACCTGAGGACCGCCCTTCAACAAGAGTGGGAAGCCATGTCTCAATAGACAATGAGTCAACTTGCAGCATGGGACGTCATTATCAGGTTGTAATTGATGCTCAAGGGCATATACCCACCACTGTTTGGTTTTGTTTCAATAAATTGTTTGAATTGAAGAAATCGAAATTGCATGCTTCTACTTAAAGTGGACCAACACCCAGGATTTTCACTATCCTGGGTGTTGGTCCACTTCCGCGGGGCACCCCGATCAGCCCCGCTGTGTGAAACCCCCCAGAAAGCCCCTAAAATCTTACCTTACCATAAATTTTACGTGACAGGCAAGAAAAATCCAAATATTGTGTTTTGTCCTGTACCTTGACATTGAAGCTCTGTTACCTGTCCACAACCCCCGACTCTGTTTCATGTTGTATTGCCACTGACCAGATTACAAGGCTCAAAGTTTGTTCCATCAAGACTACAGCCTTAATCCTAGAGCCCAAATGTCAGCCCCCCCCAGCTATTACCTGTTACCTCCAAGGATGTCAATAAAGGGTTCCCGCTCAATGAACTTGATTCTCTGGCGACAGCTACGAGACAGCAAAATGCAGGTTATTTATTAATACTTCAATAATGTGTACCCACACTTTAACCTTAAACAGGAGGAATATGTTGTGACAGACTCTCTGCCCCTTTTGGACTTTACATAGGTTCATTACTTTCATTTTCTTAAGCATGTTACAGACTGCCATTGTGTTGATTGATTACGTTATTCATTGTTCTGACTGCCATTGTATTGATTGATTACGTCACAGACAATGGCATTGTTCTGATTGAGTGTATTACAGACGTCTATTGTGTTGCTGATCGCGTCACCGGCAGAGTTGAGGGATTGTATGCCCTGCTGCTATTGGTCGGTGTATTTGTCATGCAGTCTTCCATCAGGTCCACGGGGGAGATCCCCTTGCATGGAGCCTTGCATATAAGGCACAGTGTGGCACTAATAAAGTTGTCTTCACCTTCACCCTCAATACTGAAGTTCTGTCTCTTATTGGGGGAAATGCTATATTACAATTCACTAGCCCTTGTAAGGGCTGTTATTGTTTCCTCACGGACGACTCTGGAATTCCAGCAGCACCTCTTACGATTGGGAAAAGGACGTCTCGGTCGGTGAAGCCCTCCGGCGATAAGGGTTATCGCTACATATGTCCCCTTGTCGTATAAAAAAACAACAGGTCCTTGTAGTTCTCTAGCATGGCGCTCTACAGAAGAACTGGCATTATATTTCTGTATCCCTCCCACACCCCCGCCTGGTACAGTATGTGAGAGTCTCCAGGGCCCATATACAGAGACCTCTTGCAGGTGTGTGTGGGCGTAGAGAAACACTCTTGGGCGCCAGTTGCTTTTTGAACAATAATAAAAGTTTATTTAAATCAAGGCTCAGCTCCACCAAATATGGCATGGCCTAAATTACCCCTCCCTGTCTCCCTTCTAGCACATCACAGCCCTAGTGGCCACCTTAGAAACTACACCTAAATCACTGCTCTCTCTGAGGTCGATACATTTCAATTCAGAAAACTGACAACCAATTTTGTTCTAGAGCAGAGGGCCCAACCTTTTTTTAATGAAGTCTTCAAGTACCCCCTGGGTGGTCCATATGTGCTGTCAGTAACCTAAAACTGTTAAAAACACACACAAAGCAAGGATTATAAGCCGAAGTACACCCTAACTTCCTCCCACCTCACCAACAGTTTCAACAGCACTTCAGTGTTACATGAAAGATGTATACAGTAACACTGAATAACTCAATAACTTCCCAGATGATTGGGACTGAAAGGGTAACTATAGAGAAGGAGATAGTTTCCGCACTCCAATACGTGGGTGCACGATCCAGGGTGGTCCCAAACCCCAATAGTCCAGAATTGCACAAAAGTAGATGGATCCGCACTCCTTAAAATTCCGACTCTTTATTTCCAAAAATGCTTAAAAACATCAATGTCTCCTAGCAAATCAAAATACTCCAAATGAATAAAATCAATGTGGATTCGGGCGGGAGAAAGAAGTGGGGCCCTCTGACGCGTTTCGGGTCTTTCAACGGCCCTTAATCATAGATAGGGGTGCCCCAAATCTGAGCCAATATATATGTAATAAGAGAGAAACTCAGACACCTGAGCGCAGTCCGCAGCCGCGGGGAGCCCTGGCCAGCGTGCAGCAATGACGTCAGAGGCGTCACGCTGGCCGGGGCTCCCCGCGACTGCGGACGGCGCTCAGGTGTCAGGTGAGTTTCTCTCTTATTACATATATATTGGCTCAGATTTGGGGCACCCCTATCTATGATTAAGGGCCGTTGAAAGACCCGAAACGCGTCAGAGGGCCCCACTTCTTTCTCCTGCCCGAATCCACATTGATTTTATTCATTTGGAGTATTTTGATTTTCTAGGAGACATTGATGTTTTTAAGCATTTTTGGAAATAAAGAGTCGGAATTTTAAGGAGTGCGGATCCATCTACTTTTGTGCAATACTGAAAGGGTAACTCCAGTCCATGTTTAACAAGCGTGGAAAGCTAACAACAGAGGGGGAATTGTTCTTTCATTAGTAGTCACTGCTTAATTTCTCTCTGTCCGTTTCCAAGAAAAGGAAAGTGTTTTGTACCCAGCCCTAGAATCCCAAAAGTACCAAACTTATTAAACCTCTCAGTCACTCCATGACTTTGCTTTCAGTTCCGTGGTATACAAACTGCCTTAGCAGTCACTTTATTAGCATAACCTATATAGTACCAGCTCTCTGTATAAGGTGAACTTATCTAGCACTGGCTATTAGTACCCGTTATTAGGTGGACAGATCTAGCATCAGCTATGGCTACCTTTATTAGGTGAACCTATCTAGTACTGGCTATTATCGCCTGTTATTAGGTGGACAGATCTAGCATTAGCTATGGCTACCTTAATTAGATGAACCTATCTAACACTAGCTCTGACTTCCTCCATTAGATGAACCTACCTAGCACCGGCTATTACCGCCCATTATTAGGTGGACATATCTACCACTGACTAATACTGCCCATTATTAGATGGACCTATCTAGCACTGGCTAGTGTCGTCCATTATTAGATGGACCTATCTAGCACCAGCTCTGACTTCCTATATTAGATGAGCCTATCTAGCACTGGCTATTACCGCCCGTTATTAAGTGAACATATCTAGCACTTGCTATTACCGCCCCTTATTAGGCGGACATATCTAGCACTGGCTATTACCGCCCCTTATTAGGCGGACATATCTAGCACTGGCTATTACCGCCTATTATTAGGTGGAGATATCTAGCACCAGCTATGACTGCCTTTATTAGGTGAACCTATATAGCAACAGCTCTTACCACCAGTTATTAGGTGAACCTGTCTACCACTGGCTATTACCACCCATTATTAGGTGGACATATATAGCACTGACTAATACTGCCCATTATTAGATGAACCTATCTAGCACCAGCTCTGACTTCCTATATTAGATGAGCCTATCTAGCACTAGCTATTACCACCCGTTATTAGGTGGACATATCTAACACTGGCTATTACCGCCCATTATTAAGTGAACATATTATCTAGCACTTGCTATTACCGCCCCTTATTAAGTGGACCTATCTAGCCTCATCTATGGCTCTTTTCATTGGGTGGACCTATCTAGCATCATCTATGGCTCTTATTATTAGATGGACCAATCTAGCACTAGCTATTGCTCCCTTTATTAGGTGAACCTATATAGCACTGACTATTACTGCCCATTATTAGATGGACCTATCTAGCACCAGCTATAGCGTCCTTTATCGGATAAACCTATACAGCTCATTATTAGATGGACCTATCTAGCACCAGCTATGACTGCCTTTATTAGATGGACCTATCTAGCAACAGCTTTGACTGCCTTTATTAGGTGAACCTATCTAGCATCATATATGGCTCTTATTATTAGATGGACCAATCTAGCACTAACTATGGCTCCCTTTATTAGGTGAACCTATATAGCACTGACTATTACCACCCATTATTAGATGGACCTATAGCACCAGCTATGGCGTCCTGTATTGGATAAACCTATATAGCCCATTATTAAATGACCTATCTAGCACCAGCTATGACTCCCTTTATTCGGTGAACCTATATAGCACGGACTATTCCTGCCCATTTTTAGATGGACCTATCTAACACCAGCTATGGCGTCCTTTATTGGATAAACCAAAAATAACCCATTATTAGATGGACCTATCTAGCACCAGCTATTGCGTCCTTTATTGGATAAACCTATATAGCCCATTATTAGATGGACCTATCTAGCACCAGCTATGGCGTCCTTTATTGGATAAACCTATATAGCCCATTATTAGATGGACCTATCTAGCACCAGCTATGACTGCCTTTATTAGGTGAACCTGTATAGCACCGGCTATTACCGCCTGTTATTAGGTAAACCTATCTAGCATCATCTATGGCTCCCAGTATTACATGGACCTTATCTAACACCATCTAGGACTTCTAGATGGTACCAGCTATGGTCAGCTGTATTTTGGGGAGGGTAGGATACTCCCACTTTGAGCCATTTATATAGTTTAGGGTTAGCACCCCCTCCCATTAAAAGCATTTTATGTAGTACTGTCAGGAGCTAAGCCGAAAAAACCCACTGAATGCCCAGACATACCAGGAACCGTTGTCTATGTGATGCCCTGGTCTTCACTGGAGCCCCCCACAAGGAAGGACAGGCTGAGCTGCAGGGCACCAAGGGTCATCCACCTGACAATACTGGGCACCAGGGCCTAGGCACTGCTGTAGCTAGATAGGAGGCAAGGTATGTATGCAAGCAGGGCCCAAATCCATTTAAAACAAGCCATAGTCAAAATTTAAAGAAGCAGTCCAAGGGCGATCCAGAAAACAAAGTTCAAAAAAGAACTTTCCATGAACCCCTTTTTAGGGAAACCTTTCAAGCATCAGTACGACCACTTTGCTAAGTCCACCTGTTTAGTACCAGGTAAGACCTTTGGTAGATCCACCTATTTAGTGCTGGTAGAACATAACCCCTTATGCGTTATATCTATTACCAGATAATACCAGGCACTAATAAGGCACTAAGCAGCTTACTTGGTGTGCCTCTCCTCCATTCCTGCAATGCCAGGTAGAAGCTGTTGCAGGGCTGCAAAGTTTGCCCTCGCTTCAATTGCATTTCGCCAGAACCAACGCAAAAACAGCCGCTCTATTCAATGGAGCTCTCAGAGTGAGCAAGCATGGCAAACCACAGCATTCCCACAGCTGTCACTGACCACAGAAGACAATGCTCACGACCCAGAAATTGAAGTAAAGAAAGCAAATACACTTAAGATACATAAGGCATTTACATATATTAAGAGATTTTGAGCTTATTTTACACCCGGGGGATACGGTGGGAAAAAGTTAATGTGTGCCTGGGAAGGGACTTCAAGTAAATAAATCTATTACCAGGTGAACATTAATTAGATCCACTTCTGTAGCATCAGGTGTGGCTCCTTTTGGTATGTATCTAGTACTGGATTAAAACCTAATTCATTAGGATCAGTCTATTACAGGTAGAAACCGCCCTGTCTAATGCCAGCCAGTGTAAGGCTCCCCAATTTCGAATTCAGATTTTAAATTGCAAGTCCACCTATGTAGAACTAGAGCGAAGTGGTGGAGGACCACGCAGCGCGCCGGTGAGGTAAGTGGGGAGGACAGGGGGCTCCTTTGGATATTCTGCTGTGCCACTGTTCACTGCGAGTGTTTATATTTATATGCTTACACCATATGTGAGTGGCGCTTATTAGAACTGTAGTAGCACCATTTAGGCTTAGCTTCAGAGTAGTTGCACTTATTCTTTGCACATTGCACTTTTCTTACGTTATATATGCTTTGCATGATTGCACGGATTCTGGATGTTGTTAGCACTGCGAGTTCTGAGCAGTGCAATTCTTCACAATACATATAGCACTTTATTAATAGACACTAGGCACTTTATGCCCTCAGCACTTTCTATAAGCGCCATTGCACTATGAGTTGTATACTAATTTTATTTTGAGTATTGGATCTATTGATTATCTATTTGGATAGCAATATAGCCCCGGAGCTCCTCCCCATTTGTTCTGAGTTTTAATAAGTGTTTTTTAACTGTGTGTTTATATGTTGTTATGTGTATTGGATACTATGTATGAATTTCTTATGCTCTAATAAATTGAATATTAGATTTAGCAGTGTGCAATTGGCATTTGTGGACCGATTGGTGGGCCAGCCCTGGGGTCGCACCTGATATAGAGGATTAGAACTAGAGGATCCTGCTTTATGAGCTCAAATTGTTGAATGCTGGGTAAAACCAACTATAGCTGGTCTACTCCTTTAATTCCCTGGTTCATTCATTGGGCTCAATGTAGTAGAATCTCCTTTATTACACCATAAGTAAGCGGTCCACCCGCCTATTAAGTTGATGGAGCTCATTCATTAGGTCGTTGCATCTAATTAGGTAGGACCTTTTGGTCCCTCTATCTTCCTAGTACAAAGCAGGGCTCAATTTATACATCCAGAAGGAACACCATCATCAGTGCTGGGTTGGACTCTCTTTGATAGTTTCACTTACCAAATGCCATAGTAGCAAAAAAGTACCAAAGTTACCAGAAGTTTTAGGTGTAGTCAAGGGGAATTCACAGCCTCCATGACGTCTAATACTCTGACACCTACTATGAGTGATTAAGCCAGGAGCCCGTAGGAGGAGGCATGATTTAACAACTGGTGACTATAAAAGGGGACTATAAACAGGAAATGAAACAACCTCCCACCAGCCTCACGTGATGAGTGAAATTTCTGCAAACATGTTGCAGAAAATGTTATCTAGATTGACTTCTGCCCACAGGTGAATAATTATCTGACCATCAGATACATTAAAGCAAACCAAAACTAGCATCTCCTGAATTGCTCCCCCAATGAAGATTACCATTAGCCAATTTTCACTGCTCCTGCTTCACTCTAATCCCAGATAATGGCGCCTGTTTTAGCTGTAAAGCTCCGCCTCCTCCATTCATTGCCAATGTTGTGTGTGGAAATGATGTCATTGCCACACTTATGCAATGACTGATCACCTGCCATATTACAAAGGGACGGAAAAACAGTGTTCCAGGGTGATTGGAAAAGTGAAAATATCTATTTCTAGTTCTACGCCTGAAGAAGGAAGTATCGGCCGGGGCTTTGGCTAAGTTTATTTCACAAGTTCAGTGGGTTTTGGTCCGCCTTAAATATGCGCCCCCCCAGTCAAAACTGAAAATGAAAGCTGAGCTCCTGACAAAATATATTTAGAACTTTAAGATAAAGAATTGTGTCCTGCTGGAGGAGATTTAGGCCTCCAGTCAACTTGCCTTAAAATACCTCATGAAAATAAGCTGCGTTTCCTGCTTAATTTCATAATAAGGTTTGACATAAAGAGGAGCATGGTTTACACCTAAAACTTTCACATGTCACAATCTATTTAATTTGCCTTTTAAAGTAAATCTTAAACCGGACAAACACTTGTTTTTTCTTTAATGGGTGTTGGTCCTGCAGATAGTGAATAAAATCAAACTGCCCATAACCCTCGCAGAACTCCTGATATCCTTACCTTCACCTCATGACGGGAAAGAAGTCCCGCGATTGGCTGCTGGGCGGTTATGTGGACCACGGTCGCATCCTCGGTGGAGGCCACCGGAACGAGAACCGCGAGACTCCTTTTCCGGCACAGTCTCGAGGTGATGAGGTTATGTGCGGGGAGGGGGCTCCAGCATTCTGGATGTCCCCAAGCTTGTTTTTATTCACTGTCTGCGGGACCAAGACCTGTTAAAAACAGGTGTTGGTCTAGTTTAAGGAAATGTAAAATGTTATAGCCACTGGATCCTTTTACCACCCAGGAGTAGAGAGCTTTTAGGTGTTACTAACTATTCTACGGGTCCTTTTAAGCATTTATAAACATATATGGCCCTTATTGTCTTGAGATAAGACAAGGTTACTGAATGTGATGAGTGAAATTTCTGCAAACATGTTGCAGAAAATGTTATCTAGATTGACTTCTGCCCACAGGTGAATAATTATCTGACCATCAGATACATTAAAGCAAACCAAAACTAGCATCTCCTGAATTGCTCCCCCAATGAAGATTACCATTAGCCAATTTTCACTGCTCCTGCTTCACTCTAATCCCAGATAATGGCGCCTTAGACTCCACGTAAGTTCGTCCAAATGCCCCCAATGAGATCTAATTGAATATCACATTGTATCTAATTGTCATGTACTTTGTAGCACAGCAAGCCTGGAAAGATTCCTTCAAGAACCCCAATTACCAACGTTAAACTGAAGAACTAGAAGGGACAGGCAGCTGATGAAGTATGTCCAAACAATGGTCCATAATGTACAAGAGAGGGGATCCTAGACTGATCCCCAAAAACCCTTAAAAAAGGCCGCACACTAATTATAAAAAATATATGCAATTTTAATGAATATAATATGAATATAAAAGGAACACTTATCTACACATATACAAAGTTAAAAAACATGAAAGACACAGGCTGAGGGGATCCAGTATATAGTGACTAACAAATATACAATTAAGATGATGCCGCCATAGTTATATAATATAAGGAGCTAAGTAGTACAAATGGCGTGCCCAGATCTGGCAGCACATATGTGTACATACAACAGTGAAAAAATAATAATAATAAATGTGCTAATGCAGTGAGAAAAAACTAGCGTGTGTAAAGAAAAAGCTAAGTGCATATACTATATATACATAAATAAATACAAACCATGTGGTGTGTACAAGGTAGCAGCATTAAGATTTGTGCAAAATAGCAATGTGACATATGTGCAAAAGATAGCAGTATGACAATATATCAAGGGCTATATGTGTAGCCCGACACTGAACAGCAGTGAGTATTTATAATAAGCAAGGTATGTAAGCCAGAGAAGACCGGCTTTGCATGTAATAAAGCCCGGCTGGGCCACCAGACAGTTGATAATAAGTAACAGCGGCAGCATACATGAATAAATAACAAACACTGGGCCAATTGTAGTATTGGTGTGATGAGCATTACATTGCTCCACACATATGCTATCTGCACTCAATGTATGTCCATGTGATATTGTATGCTTTATTCATCTGCACCATGACACTTAATAACAGCTAGCAATGATGTTTGTCTTGTTTCTCCCCCCCCCCCTCCCCGAATACTCACCTTCCACGTTCCGCTCCGGGTATGGTCCCGGCAGCTGGGTGGACGGGATGTGCTCGCGCGCGGTGCGTGGGGCCGGGCGCGCGGCGGGCGCCTCCTACTGCAGGGGAGTGCGCCCGCCACGCCGCGCGCCCGGCCGCGCGCCCGCGGTGGACACTTCCTGGTTCGCGGCCGATGCTGGCGCCGGGTGCGTGACGTCTGACGTGTTGCCCTTACGGCCATCCGGATTGGCTGGGCGGGGCGCATGTGCGGGCGGTGACGTGGCGGCGCCGCATTGGCCAGCGCTTCTATCATCGGGGTATTTAAGGAGGGGCGAGGATGGCAGCCGACACACCCTGGCGAAGTGTCCCAGTGACACGCAACGCGTCGGTGGCGGCTGCGGCGGGGGATCCTCTGTGACACGGTGATGTAATCCAGTGTTTGTTATTTATTCATGTATGCTGCCGCTGTTACTTATTATCAACTGTCTGGTGGCCCAGCCGGGCTTTATTACATGCAAAGCCGGTCTTCTCTGGCTTACATACCTTGCTTATTATAAATACTCACTGCTGTTCAGTGTCGGGCTACACATATAGCCCTTGATATATTGTCATACTGCTATCTTTTGCACATATGTCACATTGCTATTTTGCACAAATCTTAATGCTGCTACCTTGTACACACCACATGGTTTGTATTTATTTATGTATATATAGTATATGCACTTAGCTTTTTCTTTACACACGCTAGTTTTTTCTCACTGCATTAGCACATTTATTATTATTATTTTTTCACTGTTGTATGTACACATATGTGCTGCCAGATCTGGGCACGCCATTTGTACTACTTAGCTCCTTATATTATATAACTATGGCGGCATCATCTTAATTGTATATTTGTTAGTCACTATATACTGGATCCCCTCAGCCTGTGTCTTTCATGTTTTTTAACTTTGTATATGTGTAGATAAGTGTTCCTTTTTTATTCATATTATATTCATTAAAATTACATATATTTTTTATAATTAGTGTGCGGCCTTTTTTAAGGGTTTTTGGGGATCAGTCTAGGATCCCCTCTCTTGTACATTTTAGGTTTCTGATTTCCCTTATGGCTGGCAACTATACTTAAATAGTGTTGCGGTGCACCCTCCAAACCCATTTGTAGACTTCCAAACAATGGTCCATCACATGATGAACATGTTAAATGAGCAGCAGGTAACAGGGTACAAGAGATGTGCCTAGTTTTTCCCAGAACCTCAAGTAACGAGGGTCAATTTTACACAGTTACCAACATAGGCTTAAATGGGGTTTACTCAAGAAGGAACAGGAGAATAACCGGAATTATCAATGGATATATAACAGTGTCAAATCGGGACACACAGGCTGACACTAGTAAAAAATAAGTTTTTGTCTAGTCAAAATTAGTCAGATAGGAAGTCAAGGTCAAGCAGGGTCAGAGGCCTATAGAACATAATGTACAGAGAAATCCACCAGGAACTACATACACTGAAAAACCCTAACCATGCATGAAAAGGCAGCCAGGTAATAAAAAATGTTTTGGCTCATAATTAGCTTTAAGCTTTAGAGACAGAGTCTCTGAGGTGCGTCAGGTCAAGTTACCACCTTCATTGACCATTTTGGTGGTCATCTAAGGTTTTTTTTGCTATAAAATATCCAGGCCGGGCACAGTCCCACATGTTGCTCCGTTCTTTCACTTAATGAAAGATTACACATTATAAAGTCACATGATCTGAAAACAGAGATTACTTACATCATCACAAGATGAAAGTTAGTCACAACAAAGTCACATTATGAGAAGATGGAGAATAAAACAAAGTCGCATGATGAGAAGATGGAGAGTACATACCACAATGTAACATGATAAGAAGATTGAGAGTGCTCACCCCAAAATCACATGATCAGAAGATAGAGAGTACATACCACAATGTCAATGTCATATGCGCAGAAGATGGAGAGTGCTCACCCATGATCAGAAAATGGAGAATACCAATGACAAAGTCACATGAAGACGGAGAGAACTCATCACAAAGTAACATGATCAGAAGATGGAAAGTGCTCACCCATGATCAGAAAATGGAGAATACCAATGACAAAGTCACATGAAGATGGAAAGAACTCATCACAAAGTAACATGATCAGTAGTGCTCACCTCAAAGTCACATGATCAGAAGATGGAGAGAACTCACCACAAAGTAACATGATAAAAAGATGGAGGGTGTGCACCCCAAAGTCACATGATCAGAAGATGGAGAATACTAATGGCAAAGTCACATGAAGATGGAGAGTACTAATCACAAAGTCATATGATCAGAAGGTGGAGAGTACTCACCAGAAAGTAACATGATTAGAAGATGGAGGGTACTCACCACACAGTCAAATGATCAGAAGATAAAGCGTACACAAAATAACATGATCAGAAGATGGAGAGTACTCATCACAAATTCACATGATCAGACTATGTAGAATACTCACCACAATGATCAGAGGATGGAGAGTACACACCACAAAATAACATGATCAGAAGATGAAGGGTATTCAAATCGATGTCCTTTACCATATGTCCAAGTCAGTGCTTACCTTAAGCCATCTTCTTAGTCGTCCTCTTGATGTGGTATGACCAGGTGCTGCTGCCAAACTTCATGATCTTAGGAGGGTTTCAGGGACATATCAGACACAGCCGTGTGGTTTATTCCTAAGCTAACCCCAGTAAGAGATGATCAAGATCATTTGTGGCTTCTCAAACTGTGCTCCTCCAGGATTGCTTCCCATTGGCTTCCGTACTTCCATGCCTGACCATGCAACTTATCAGATCTTTGGTTGCATTGGATGTAAGAGAACCAACTGCTGGTTTTAGACTCCTTTTTGTGTGCAATTTACATCCACGCGTTTTAGACATATATCTAAAGTTACAGGTTGGCAGCCAGTAAAATGGCTTCAGTATTTTTCTCATCTATATATAAATATTCTGGATTTAGTTTCCATGCTTTGGCCAAATGAAAACTGCATCATGTTGCCGAAGTATTCAACTAACAGGCTCCAGACACGTATGTGTCTGAAGCTAAGATTTTGCAGGAAGCCAGCTTGTGGGTAAATCTGAGAAGTATGGCCAGGGGTGAGTGGGGTGGGTCATATTTAACACTAGTATTTAGGACCTCATTAGGTGTGGTGGAGGCCAGTGGGCAGTAAGTCAAGTAGAGGCCCTTATAAGTAACTGTAGATCAATCACTGCCCTTGTAATAAGTGGTAGAGGTTCCTCATTTAATCAAGCCCTGCTAGTATTTGACTGCACCCAAAACCCAGGCAATGGCTGCTGGTGGCTGGCTTTATGAAGAAGGATCTATCTTTTAAACAGTATATTGATCGACTTCTCACTTCTATCTAATAATCAGATCATAGTCATGCAATGAGAATATCCTCACTCGTGATGCTAACTTTACTAACATTTCAGGCTATAGCATGAGGGAGAATAGTCCTGTGGTCTTCCAATATAGTATGTTAATTAATGAGGCAATGTTTTACAGGGGGTAGGTTTATGTTCCTTTTAGCTATGTGCCACTTGTATAGAAAATTCTGCTGGATTTTCTTCTCGTTGGGGTGAGATGTCTACAAAAGGTTGGTTTCCTGGCTAGGATGGTTTGTTTTGTAGTAAGTTTTAATGAATTTTTTTAGAACTCTTCATGGCCATACCTAAATCAACCATGACCACACCAGGTGACCCTGTGCAACCTATGGTTGATATAAATGATCAATTTGGCCAAAGCATGACTAAGCTTGCCAACCTCCTCAAGGTACCACAATACTGGCAAGTCATATCTATGTATGGGGAATAGACACTAGCCACCTGGACCCGATAAAGGCTAAAAAATTTCTACCAACCCTAAAGCAATTCTAGTTGGGTGCATATTTCCCTTAACCACCTTAAAGTGGACCAAAACCTGGGATTTTTACTAGGATTTTTACTTCCTGGGTTTCTGGTTTGCCCCACTGGGGCACCCAGCTGTGTGAAACTAGCCGAACTGACTCACCTCTCCTTGAGCCCACACCGCATGCTTGTCCAATCAGCTTCTCCAGCCATGCCTATTAAGGTGTGGCTGGAAAAGCTGAATGTAATCCCCAGCCACAAATCATAACTTGCATCCTATGGCTGGGCATTCCCATGCACAGCCAAGAAGAGATCTAAGTGATTCTGAGGATATAAGTGAAATACGCCTCCAGCCAGGTTGTATGTGGCATGGAAAATTAGATGGCCACTGCCTTCAGTTAGACATTTGTTATATTTTCCCATCAGTTGCCAGAGAAGATGCCAATAGAGGCATTGCTGGTTGACCCTCCTCTCAATACATATTCACAGTGAAAAGTGTGGTGCTCACTGACCACCAGCAGCTTCAGCTTGGTCTTAATAGACAAGAAGTGTTACATTTTCGCGAACTCTTCTCCACTCTACCCAAAAATTAAAATTGATTATTCTTGGTCTGGTATTCATAAACGTCTGTCTGAAAGTCAACCCCTGGCCAGATCCACCACAGTTACCTAAAGGTCTCAACAGACAGGAGAATTTCAATTCGCCGCGACAGGAGTCACAGACAACAAAATGAACAGTGCTGTGACTCCAGACCTTCTCCACTCTCTCCATAAATTGGAATTCTGGAACGTTTGGAAGAAAGTCAACCCCTGGCCAGATTCACCACCGTTACCTGAAGGTGAATAAGGAAATCAGGGCATGTGTGCTAGGAAAAGCCAGCTCTATTTCTCCCCAAGGACTACACTTGTCCAATAGGGTACAGCAAGGTAGATAGCTGCAGCGTCCTGTTAGCACAATAGTGATATTTGACCATCACTGTGCAAAATCCACCACTAGAGGCATTGGTGGTTGCCTACCAGCAGTATCATCTTGGAAGAGTTCAATTCTCCCTGACTGGAGTCACATACAACATAATGATAATTGCTGTGTCTCCAGCCCTTCTTCACTCGATCCAAAACGAAAAGTGGGATTCAGCAACGTCTGGCCAAGTCAAACTGTCAGCAAGCCTCCTATTTCATATGAGCTCATTCTCCTCTGGAAAATATCTGCAGGAAACCAGACAAAAATGTTTCCAAATCACGCTGTCTGGAAAAGCTCACTTCAACGAAAATGTGGAAGCTTACGCTTGGAAAAATGAGGGTCACGTGGACGCCATCATCTGCAGCCAGCTACAACGAGGCTGACCTAATCTCTAAATCTCAGTTTGGAATTTCCTCAGGGCATATTAAAACTTAGGGGCAATTTTTGTAAAATGCTGGCTCCTTCCAAAAAAATAAACTCAGACCTGTAATTTATATATATAGAAATATTGCCTTATCCAATGGATTGTGGGAGACTAAACCAATCAGCCTCATTGTCTACTCTCCATTCAGGGATGTACAGGCAATACTCTAGTATGGGACCCAGTCAGCAATAATTATATTAGAAGTACTGCTGCCTCCTCCAGTTCTTTGCCTTTTTATGAAGCCTACATGACCACATTCCAATACCCAAGTTCCTCTTGTACTACGACCTTTTTAGTGGACGTAAGGTACATGCTCGATTACCAGTAAGGTTTTGGTAGAACACAAATTATGAGGTCCCTTGAAGCACATGGAGGTTCCTGGATGGTATTGTTGGGACAAGGCATTGAATGGAGAACTTTTAGTGATATGGGTGTCAAATATCAGTACAACACAGGGTTGTATAGTGGGAGTGAGGGGGTAAGTATGGATGTTCCTCAAGGCGGTATTGGCTGGATTGTAAATATGGATTCTGCAGTTGGTTGAAACAAATTATAAAAGACCCTTTGACATTTGGCTAGGCCTCAGGGTTGTATGAAGAGCTCATGGGACACTGGTATAACAGCAGCAAGGTGGTACAGAAAGCTGTGCAATATGGCATGGTGGGCCCTTGGATGGTCATCTAAAAATGTGAGTAGGTGGCACCAATAATAGGTGGCTGTGTGAGACCTGAAAACATTGTTGGTTGCTTTGCTTCCAGTTGTGTGGAGAGTAGAAGGCTTATTGTCCAGGAAGTAGAAAGACCAAGGACTACTGAGTGGGAAAAACATCCCTGGAAATAATTACTGACTCCATTAGGCAGTTAGATAATGGTAAATCAGGCCAAGGTCAGGACAGGCAGCCTAGATTCTTAGACATTTAAATTGTTAAGGTTAGTACAGACAGCTTATGTCCATATACAGAAAATATGGTTGAGGTCAGGGCAGGCAGCCTTGATTCACAGACAGTAAATAAGGCTGAGATTAGGGCAGAAAGGTTGGGTTCACAGACAGTAAATAAGGTTAGGGCAAAAAGCTTAGAATCACATACAGTAAAGAAGGTTAAGGTTTAAGCTGCAGGCAGCTTAGGTTTACAGAGAGTAAAAAGGTTAAGGTTGGGACAGGCAGCTTAAATTCACACACACTAAATAAGGTCGAAGTTAGGTCAGGCAGCTTAAGTTTACAGGCAGTAAAACAAGGTTGAGGCAGGCATATTAGATTCACAGGCCACGAATCATGAAATAAGGTTGAGGTTGGAGCAGGAAGTTTAGGTTAAAAGAAAGTAAATAAGGTTGAGGGCGGGGCAGGAAGCTTAGATTCAGTAAATAGAATTACGATTGACAAGCAGCAACAGAGAGTAAATAAAATTGAGATTGGTGCAGGCAGTTTACGTTTACAGACAGTAAATAGGGTTGAAGTTCCCTTTCAGTAAACAATCCAGGTGGTACAGCCAAATTAAGGTCACACATGCCAATGGTCAAAGAACCAGGAGGACTGGACCAATTTGATTTTCTGGGGGGGGGGGGGGGACTTCCATGATGAAGGGAAAAGCAACAGTGATGAGGCAAATGTTGTGGAGATACCGCACTCCCACTCGGTCAACTTATCTGAAGCTCCTGGTGAACTCCATCTTTCAACTATGTGGACCTTTATTGGATAGAGTAGTCTACAGCAATGGTTATGAAAAATATCCTTTATTTATATAGTTGCACATATAAATACATAAGACAGTACATTCTTACCATGTATTGCGTCGCATAATACAGATACACTTCAATACGTACAATAAATTACATTCATGTTTAGCGGCAGGACGCCTGATGTGTGGTGCCTGGCTAAGGGCCCTGAACCTCACATCCTACGTGCCACCGCCTCTACTCATATACAAAGTGGGCCATGCCTAATGTGTAGTCTTGGACTAAGGGTCCCCGACCTCACATCATTCATGAGTCCACCGCATTCATACCGCAACTATCAGAATATTTTTACATTGTGGGCAATGCCTGATGTGCCGCCCTGGACAAAGGTCCCTGGCAGCACATCATTCATGGGTCCACCGTACATTATAAACAATACAAAGCGTGAAGACATGACGGTTTGTATATACAGTGTGGGCCATGCCTGATGTGCCATCCTAGACAAGGGTCCCTGACTGCACATCATTCATGAGTCCACCAATTCAAAATGTACATAAAATAAAGCGATGGTCTGTGGGGGGGTTTGTGGGGGGGGGGGAGGAGGGTGAGGCAGGGGGGAACCACAGGGCCGAAGCTTTATTTAAGACATGGAACATGGAGGGGAGCGAGGGGGAAGGGAGAAAAACAATCAAGGCCACTCAATCGTCTTCCTCTTCTTCCACACCAAGTCCATCAAGGAGTAGTCTCTGAGCAGGCTGTGGATCAGCCTGCGACAGTCCTCAATTTTCATCCACTCCCGCCTTAGGATGATGCGGTTTCGGGCACACCAGATAGCGTCCTTAAAACAGTTCATAAGGCGCCAGGCGCGCTCTACTTCCTATTCAGCGAAGTTGCCTTGGAATAGTCCTTACAAAACGCCACAGTGGGTGACTGCGTTCCTTGGCACTCCACAGTCTTTCAGTTCCGACCCTAGGGCGTCCAGCAAGGCCTGGGCATAGGAGCAATCCCAAAAGAGGTGACGGGAGGTTTCATCGCAGACAACACACAGCGGACAGTGTCTGTATCTGCTCAACCCCCGGTCGTGCATGAAGGTCCTGATGAGCAGACCTCCCTGGATTGCTTGCCACGCCAGGTCCTTGTGTTGGTTGGACAGTCTCCTGGAGCACACGTTCTTCCACACGAACCTACACGTGTCCAGCGGGAGCCCCAGGATCGGTTCGGTCTCGTCCTTGGCTCAGATGAGCCTGTAGACTGTCTTGGGCTTCCACAAATCAGCTTTAACTCCTGCCAGTTGTTGCTCCAGGATGAAGTCCTCAACGTCCTTGTAGAACCACGGGAGGTTCCAGGCGTATGGCACGGAGCTGTCCCATTTGGCCCAGCCAAGTTTCCTCCACACCCTGAGGAGGAAAAAATGGGACATGGCATGACCTGCGGAAGCCGGTTCACAGTTCTTTGCTGTTCTTTGGACACAGATGCTGGCGAAGGCGAACATGAGCATGGTTGGTATATCCGGGACTCCTTTCCCGCCCTTGCGAGGTTCCTTGCACAGCTTGGTCCTTTTGACACGATCCACCTTAGAGCCCCAGATGAAGTAAAAGACGGCCTTGGCGATTGTTTTCCGGGTTTTGGCCCGGGGTGGCCATGCTTGGGCGAGGTACTGGAGCACAGGGAACATTTTACTGCGTAGTACCAAAGTCTTTCCTTCGATGGTGAGTTTCCAGAGACTCCAAAGTCCGAACGTTTGATTCATTTTTGCAATCCGTTCTTCCCAGGATTTCAGGGCCGCGCCTTCTTTTCCAAACCATACACCAAGGATCTTGATGTAGTCCGGCTTGACGTTGAAAGACACGGGAGAAGACAGCTGCCACTTTCTGAAGAGCATGGCTTCCGACTTCCAGCAGTTGACTCTAGCCCCTGAGGCTCGACCGAAGTCCTCGCAGGTCTGGACGAGTGCTGATATTGAACGCTGATCTGCACAGAACACTGTCACGTCATCCATGTACAACGAGCACTTGACTTCCTGTCTGCCGGGTCCTGGTGCGGTGATCCCTCTAATCTCTGGATTCTGTCTGATGCATTCGGCGAAGAGCTCTATACAACAAACAAAAAGGAGAGGTGAAAGAGGGCAGCCTTGTCTGACCCCAGAGAGTACTGGGAAGGGGTCAGTCTTCCAGCCGTTCACCAGCACGGAGCTGCAAATATCAAAATACATGAGGTCAGCATAGGAACAAAAAAGCTTTCCTAAACCATACTTACGTAGGACCTTGCTCATAAACCCGTGCGAGACCCGATCGAAGGCCTTCTCCTGGTCAAGGCTGACCAGGGCGCCATGCATATTGTGGGTTTGTATGTAATGGACGGTGTCCCTTCCAAGAGCGAGGCTGTCCACAATCCTACGGCCGGGAATGCCGCAGGTCTGGTCCAGGTTGACTATCTGCCCAATGACTGACCTAAGCCGGTTGGCGAGCACTTTGGCCAGGATCTTGTAGTCCACATTTAGGAGAGAGATAGGTCTCCAATTTTTGAGCTCATCTCTCCCTCCCTTGTGCTTATACAAGATCGTGATCATGCCCTCCCTTAGCGAAGGGGGCATTTTACCCTCCGCCATCATCTCCTCGAACAGCATGAGCAGGTCCGGGCCAATGAGATCCCACAGCGCTACATAGAGCTCCGCTGGGAGACCGTCACTGCCTGGGGTCCTGCCCCGCCTGAAGGAGCTAACGGCGGAGAGCAACTCCCCCTCCACCAAGGGCTCCTCCATTGCTGCAGTTCCCTCGGCATCGAGAGTGTTCTTGACGCCTGCTAGGAACGTTTCCGCTACCTCATCATCCGTGGCTTTTGGAGAGTAGAAGTTGGCGTAGTAGTCAGAGACCACTTGCATTACGCCGTTCTTACCCTTCCGGATGGTACCCGTCTCGTCTCGCTGTTCTGTCAGGGGTGTGTGACCGGAGTGGAGCTTCCTGAAAAAGAAAGAGTTACACTTTTCACCTTTTTCGATGTTCTCCTCTTTGGAGCGGAACACGATGCGCCTGGCTTCCTCCTCGAAGTGCCCTTCCAGGCACTTTTTGGTCTCATCCAGGTTCTGCTTCACGTTCCAGCCCTCGAGGTGGAGGTCCTGTAGACACTGCAGTTTTTGCTGCAGCCTCTTGAGTTCCTCTTTCCTCTCACTCACCTGTTGTCTGCTTTTGGCCTGAAAGAAGCTGCGAAACTTTATCTTGACGTACTCCCACCATTCGCCGATGGAGTTGAAGTAGCGCTGCTGCTCTCTCCACAACACGTATTCCTCCTTGAGTTCCCCCATCAGTTTCTCCTTCTCCAGCAGGGTGCAGTTCAACTTCCAGGAGCCTGGGCCGGGCGGAAATCCGTTGCCCAGTTCCCCCTGGAAGTAGACTGCCCTGTGGTCAGAGAAAAAGCAGGGGACCAAGGAGGAGCTCTTCTGCCTGACTGCCCGGGACGTGAACTCAAAGTCAATGCGCGAACATACGGAGCCGTCGGGGCGAATCCCTTAGTTACCTATCCCGTCAGGCGGTGCTTTCACTGCCTTCTGGGAGCGTGGCGTTCTCCGTATTTTGAGAGTCTCTTCTTCTTCTTCTTCTGAGCTTTCCGGATACTCATTAATTTCTAGGGGCTCTGGTAGATCCTCTGTGTCTTTATCGTCCAGTTACGTTTGCTGGACCATGGTAGGTGTTTTCACCATGGGCTTCTTGCCTGTGTTCTATCTGTCTGGAGTCACAGGCGTGTTTTTCCGCTTCCGCCTGTCTGTGAGGGAAGAAGAGGGGGCAAGAAAGAGGAACTGCTCCTCATTGTTAGTGTAGCCTGCGATTGTGTCTGGGGGTGTGGTGGTTTCTACCTGGCCTTGTTGGGGCTGGGCCTGTAGTGGGTCTATTGCATGGTCGGGTTCTGTTTGTGCAGTATTGGGGTCTGTGGTGTCTGGGTTTGTGTCTGTTTGTGTATTGGGGAGGGGCTGGGCGGTGACTGTGTGCGTGTTTTGGGTTTGGGCGGGAGGGGCTGGAGCCTTTTTGAGTGGGCTGGCACAGGTGTGACCAGCATCAATGGAGGTGACGAGGGTGAGATCTGTATGGACAATGGAGCCTCCTTTGTCTACTGTTGCCTTATGGGCTTTTGTTTTAGCTGAAACCCGGTTTTGTGTATTGGCTTGTGAGGTGTGAGAGGGTTCCAGGCTTTGTGTGGTGTCTTGTGTGGTGTCCTGTGTGGTTGGTGGGGCGGGGGGGGGTGTTGAGGTCTGTGGATGTATGTGTGTGTGTGGCTTGGGTTTGGGGAGCTTTCTTACCCTTCTTGCTGCTCTGCTTCTTCCCTTTTACCTCTGTGGGGCCGGCTTGCTGTTGTTTTTGCTGCTGCTGTAGGGTCTGCTGCTGCTGCTGCTATTCTTGCTGCTGCTGCTGATCTTGCTGCTGCTGCCGTTGTTGCTCAGACCTGCCATTCCTGACTGCTGCTGCGTAGCTGGTGGTTCTCTGGGGGCAGTCGCGGTAGATGTGGTCTGATTTCCCGCAGAGGTTGCAGGCGTACTTCCTGGAGCATCCTTCCGTGCTGTGTCCTCCGTTGGCATCTGGGCAATATCTGCACACGATTTCCTGACAGTCTTTTCCCACATGGCCTGTCTTGCCACACTTCCTGCAGGTCTGTGGGATGTCGGAGTAGTGCAGCCTTCCTGGTGAGCTTCCCAGGGCGAAGAATTGCGGTAGATGCTCGTAGCTTGCACATCACCGACCATGTTCCTGTCCAGTATCCGCTGCCATTCAGGATTTTGGTAGGTGGGCTTGTCACGGTGCAATAACGACCCAAGAACGTTACGATGTCAGCGGCTGGTGTGAAGGGGTTGCGCATGGCAACCGTGACCCGTCTCTCTTCTCTCTGGATGTGGCTGAAGACGGTGTATTTTGAGAAGTTTGAGTCGGGTCCCGCTGCTGACATCGCTTGGAGGTACCTTTTGACGACGTTGATCGACATAAAGGTAACATAGAAGAGGCCCCTGAAGAAGGTCAGCACGGAGTAGGTTTCAGCTTTGGCGAAGCCTTGGTCTTGCAGCATCGTGTCGGAGAAGACTTCCTGGGTGACCGTGGGGATCTTACCTTCCGCATCTTCCTTCAGCTGGAGGATGACAGTTTGCCGCATCCAGGGCTTGGGCTCCGTTTGCGGCTTGCTGCCTCATGGCCAGCACTTTGGGGGTGGAGTTTGCAGGTGGAGATCTTCTTGATGTTGAGGAGCTGGCTCCTGATTGGCCGGCCATCTAATTAATATGCGAAAAGCTTGAGGGAAGTCTTGAATCGTTCACGTTCGGGGCGGTTTCACAGGTTGATCCTAGGAGAAGTCTTCCAAGAGTGTCAAGAGGCTTCCTGGAGAAGTTTGAGGGTTCTTCCTGGGGGTGATTCTTCAAGAAGGCTTCAAAATTCTCCTGGAGAGGCTTCAAGATTCTTTCTGGAGGTTCTTCTTCGGAGGTCTTCCTGGTCCGGTATCGTTTTCCTTGCCGAGGCAAGAGGGAAGGGAGGGATAGCAACTCGTTCTCTGTGGGGGCTCAAGCCACAAGAGACCTAAGGCTTTGGATAGATTAGTGTTTCTCAATTCTGATAAGAACAGATTTTTTTTTTTTTTTTTTATAGAGCCGTCGTGTGTGTGAAAGCACCGTTAAACGTGAAGCCTTCGTGTGAAAAGGTGCGAGTGCACTAAAAAACACACTAGGCGCCCATACTGGCTCCTTCCCGCAGGAAAGAGCCCCATCCCTTTCCCCGGAGGACGAACCCCCTGACAGGATTGGGTCGTACTACCCCTCAGTCCAGAAGACCTCGGGGCCGCTTTCGCCCTCGGGTACTAACAGAAGTTTTCCCCGTGGACTAAGGCGTAAACTCCTTCAGCCTACCTTTCCCCGGCGGTTGCCCGTCCAGGTACTCGGATCTTCGGCTTCGGCCCCTTGCTTTTGATAGTAGCTAGCCCCAGTACTAGCGGCCTCCGCAGCCTGCCTTTCTTTGGATTCAAATGCGAGTACTCGGACAGGCTTTGGAAGCCGTTTTCCCGGGGTTCGCCGCCCTCTACTCACTAGGAGCCTCAGGGGGGAGCACTGGACAGGGGCCGGAAGCGAGTCCAAAAGGCCTATGACTTCCGACCCCGGGTCTTTAGGGACAGGGACCCATAGGGAGCCGCTGGCACCTAAACACGTGCAAACGAAAAACACAAACATGGGAAACTAGGTGGCAAAAAAGGTGACAAAAAAGTGAAAAATTGGGCTCTTAAAAAAAAAGGGGGGGGGGGTGCGAGTGCCTGTGCATTACAGGGTGGGCCCTCCGGTCATAAAAAATTCTTCAGGCGAAGCCGGAAGGCCACAGCCATAAAGAGCAGTGCAAAACTAAGCTAAAGTGTGTCGTGCCAAAACCATACAGAGTGCAACCAAAGTGACCAACTCTGGTGACCAGTAAGGTACCCTGGGCGCCACCCCAGGGGTACACGAACACGACGGCTCGGTTTCGCAACCTCAAGCCAAGGCTAAGATATATGCAGATCTACTCCCATACATGGCGGGGGGTCGCCACTCCCCCCTCAGGTCCATTACTAGGCTGTGCGTACTAAGCGCGCCAGGAGGTCCCCTCTCCAAAAACCTCCGGCCGGGTTTCCACACAGCTTTTCATGGTCCTGCATGATGGGTGCAGATACTGCAACCTGGTAGATCCGTCCTACACAGTTTGGCCCATTACTAAGCCACCAGCCGTACTAGGCGAGCCAGAGGGGTGAGCTAGTCCCTCGGCCGCCATTCCAGCTGGTGTCGTTCACGGGCCTCCCTGTAAGAACAGATACTACACTTGATCTTAGCCAATAGGCCGAGAAGTGATGGTTATGAAGATGCTTTTGAAGGCAGATCCAGTGCTTCCACTATTGAAGTAGCAGGTGGTGAGAATGAAAGGCCAGTGGGGTGGAGGGCAAGCATGATAGTCAGAATAACAGTGTTAAAGAGAGAAGCGACAGTGACAAAGCAGAGGTTGTAAAGCTGCCTCTGACGGCAGATCCAACACTCCCACTTGGTTTTTCGTGAGCTCCACCCTTCAGGCCTTAAATAACTAGAAAGTGGAGCTGTTGGGCTACCTCTGAGTGAGGGGCACTCCATACCCGAGAGTTAAGGTACAGCTTTAGCAGAGGGTCAGATATTGGTGTATAGTTTTTGTACGGTGTAGGAAAGTTTCACCATGCACGAGGAGTAGATGTATTGTGTACAAAGGGTTATATGGTCATGCGCTGATCGCGATTATGGTGTATTGCTTCTGATGGAATATTCAAAGCTCTTACTTTCCTGCTAGTAAGAACCCTCTTTCAACTTTGTGGAGCTTTATTGGCTAGAGAGGCCTCAGATAACCGGAAAGTGAAGCTGTTGGGCCACCTCTGAGTGAGGGGCACTCCCTATCCAGGAGCTGAGGTACAGCTTTAGCAGAGGGTCAGATATTGGTGTATAGTTTTTGTATGGTGTAGGAACTTTTCACCATGCATGAAGAGTAGATGCATTGTGCGAAAAGGGTTATCTGATCATGTGCTGGTCACGATTATGGCATCTTGCTTCTGACAGGAGATTCAAAGCTTCTACTCTCCTCCTAGTGAGCTCCCTCTTTCAATTTTGTGGAGCTTTATTGACTAGAGAGGCCTCAGATAACCAGAAAGTGAAGTTGTCGGGCCACCTCTGAGTGAGGGGTACTCCCTATCCGGGAGCTGAGGTACAGCTTTAGCAGAGGGTCAGATATTGGTGTATAATTTTGTATGTTGTAGGAACATTTCACCATGCACGAGGAGTAGATGGATTGTGCGCAAAGGGTTATCTGGTCATGTGCTGATTGTGATTATGGTGTCTTGCTTCTGATGGGAGATTCAAAGCTTCTACTCTCCTCCTAGTGAGATCCCTCTTTCAACTTTGTGGAGCTATATTGGCTAGAGAGGCCTCAGATAACCAGAAAGTGAAGCTGTTGGGCCTCCTCTGAGTGAGGGGCACTCCCTATTGTGTGCAAAGGGTTATCTGGTCATGCACTGATCGTGATTATGGTGTCTTGCTTCTGACAGGAGATTCAAAGCTCCTACTCTCCTCCTAGTGAGCTCCCTCTTTCAACTTTGTGGAGCATTATTGGCTAGAGAGGCCTCAGATAACCAGAAAGTGAAGTTGTTGGGCCAATTACTGTAGGGTGAGGGACACACACTATCTGAAGAGGTACAGCCTTAGCAGAGGATAAGATATTGGTGTATAGTTTTTGTATAGTGCGAGAAGATCCCACCACGCATGAGAAGGAGCTGAGACAATGAGCGCAAAGGGTAATCTAGTCATGTGCTGGCTGCGCTCATGGTGGCTCCCCGCAACTTGTGACTTTGGGTTGTTTACCCACAAGACATTTTATGATCGTAATCAGACCATCAGATTGGTCACACAGATCAGAACATCCTGTACATGTCAGGCATTTGCTAAGTTCATAGAAAAGTCTCTGTCTTTGGGTTCATACATTCAGCAGATGTATAACAAGAAGTGTGACATAAAAACAGCCATGAGGGCAGAGAGTAGTTACCGTCAGTATCTCATCTGATGACCCCTGCTATCTCCTCCTTAACCAATCCCATCGCTTTTTGGCGTAGAGAGAAATGTGCTAAACTGCAGATTAAAGACTCACATGTGCAACTGTTCAAATCCGTAAAAACAGGGTGAGGAGGGAAGCAACAATAACGACAGCTGGCCTACAGAGGAACCACAGCCGGGATGAACAACCCAACAAGCGGTGAGGGTGACCCTGTAGTGAAAAAAGCAGTTTGCTGAGGAGAAAAATAAGAGCAGCTGACCAGCACTGAAGCAAGGATGTCAGCTAGGTGGAGTTTAAGAGGGTTTTGACATACAGATGTTGCACTCCTGAACTGCATGGGAGCAGCCATTTTGCCACACACCTGACAGCCCTGCTTCTGAAAGACCTGGCACTACAGTCAAATTAATTAAATCTTTATGCAATCATCACTAACCAGACATGGATAGCCATCAATTGTAATGCCTAATCATTGCTCAGAAAGCTCCTAGAAACTTTGTAGCAACTGTTCCAATGCAGTGCGGCTGCCGTCCCGTAGAGTTACATAGCTCCTTCCACACGTGCTCAGCATTCCTTTGCATCATGTTGTTCACCCCTCCTCTGTCCTCACCCAAAGGCTGATGTAATCTCAGATATGAGTGAGCACACAGGCTGCTGTACCTGTCTTTGTATGTTTGCCAGGAGAAGAAGAATGGCATGCTGGGAGGGAGCTCTGAGTTACCAGATAGTGTACATTATAAGCACTATGTGATTATATGGTCTATGTAGTTGCCTGGACAATCCCTCTAAAGCAGAAAAAACCCTGGGATTCTGATTTTTCCACAGTTTTATTCCCTCCCCAGGGGCAATCCAACTTGGGATGCCCCACTGTGTGAAACCCCCCAGATCACCCATAATAACTCACCTTTCCCCGGTCCTATGGCACATGTGCAGGCTCTAATACAATCAGAGCTGTTTGTCGTGTATATGTAATGTTTGGCAAATGGCTCTGTTTGTGGCAACTGGGAGCACAAGCGGTTGCATCCCCAGCCGCAGGCACGCTCCAGCCCCTCTGAATGGCTAGTGACGGGAGCACATGCACAGCCCAAAGATGCTGGGGATGCGGCGGCCTGTGTTTACATCGGCAAGGAAGAAGGTGAGTTTGGAGTGCCCGGAGGGGGCGTTGTCACACAACGGGGCATCCCAAAGTCAGCTGGCCCTGAAATTTTTAGATTAAAGAGCCAGACCCAATGGGTTTTGTTCTTCTTTAAATCTGTGTGAGATCGTATTGTGTGTTGCTATGTCCTAAGCAGTAACCGTATGCCCCTGGTATTCCAATTTAGCAGTATTAGAAGGGCTCTTAGCTAAGGATCTCTATGTAGGGGTTCCCTGACAGTCAAAGATCCTGAGGAAGGCAAAATCGCATGTGGAACTGTATGTTGGGGGACATAAAATAGTCTTCCCACCTTGACTTGCGCGGTGGGGTGTCACCTATACAGGGAAGCTAGGTTGATGGATGCGCCTTAACTTAGGCATGGGGAACAGGAAATAGCCATACACTTCAATAAAGGATGTGGGATGCCCCTACTGTTAAAGCACAGGTGTTGGTCCCGCCCGGCCGGGTTTCCACACAGCTTTTCATGGTCCTGCATGATGGGTGCAGATACTGCAACCTGGTAGATCCGTCCTACACAGTTTGGCCCATTACTAAGCCACCAGCCGTACTAGGCGAGCCAGAGGGGTGAGCTAGTCCCTCGGCCGCCATTCCAGCTGGTGTCGTTCACGGGCCTCCCTGTAAGAACAGATACTACACTTGATCTTAGCCAATAGGCCGAGAAGTGATGGTTATGAAGATGCTTTTGAAGGCAGATCCAGTGCTTCCACTATTGAAGTAGCAGGTGGTGAGAATGAAAGGCCAGTGGGGTGGAGGGCAAGCATGATAGTCAGAATAACAGTGTTAAAGAGAGAAGCGACAGTGACAAAGCAGAGGTTGTAAAGCTGCCTCTGACGGCAGATCCAACACTCCCACTTGGTTTTTCGTGAGCTCCACCCTTCAGGCCTTAAATAACTAGAAAGTGGAGCTGTTGGGCTACCTCTGAGTGAGGGGCACTCCATACCCGAGAGTTAAGGTACAGCTTTAGCAGAGGGTCAGATATTGGTGTATAGTTTTTGTACGGTGTAGGAAAGTTTCACCATGCACGAGGAGTAGATGTATTGTGTACAAAGGGTTATATGGTCATGCGCTGATCGCGATTATGGTGTATTGCTTCTGATGGAATATTCAAAGCTCTTACTTTCCTGCTAGTAAGAACCCTCTTTCAACTTTGTGGAGCTTTATTGGCTAGAGAGGCCTCAGATAACCGGAAAGTGAAGCTGTTGGGCCACCTCTGAGTGAGGGGCACTCCCTATCCAGGAGCTGAGGTACAGCTTTAGCAGAGGGTCAGATATTGGTGTATAGTTTTTGTATGGTGTAGGAACTTTTCACCATGCATGAAGAGTAGATGCATTGTGCGAAAAGGGTTATCTGATCATGTGCTGGTCACGATTATGGCATCTTGCTTCTGACAGGAGATTCAAAGCTTCTACTCTCCTCCTAGTGAGCTCCCTCTTTCAATTTTGTGGAGCTTTATTGACTAGAGAGGCCTCAGATAACCAGAAAGTGAAGTTGTCGGGCCACCTCTGAGTGAGGGGTACTCCCTATCCGGGAGCTGAGGTACAGCTTTAGCAGAGGGTCAGATATTGGTGTATAATTTTGTATGTTGTAGGAACATTTCACCATGCACGAGGAGTAGATGGATTGTGCGCAAAGGGTTATCTGGTCATGTGCTGATTGTGATTATGGTGTCTTGCTTCTGATGGGAGATTCAAAGCTTCTACTCTCCTCCTAGTGAGATCCCTCTTTCAACTTTGTGGAGCTATATTGGCTAGAGAGGCCTCAGATAACCAGAAAGTGAAGCTGTTGGGCCTCCTCTGAGTGAGGGGCACTCCCTATTGTGTGCAAAGGGTTATCTGGTCATGCACTGATCGTGATTATGGTGTCTTGCTTCTGACAGGAGATTCAAAGCTCCTACTCTCCTCCTAGTGAGCTCCCTCTTTCAACTTTGTGGAGCATTATTGGCTAGAGAGGCCTCAGATAACCAGAAAGTGAAGTTGTTGGGCCAATTACTGTAGGGTGAGGGACACACACTATCTGAAGAGGTACAGCCTTAGCAGAGGATAAGATATTGGTGTATAGTTTTTGTATAGTGCGAGAAGATCCCACCACGCATGAGAAGGAGCTGAGACAATGAGCGCAAAGGGTAATCTAGTCATGTGCTGGCTGCGCTCATGGTGGCTCCCCGCAACTTGTGACTTTGGGTTGTTTACCCACAAGACATTTTATGATCGTAATCAGACCATCAGATTGGTCACACAGATCAGAACATCCTGTACATGTCAGGCATTTGCTAAGTTCATAGAAAAGTCTCTGTCTTTGGGTTCATACATTCAGCAGATGTATAACAAGAAGTGTGACATAAAAACAGCCATGAGGGCAGAGAGTAGTTACCGTCAGTATCTCATCTGATGACCCCTGCTATCTCCTCCTTAACCAATCCCATCGCTTTTTGGCGTAGAGAGAAATGTGCTAAACTGCAGATTAAAGACTCACATGTGCAACTGTTCAAATCCGTAAAAACAGGGTGAGGAGGGAAGCAACAATAACGACAGCTGGCCTACAGAGGAACCACAGCCGGGATGAACAACCCAACAAGCGGTGAGGGTGACCCTGTAGTGAAAAAAGCAGTTTGCTGAGGAGAAAAATAAGAGCAGCTGACCAGCACTGAAGCAAGGATGTCAGCTAGGTGGAGTTTAAGAGGGTTTTGACATACAGATGTTGCACTCCTGAACTGCATGGGAGCAGCCATTTTGCCACACACCTGACAGCCCTGCTTCTGAAAGACCTGGCACTACAGTCAAATTAATTAAATCTTTATGCAATCATCACTAACCAGACATGGATAGCCATCAATTGTAATGCCTAATCATTGCTCAGAAAGCTCCTAGAAACTTTGTAGCAACTGTTCCAATGCAGTGCGGCTGCCGTCCCGTAGAGTTACATAGCTCCTTCCACACGTGCTCAGCATTCCTTTGCATCATGTTGTTCACCCCTCCTCTGTCCTCACCCAAAGGCTGATGTAATCTCAGATATGAGTGAGCACACAGGCTGCTGTACCTGTCTTTGTATGTTTGCCAGGAGAAGAAGAATGGCATGCTGGGAGGGAGCTCTGAGTTACCAGATAGTGTACATTATAAGCACTATGTGATTATATGGTCTATGTAGTTGCCTGGACAATCCCTCTAAAGCAGAAAAAACCCTGGGATTCTGATTTTTCCACAGTTTTATTCCCTCCCCAGGGGCAATCCAACTTGGGATGCCCCACTGTGTGAAACCCCCCAGATCACCCATAATAACTCACCTTTCCCCGGTCCTATGGCACATGTGCAGGCTCTAATACAATCAGAGCTGTTTGTCGTGTATATGTAATGTTTGGCAAATGGCTCTGTTTGTGGCAACTGGGAGCACAAGCGGTTGCATCCCCAGCCGCAGGCACGCTCCAGCCCCTCTGAATGGCTAGTGACGGGAGCACATGCACAGCCCAAAGATGCTGGGGATGCGGCGGCCTGTGTTTACATCGGCAAGGAAGAAGGTGAGTTTGGAGTGCCCGGAGGGGGCGTTGTCACACAACGGGGCATCCCAAAGTCAGCTGGCCCTGAAATTTTTAGATTAAAGAGCCAGACCCAATGGGTTTTGTTCTTCTTTAAATCTGTGTGAGATCGTATTGTGTGTTGCTATGTCCTAAGCAGTAACCGTATGCCCCTGGTATTCCAATTTAGCAGTATTAGAAGGGCTCTTAGCTAAGGATCTCTATGTAGGGGTTCCCTGACAGTCAAAGATCCTGAGGAAGGCAAAATCGCATGTGGAACTGTATGTTGGGGGACATAAAATAGTCTTCCCACCTTGACTTGCGCGGTGGGGTGTCACCTATACAGGGAAGCTAGGTTGATGGATGCGCTCTATAGGCTTCCATGTGGATAGTGCTTGCTATAGGATTTATGGGCGGGCAGAGAATGAGGGGTTACTATGGAGCGCTGCCCGCAGTATGCAAATAATAACATTTGCAAGTTTCTAAGGTGACAATCTATTCAGCGAGGAGCCAAGTGTGCAGCAGCACCCGGGGAGACTCACACTGCCGAGAGAGCCAGCGTCACAAAGGCCCCATTCAGCCCTGCGTGGGAGGCAGAGAGCTGCTGCCAGTTTCTTTAACCCACGCCTGTCCTTAATAGACATTGTAGCCTGGTAGGCCTCCGGTGCTGCTCCTCACAAGCTAAAGGCTGCACCTAATGGGGTAGGGAAGGGTTAGAACCACTATAGTGATCATCCTGCACCAAAAAACCTCTGTGCTGAGATCCTGCCTTCTCCTTGGCGCCTTTTTTGTCATGTGATCTCTCATCTCTCTTCCACATCCAGCAGAACTACATCACAAAAAATTCTCAATGTCTTACTAAGTAGAAGAAATGGGAACAACCAGCAGGGACCAAGGAGGAGGGAGGACTGGAGGTAAAAAAGTACTGGAATGGGTTTTACATTTTAAAGTGGACCAAAACCCTAATCAGTCTGTTCTGGAGGCTATGGGGCATCCCCATTGTGTGAAATTCCTTGGGATGATAAAATGTACCTTTCTAGCAATCCCATGGCCCATGAGCAGGCTGCATCCCAATTCAGGATGCCCCAATAAAGAGGTAGACCAACCCCCAATGAGTCCTGTAAACTTGAGGGGGTGCTGTTCCTCTTAAAAGCAGACCTTCAGTCATTTCTTACAATCACCCTCAGGCAGGGTATGAATTGGGAGATCCTGACATAGAAACAAATTATATCCCACAGCCTGATTAACTAAAGAGGAACATCGGGCCTCCCCCCTCCCCCCCACAATCGGCCCCTACTTACCTTTTGGATGTCGCTGCTGTAGCGACATCCGTCTGCTTCAGGGCCTGATCCTCTGCCCCTCGGCTGGCTTAGCCATCTGTAAATCACATGCTCTTCAAAGTCCCGCAGGATTTCGGGCGGCTCCATTGCATCCCATCCCTTCATGGCCATTGTGCAGGCGTGAGATTGGGGACTGCGCGCAGTGCCTGATGGGAAGCAAGATGGCGCCGGGAGGTCACCCGGAATCCAAGGAACCCAGAAGATGGATGTCCTGACGAGGTGAGTAAAAATTGCCCAAAAGGTGAACCTGGGGGGGGGGGTGGGTTGGGCTGCTGCAGCAGATCGGTCCCCCTGAACCTCCCCCGATGTTCCTCTTTAAAGTGGACCATCACCCAGGGATGATCGGCCCGGGAATCTATAAGATCACCTCCCTCACCGCGGGACATCCGAGATCGGGATGTCCCGCGGTGAGGAACCCCCCAAAACCCCCAAAAAATCTTACCTCATCTCTACCCCTCTAGATGTGCGCGCGCCCGCGCCGGCCAGCGCGCGCCCTGTCAGAGTGACGTGCGGGAGGCGGACGCGCTGTCTTGTCCGTCGCTGTCACCCGCTTGTCCGTCGGCGGGGATTGGACGGCGCGGTCACGTGGGAGCGTGGTGAGGTGAGTTTTTGGGGCTTTCTGGGGTGTTTCACACAGCGGGGCACCCCCAATCGGACCAAAACCCAGGATAGTCAAAATCCTGGGTGTTGGTCCACTTTAATAAGCCAGGGTGCAAAACCCCAATTTACAACCACAAATATACAGTGTTTAGGTTTATTTTGCATGACTTATTGATGTGTATTGGCTCTCCTTTTTGATGTATTGTTACGCTGGGTGTGCATTGTCCTGACCTCACAGTCAGCTAGAGATCAGATTCATTGGTCCAATTGCTGTTGGGAGGATCTCTAGCCTTAATTTTAATGTGTATGTTGTTCATTGTGATTTTCATGTGTTATATATTTTGGTGATTTTATAACAATAAATGACAGATTTTTTTTAAGATGACTTTGGGTGTGAATTCCATGTAGCAGGCAATCAACTCTTGTTTACTTGCTCTTTGTGAGGAGGTCCTGACAGTTAAAGATACTTCGGAAGCCTTAACTTAGGCATGGGGAACAGGAAATAGCCATACACTTCAATAAAGGATGTGGGATGCCCCTACTGTTAAAGCACAGGTGTTGGTCCCGCCATAATAAGACAGCTGGGGGGGGGGGGATATCCAGAATGCTGGCGCCCCCCCACGCATAACCCCCCCCCCCGAAAAAAATGTAAAATATATTAATTTTATATGCTGGGGAATTTTTAAGGATTTCCAGTAAATCATGGTGAAGGTCCGGTTTAAAGATCCTTACGAAGCCAAATCAGGCATGGAACTCTATATGATAAGGGACAGGAAGTAGCAGTGCACGGCAATGAAGCTGTTCCCTGTCCTCACTGAATGAAGCCCTGCTGGAATCTCTCTAACGCAGGACTGATATTGTGGTTTAGGTTAGTTTAGTGTCCCTGTGAACAAGGACCCACCCACTCACAGAGTAGCCAGGGAAAGTGTAGGTCCACTTTAATAATGGCTATATCTCAGAGTCATGATTAAGAGCTGGTGCTCGAAACGCGTCGACGTGGGGCCTGCTCGTTGTATGCTTTTTATCAATAACCATGCTGTGATGGACTTTTAAGTGATGCAAATAAAGGATTGATGATTTTAAGGCTTCCACTCCATGGCTGGCACTTCCTCATTGCGGTATACCTCAGAGAAGGCTTTGCTCTAATGTTATGACAAGAAGCAGTAGCCAGAAGATCTCGGCATTGAAAGTCATTCAGATTTTAGCAGGGGCTTTCTACCAGTCCACCAAAAAAAAAAAACAGTACAGATGATGATGCCACTAGCCACACCATAGTGAAAAAAAGAAACTGCCCCCCCCCCAGAGAGCCTCAGAACCCAGACAGATAGAAATACTCTCCACTGAGGTGGAGAAGCTCTCTGCCTTTTAGTAAATAACAGTCGTGGGCATAAAGGTTGAAATGCATAGAAAGAACTTGGAGATCCACTTTGGACCAACACCCAGGATTTTGACTATCCTGGGTTTTGGTCCACTTCCCCGGGGCACCCCGTTTGGGGGCATCCCCGCTATGTGAAACCCCCCGGATTTCTGTAAAAAAACTCACCTCACCCCACTCCTACGGCGCATGCGCGGCTCCTACGGCACATGCGCGGCCGCTCGTCCAATCAGCACGCTCTGAGCCGCTGTGGTATGCGTGTCCAAGCGCCATCAAACCCCAGCGGCTCCGAGCATGCTGGCGGCCGCATCTCGCGCTTCCCTCTAACAGAAAGTGCGCCCGCCATTCACAAATGCGCCCTGCTAGAGAGAAGCGCTGGGAGTTGGACCGGGAGTAAGGTAAGGTTAGCGGGGTTCCGGTGGGGTTTCACACAGCAACAGTCACACCCGATTTTGGATGCCCCGCGGGGAGGGATTGGATCTTATAGATTCCCGGGCCGATCCAGGAGGGTGTTGGTCCACATTAAATCTTCTCCGTTGAGCAAACCTGTCAGCCGCCGCTGCGCCAAGGACTGAGAACATAATGGTGTCACGCGGAGCTTCATTTACGCAGCATCCTGGGAAAGCAAACATGGCTGACCTTGCCGGAGGCCCGCATTGTCCTAGGCTGGGAAAAAACTGACATTTTCGCCGCCTAGGTTTCCATGACGATCGCAGCGTGAGAAACCTATCAAGGCAGATCAGATTGATTTCACAGAGCGATATCACGGTGTGTGGGAGAGGACGGCTCATCACCCGGAACAAGGAAACTGGACACTGCGGGACAGAAGGATTCGACTTGCCTCACGGGAACCGGGTCTGAGAACGAAATGTAAGCTGCGTGTAACACTGAGCGCAGTGACATCAGCACCCCGCATGTCCCTATACACTGCATGGCCTAAACATACATAAGGGGGTGCCATCCAGACACAGTCCCATAGAAGGCTATTGCGTCACTTTGTGCCTTTATTTACCCCCCAAACAAATGATATGGGGTCCCCCCTCTTCAGCCGATAGACCAGGCATAGAGCAGGGGTCCCAATGTCTAGGACAGGAGTACTCAGCCACTTCTTGTAAAGGTCTATTTAAAGGCATCTGGTGAGGTTAAGGTCCGAGGGCTGTCGCGGGGGATGAATAGTTAGAAATCAGCACACTGGGGGGGGGGGGGGCTATAGATTTCCCAGGCAAAACTAAGAAAAGCTGCTTGGCCCCCTCACCCCAAAAATTCTATTGGGCACTGGGAAAAAACTGAACCTACAGCCCATGGCACGCCGCTTTAACCCCCCCAAACAAACTTACATTCTGTGCAGGCCATGTACAGGGCCCAAAATGTTACTGATAATAAGGCCTGGTAACAAGGATGGATGGATAGATAGGGCTTGGGGGTGGGATGAATGGGAGAGAAGCTGTGAGGAAGAGGGATGGATGGACAGAACAGGAAGGACAGGGAGGGATGGAGAGAGAGCTGGGAGAAGAGATGGATGGGCAGAACTAGAAGGACAGGAATGAATGGCCAGACCTGGGGGGTAGATGGCCAGAGCTGGAAGAGAGAGTAATGGATTGACAAAGATGGGAGGCTGGGTATTGGGTGGGCAAAACTGGGGAAGCAGGAATGGATGGGGCAGACATGAGGGGACAGGAATGGATGGGGCAGACATGAGGGGACAGGAATGGATGGGGCAGAGCTGGGGGGAGCAGATGGTGGAGAATGGGTGGATGGGCAAAGCTGGGAGGACAGGAATGGATGGGGCAGAGAGACTGCACTAAATGGGGCAGAGCTGGGAGGGTCAAATGGTGGGACATGTATGGATGGGGCAGAGCTGGGGGGACCACATGGTGGGGCGGGGTGGATGGGCAAAGCTGGGAGCACAGGAATGCATGGGGCAGACCTGAGGGGACAGGAATGGATGGGGCAGAGCTGGGGGGGTGACATGGTGGGACGGGGTGGATGGGCAAAGCTGGGAGGACAGGAATGGATGGGGCAGAGCTTGGGGGGGGGTGACATGGTGGGACGGGGTGGATGGGCAAAGCTGGGAGGACAGGAATGGATGGGGCAGAGCTGGGGGGGATGACATGGTGGGACGGGGTGGATGGGCAAAGCTGGGAGGACAGGAATGCATGGGACAGACCTGAGGGGACAGGAATGGATGGGGCAGAGCTGGGGGGGGTGACATGGTGGGGCGGGGTGGATGGGCAAAGCTGGGAGCACAGGAATGCATGGGACAGACCTGAGGGGACAGGAATGGATGGGGCAGAGCTGGGGGGATGACATGGTGGGACGGGGTGGATGGGCAGACCTGAGGGGACAGGAATGGATGGGGCAGAGCTGGGGGGGATGACATGGTGGGACGGGGTGGATGGGCAAAGCTGGGAGGACAGGAATGCATGGGGCAGAGCTGGGGGGGGGGGTGACATGGTGGGACGGGGTGGATGGGCAAAGCTGGGAGGACAGGAATGGATGGGGCAGAGCTGGGGGGGATGACATGGTGGGGCGGGGTGGATGGGCAAAGCTGGGAGGACAGGAATGCATGGGGCAGACCTGAGGGGACAGGAATGGATGGGGCAGAGCTGGGGGGGATGACATGGTGGGACGGGGTGGATGGGCAAAGCTGGGAGGACAGGAATGGATGGGGCAGAGCTGGGGGGGATGACATGGTGGGACGGGGTGGATGGGCAGACCTGAGGGGACAGGAATGGATGGGGCAGAGCTGGGGGGGATGACATGGTGGGACGGGGTGGATGGGCAAAGCTGGGAGGACAGGAATGCATGGGGCAGACCTGAGGGGACAGGGATGGATGGGGCAGAGCTGGGGGGGATGACATGGTGGGACGGGGTGGATGGGCAAAGCTGGGAGGACAGGAATGGATGGGGCAGAGCTGGGGGGGATGACATGGTGGGACGGGGTGGATGGGCAAAGCTGGGAGGACAGGAATGCATGGGGCAGAGTTGGGGGGGTGACATGGTGGGACGGGGTGGATGGGCAAAGCTTGGAGGACAGGGATGGATGGGGCAGAGCTGGGGGGGATGACATGGTGGGACGGGGTGGATGGGCAAAGCTGGGAGGACAGGAATGGATGGGGCAGAGCTGGCGGGATCAGATGGTGGGACAGGGGTGGATGGGGCTGAGCTGGGGGAAATGATTGGATGGGGCAAAGAGACAGAGAAACAAAGTTTGTACCTTGTAATGCCACTTCCTGCCCGTGCACTACTTCATATTGCAATGCTAGGCGCCAGGAAGCCATGACACTGGCAGCGAACCTAAGCATTACATTGCCAATCAAGGAAAGGATGGCAACACAGAAGCAACTGATTGCAGGGCTGTCAGGGCGGGGGTCCAGAAATCTGCCACCGAGTTCCACATTCGGACCCCTGTCCGCCAGTTGAGTAAGGCTGGTCTAGGAGATTGAACCCCAGCCCCTATGCCCTTCGCCTTCTACAGGGGCTCACAATGATGGGCACTTAGCTTACAGTCTGAAATCTGGCCAGGCTCTGAGCACTCCCCATCAGAAGGGAGGGGCATTTGTACTCCAGGGCGTGGCTTCCTCTGGGAATCTCCTTCCACCTGCTAGTTATAAAATGACAGGGTATAAATGTCCCTCCCTTTGGCAGGGACCGCTCCCTTTAGCCTATAAGGAAGGACCTCCTTGCATCCAAATACTGACTGCTTCTGCCAGCATAAGAGGAGCTGATGTAGGACACCGGACAATGGGAGGATGCTGTCCAGCACTGGATACAGGTGGCTGAGGTGAGCAGAGTTTAGTGTTTGATCCATAATTTATATATATGGTCTTTTATTTTACTTTCTCTATCTTACCTGCCGGAATTGCAGCGCATGATCACTACCCCATTACCATTGTCATGGGCCCCCCAGAGGAGCACCAGACCTGCGCCGAAGGGCATAGGGCAGCGATACTCTACTGGCGGACCTCGGCACCAGATTTCCGGACCCTTGCCCTGACAGGCCTGCACTCAGTTGCCCCTGTGTTGCTGTGCTCAGAGCTGCCCCATTGATCAGCAATGTAGTGCTTAGTCTTCCTGACAGTGTCATGGCTCCCTGGCACCTAGCATTGCAGTATGAAGTCCAATCTGTTGTAGGTTCTGTGGGGCCAAAAAAAATCCTGTTTTTCCCAGTGGCCAATAGGAATTTTGGGTTGGTGTGGTCTGATTTAACTGTCCACCTCCCGCGACAGCCCTCCGCCCCGGACCTCTACCTCTCACTGGATGCTTTTAAATGGACCTTTACAAAAAGTGGTTGAGTACCCCTGGCATAGGGCATCATGCTCTGTTTGGCCTCCGAGCCATAGGGACCCCACCTACTATGCCTGGTGTTCCTGGCACAGCCCTTTCATCTTTGGGCTTTGCACGTGCTCCCATCCCAGTCTCTGAATGGCTGGGCCGGAGCCCCCGAACCCCCCGCTCTCGCTCCCCATTGCAGCCTATCAGAGCCATTTGCGGAATGACATATTCACAGCAAATGGCTCTCATTAAACGAGACGCCGTTGGACCAGGAAGAGGCGAGTTAGAGGGAAAGGAACAAAAACCAGGATAGTCAAAATCCCAGGTTTTATCCCGCTTTAGGTGGACCAAAACCCAGATGAGTAAGCAACCTGGCTTACTCATGCCGAGATATATTAAATCATCCTGAGGAAGTGGCTGGTTACTAAGTCACAGAATGCGTGGAATCTATCTCCTGTTGTAGGGGTAATTGTTTTTGGTCATCCTGAGGAAGTGGCTGGTTACTAAGTCACAGAATGCGTGGAATCTATCTCCTGTTGTAGGGGTAATTGTTTTTGGTCATCCTGAGGAAGTGGCTGGTTACTAAGTCACACAAGGCGTGGAATCTATCTCCTGTTGTAGGGGTAATTGTTTTTGGTCATCCTGAGGAAGTGGCTGGTTACTAAGTCACACAAGGCGTGGAATCTATCTCCTGTTGTAGGGGTAATTGTTTTTGGTCATCCTGAGGAAGTGGCTGGTTACTAAGTCACAGAATGCGTGGAATCTATCTCCTGTTGTAGGGGTAATTGTTTTTGGTCATCCTGAGGAAGTGGCTGGTTACTAAGTCACACAATGCGTGGAATCTATCTCCTGTTGTAGGGGAAATTGTTTTTGGTCATCCTGAGGAAGTGGCTGGTTACTAAGTCACACAAGGCGTGGAATCTATCTCCTGTTGTAGGGGTAATTGTTTTTGGTCATCCTGAGGAAGTGGCTGGTTACTAAGTCACACAAGGCGTGGAATCTATCTCCTGTTGTAGGGGTAATTGTTTTTGGTCATCCTGAGGAAGTGGCTGGTTACTAAGTCACAGAATGCGTGGAATCTATCTCCTGTTGTAGGGGTAATTGTTTTTGGTCATCCTGAGGAAGTGGCTGGTTACTAAGTCACACAATGCGTGGAATCTATCTCCTGTTGTAGGGGAAATTGTTTTTGGTCATCCTGAGGAAGTGGCTGGTTACTAAGTCACACAATGCGTGGAATCTATCTCCTGTTGTAGGGGTAATTGTTTTTGGTCATCCTGAGGAAGTGGCTGGTTACTAAGTCACACAATGCGTGGAATCTATCTCCTGTTGTAGGGGTAATTGTTTTTGGTCATCCTGAGGAAGTGGCTGGTTACTAAGTCACACAATGCGTGGAATCTATCTCCTGTCATAGGGGAAATTGTTTTTGGTCTTAACTGTTTCAGGGAATTACCCTCAGCACATGGTCTTATATTAATTGCGGATTGGTGATGCGCTGAGCACACTATTTTTTCAGGTGTTGAGATATATTAAAGGTGCCCTCTAATCTGTTATACACCTGAGGGTATATTTACCAACCAACATCAACTCTACCAACGTTTGTTCAAATTCATACATTTATGTGGCCTCTACATCATTTTGCAAGGATTGTTGTAGGTTTAATGACATATAATATTTCTTACAGTCCTAAATCTTTCAGGAAATTGACTTCTACATGACGATAATCTCACGTCACATCATTTCAGCTTTCAATACATTTATCCACCGTCATCAGAAGCAGGCCCTTATCCAGTCATGGTATGGGGCAGCTTGTGTTTTCTGTCCTATGCCTATACTTTTATATAAGTTTTATATTATGCTAATATATTACATTGCCAGAGACACACGGTGACTTCAAAGTTAGTCCTTTCCTACTTTACTGTTGAAGGTGGAAGGAGAACTGAAGGAAGACAAGAATGTCATTGGTTGCTCGGGGTAATTGCACCAGTTCTGAGTGTCGCAGGTTTAGTAGATCTGCCCCTCTGTATTCTCCGACAGGCCGACATAACCTCTGTACACAGTGATAAAGCCACCACCATCGTATAAGCAGGGAGCGGTGCTGCGCCTCATTCCTGAGCCAAGTCCTGACACAGTTAAACCCAGGTGACCCGACGACAATACAGCCAGGTTATTTCAAGCTAGGGTGCGCTCGGGCTACTGCCACAGGTCAATGGTGGCCATTTAAAGAGGACCTTTAGGTTTGACAGAGGTTATTCAGGTGTGCATCCTTGTTCTACCAAGCCATTTATGTGTCTGAAGCTGCCCAACGTGGACCTTCCAAAGGCTTCTTCAGGTCTACCAGAATAGAATTTTTTCTGGCCTGGGATTTTTTTCTCTCTTTAAAAACAGAACTGTGTCAAATTGTGTCTGGGTTCGCAAGGACCTCAACCCATAATTCCCTGAGGGGAGTTGCTCTTTTCCTCATTTAATTCTGTATGACCAGCTCTCTTTGTACGTTTACACTGAAATCGGGATGCCCCCTAGGGAGCATGTGTGCCTAAAGACCTTAAGTCCTGCTGCATAGTAGTAGTAGCCGATTGTAAACTTCAGCAGCCACTGCATCCCCCACTCCAGGCAACCTGAATTGGGATGTTCAACTGTGGAGGCCTTCCAGGATAAATGAAAATCAGGCAGGATTATTCACCCGGGCTGCTTTGCACATCCCATGTGACCTTTGGCTGCCAATGGTTTCACCCGGCAGGTGGTGCGACATCTCACAGGGTACGTGTGTGAAACTGGCAGCCACAGTGTGAACCAAGAGGGACAAGTATTTTGCCCAACTTCGGCCCACACAAGGAACATTCCAAACACCCAGGGGGTGGAGGGGGTTACAGTGGACCTGATTTTGGTGAGGTGCCCTTCTATCTGCCTCAGAACACTGGGAAGTACAGGGTAAGCAGAATAACCAAAACAAGGCTTTCTATCCCACCCCCATGGAGTCTTGCTCTAAATTGTAAAACTGGTCATGAATTGATTAGCATGGCTCCACCTACTGACTAGGAATGATGGGTAATTGTGTCAAGATTGGTTGGAATGTAGCATTTTAAAGAGAAACTTCACTCTCCTGAGTTTTGTACCCAAGCTTCCAGCGATCCTACAGAACATAAATGAGACTACGGCTAATCAGCACACTATTCATTTCTTGCTTAGACGACCGAACACCATTTGGAGATGTAGAAAAAGAAAAAAAGGTGCACACTTTAAACGGCAAAATACCTTGGGTGCGGTGCCCTGGGTCCTCAAGTCCCAATCATCCAGTAGAAAACGAAAAAGAAGGGGGGGTCCGCACTCCTAAAACTTCACTTTTATTACCATCCAATAAAACGATCAAGGATTAAGAAGCAGCGTTTTAAAAACATGAAAGCGATCCTAGTCTTACGCGTTTCGGGCTAGGCACCCTTAATCATAACCATTTGGAGATGCCCAACGTGAGTATGTCCATCAGCTACGAGTATAGTAGAGATGTGGCCACGGGGGGGGGGGGAATCACAGGCTACTTGAGTGTACAAGGAGATTGCGGAGGCTAAAGTCTAAAAGCCCAGTGCTCCTCTTTAGGTCTGCTGAGCTCAGAAGGCAAGCAGGGTGAAGAGGCCTCCAGAGGCCTGTATATGTCCGGTGGTATCCAAGACGAGTATACTGGGGTTCACACTACAGGGAATCCTAGAACTGAAGGTCCACACCTTTGACACTCTAGTGTTAGGCCACGCTTCTTACTTGTATCATATCCAATCAACATTCCCCTGATTGGAAGAGGCCAATGGCTTCTTAGACTCACCTAGAAACATGGAAATCCTGGATGCCTGCAGCCATGTGCAAGCCGGAGCTTTTTGTTTGGCGGCAGCAGATGGAATGGTCGGTCATGCAGCTTTGCCATATCATGCTTCAAAGCCGCGGAAATCTTCCGTCTTAAAAAGGGGCGAGCGGCAGGAAACGGGTGTTCATGTAATCTGAGTACAGGCCAGCTGCCGGCACCCTTTGATGTGAAAGCCTATTCGATACTAAAAGCAAATACGTTCAAAGCCATCCGATAAAAGCCCTTTTAAAACGCCTACACAGCTTTTGATACTGGGGGGGTAAAGGAAAAAATGCACCTGTCCAGTATACAAAAGTGACAACCATTCTGCCCCCAATGCGATTTCTTCTGCCCATCTGCCTTATAGCGGGTTTCTGTTGACACTGCAGTTATGGCTCATCCGAGGTGCTAGAGGCTCCATGTGTCTCTTCATTTTCTAGGGCACAAATCAAACTTCACTCCTGTGTGTGGCAATGCCAAGTCATGTGCTGGTACTGTTTTCCACTGTGTTAGTCCCCCCCCCCCCCCCCCCGAAAAAAAAAAATCCTTGGTAACATTTCTAAGCATGCGTCACCCCCTAGGTTGGACCACGTTTCTGGACCTCAAAGCTGCTTGAGATATGAGCATCTGTAGCTACTTGAGATCCAAGTATACTAACTTCAGACAATACAAGTACATTTCGGGGATCCCTCCTCAGACTCCTTTTGTACTTTAACCTCCCTGGCGTTCTGATACCGACAAATGCAATGGCAACGAAAGCGTTGCCATTGCATTTGTCTCTGACGCACGGCTCCGCCCCCATGAGCCTCTGCGGCTCACAGAGACGGACGCTGCGATCGCGGCGGAGACATCGCTGGATCGCAGGGAGAAGGTAAGGAGGCTGCGCCGCCCGCTCCTGCTCCCTAATCGATCCCGAGCGTGACTCGGGGTCACCGCCACTTACTGCGCAAATTGACCCCGAGTCACGCTCGGGATCACCGCCAAGGGGGTTAAGAGATCCTGAAATGTTGGACTTAAAGTGGATCAACACCCTCACGTTTTTTTTTTTTTTTTCCGTCATTAAATAAACCAAACCATTCTATTCGCCAGGACTCGTTATCCTTAATAATCAAAAAAAAAAAAACGTACCTTAGATGATCCAGCGCAGCGTCGCTTCAATTTCTATTTCGTGCCGCCATATTTGATTTACATCTAAGAGGAAGAGATCGTTTGACCTCTTCCTCTTCTAAACCTCTCGCATGCGCAGTAGTGCCAAGGTAGGTAAAGTGAAGCGCCGCTCGCTCCCGGGGCTAGCGCCGCTACTGCGCATGCGCGTCTTTTGTTTTTTTTTTTATCTACCTGAGAGACGTGCACGCTCCCGAGAAGACGGCTGGAAGACAGAGTCCACGCCCACCACGATGACATCACGCCTGAAGAAACAGAAACTGAATTCACGCGATGCTTGGAGACCGGTATGCACGTCTTTGCAGTGCAGATGCCAGTCAAGGGACACGTACAAGCACTGGAGGGCGGGACTTCCGGCGAAGGCGATTCCAGAAAGCAGACGCTGCGAGGGACAGAGGGCTGCCTGGATCATCAAAACGTGTTTTTTTATGTTTGTTCATTTAAAGCAACGTTATTTTTGTGGGTGTTGGTCCACTTTAAACCGGACAAACAGCCTGGCGCAGTTGGAAAAGGAAGGCAGTAGCCATTTTGGAGCTTCCTCTCCCAGCATCTCAGCAATGTTGAGGCCTGGATTCAACTGAATGCACAGTAACAGGAAGCCCAGCAGCACTTCCTGTTTGCAGGTGGCCTGCAACTGCATAGGCCTCCATTTTGTCTTTAAAATTTACCACAGCAGGAGTTAGAAAAAGGTAAATTAATTCTTCTGTGCAGCAATCTAAATTGCCCTGGGGAGGGATGTATACGAGCACCGTTTGTTGTGTTGGTCTAGTTTAAGTAATTTTTGACTGTTGGTCCGCTGTAACATGTGCTGGAGGACTCCATAGTAATCATTGTAGATAAGCTTGTAAAAGTTCCAGAAAGTTACCACCGAAGACAAAGCAACTCCAGCTCATCTTCCAGGTTGTATGTTACACAAGTGTGATGGATGTCAAAAGGCATATGTGGAAAACGTCAACATTCTTTACTAAACTGCCTCTGGAACGATTTGGATAAGCCACGTGAACTGTGTGTTTCTATTGAGAAGCAGCTTTGCCCAATACAAAGAACCTGTTGGGGGCCATCACAGCTGGAGGTGTGGCACTTCCTATCTGGCATGGTGACCATTTGGGTGGATACTGGGGCAAAGCAACCTGCATTGCTGTATTGCTCCTAGAAGCATTGTGTTGATGGTCAGGTTGCATCCTGAACCCAGTGGTTTGCTGAGTTACCTGCATTACCAAATGTCTGTACACCATGTCTGTGACTCTGAAAATCTTTAATAAAAATCAGTGTGATATTAAAAAAAAAAAAAGCAACCTGCATTGGTGCAATAATGGTCTGGCGCCCCAAGTACAGCGTTTTCCTATCTGGAGACTCCAGATTTGTAGCAGCAACCTAGGGGGATTATTTTTTTTTTTTTGGGGGGGTATAGTAGATCCCTCTAATGATATTCTGGTGAAAACAAGTAGATATATACTCCCATAGATGAGAGTGTAATCCTTGAACACAAAATAGCAGAGAAAAGATGTCAGCATCTGGGCTAATAAGATGGACTAGTCCATCAATGAAGTGGGGGGTTGATTACTTCTAGCCAATGTCTGATCACTTGGCAACTTCAACTATAACTCCATGCCGACTGGAGAAAAACTGTAGCTATCAAATGTAGGAGTTGAGTACTGACCTCAGAGATACTCTAGTACTTTAAAGACAGCCATTGCTCACAAATCTAGTTAAAGGCGTGTTAAAGCGGACCTTCACCCTGAATAAGAGCCCATCTTATGTTTCCCACACCCTGTACATACAGATTGCTCACATTAATCCGGACCTTCACTCTGAATAAGAGCCTATCTTATATGTTTCCCACACCCTGTACATACAGATTGCTCAAATTAATCCGGACCTTCACCCTGAATAAGAGCTTATCTTATATGTTTCCCACACCCTGTACATACAGATTGCTCACATTAAAAATCATCCTACCTGCACCTACTGCATGTTATGAGCCTTTAAACATCCAAGATGGCGGCTTATGGAAGCCGCCATCTTAACAGGCAGCCTGCAAACAGGAAGTGCCTCCTGACTGTGCTGCTCTGCATTCTGGGACTGCTGACCTTTACCTGACCCCAGCTATGCTCTGTCTGAGCAAAGCACAGCTATAACCCGCCCCCCTGTACCTTATCCCACTCTCCTCTCCTCAGTAAGTGTGATGCTTCTGAGTCAAGATGGCGGCGCCTGTATCCTAAAGTCCTGAACAGAGTTGCAGCCCAGTGGGGGAAAGAATAATAAGTCAGTGACTAAAAACATAAAATATATTAATTTTAGATGCTGGAGAACCGTTTTTAAGAGTTTGGGCTTTTCATTAAATCACGCTGAAGGTCCGGTTTAAAGAGATGGCTTCATAACAGCCTCAAGTGTTAAATGAAAGGTTGTGTCTCATCTAGGACAGATTATAAAAAGAGTCAAAGTAACTGGACGTCATAGTTTTCCTTCAAGGGGCTCCACTAGCCTTAGGGGAGGCACCTACTTCTTGTAGATACACACAGCCCAATTTAAACAAGCTACAGCAGAAGGTAAACCCACCATCAGAATGACATGGCCGTTTGCTCAGCAGAGGTGAATGGTGGAAGAGGTGAAGATGGTGGAAGAGGTGAACAGTGGAAGTCACAATGTTGTGCGATTTTGGCAATTCCAGACTTGCTAGAAAAAGTCCCGAGAGGGATATTGTGTATTTTGTATCAGTTACTCATGACTTACATAGCAGAGACTAGTCCAAGCTGAAAGAGCAGCCATGAGTTTACCATGTAAACATTGCTGGAGTGTTTTGTATGCACAAGAACACTGGTGCTGCCAGCTTGATCCTGGACGGGGGCTGAGAAGACCAAACCATTTCATGGTGTATAAGGAAGAGCCGCACTACAGGTAGTCCTCGACTTACGACGTTGATCCGTTCTTACGCGGCGTCGTAAACCGAATTTCGACGTATGTCGGATCATACAGTACTGTACCATAATAACAGTACAGTACTGCAAACACTTAGCCTATCCAAACACCTATCCATGGTGATGGCCTTCCTTTTCTTTGATGCACTGGTATCAGATGAGTCTACCCTTCGTTTGGGAGCCATAATGAAGGGTGTTATGGCGTGCAGGAGACTCGTTTTTCTCATGTACAGTAACCGGGTACAGTGTGCAGTACTCTATGACTAAAGCATCGTAACCACGAAACATAGAAGGTTGACGGCAGAAGGAGACCATACGGTCCATCTAGTCTGCCCTTATGTGTATACTGTATGTTCTCTTTATCTTAGGATAGATATGTGCTTATCCCAGGCATGTTTAAATTCAGTGACTGTTGATGTTTCAACTACCTCTGCTGGAAGTTTGTTCCAAGCATCTACTACTCTTTCTGTAAAATAATATTTTCTAACATTGCTCCTGATCTTCCCCCCGACTAGCTTCAGGTTGTGCCCCTTGTTCTATCATTAAGTTTCTTCTTAAAAACACTTCCCTCCAGAACCTTATTCAATCCTTTCACATATTTAAAGGTCTCAATCATGTCCCCCCTCTCCCTTCTTTCCTCCAGACTGTACAAATTAAGTTCTTTAAGTCTCTCCTGATAAGTTTTAAGTTTAAGTCCTTCCACCATTTTTGTTGCCGGCCTTTGGACACGTTCTATTTGAATAATGTCTTTTTGCAGGTAAGGTCTCCAGAACTGCACACAGTATTCTAGCTGTGGCCTCACCAGGGTTCTATACAGCGGCATCACAACCTCCCTCTTCCTACTGGTGATGCCTCGAGCTATGCAGCCAAGCATCCTGCTTGCTTTTCCCACTGCCTGGCTACACTGTCCACTCATCTTGCAGCTATCAGTAATCAGTACCCCTAAATCTCTCTCCTCCGAGGTCCTGGATAACACAGTGCTGCCCATACTGAGCAGGGATTCCTTCTACCCAAGTGCAGGATTTTACATTTAGAGACATTAAACTCTAGTTTCCACAGTTTTGACCATCTATCCAGTAAAGCTAAATCATTTTCCATGTTGCAGACACCTCCAGGAATATCCACCCTATTACTAACCTTTGTATCATCAGCAGACAGACAAACTTTTCCTACCAAGCCTTCTCCTATGTCACTTACAAATATATTAAAAAGAATGGGGCCCAGGACAGAGCCTTGCGGCACACCACTTGTAACTCGCCTTTGTTCAGATTGCACACCATTTACAACAACGCTCTGATACTGATCCCTCAGCCAACTGGAAATCCACTGAACTATCCAGGGATTGAGTCCTACCTTCAATAACTTATCTATGAGCTCCTTATGTGCTACAGTGTCAAAGGCTTTGCTAAAATCCAGATAGATGAAGGTGGTGCTGTGGATATCGCCTAACACTTTAGTGACATTGTCAAAGAAATCATTAAGATTGGTCTGACATGATCTGCTCTCAGTAAAGCCGTGCTGCTTTGGGTCCATTAGGTCATTAATTTTTAGATGGGAAATTATCTGTTTTTTTAAGAGTGTTTCCATTAATTTGACCACTATAGATGTTAAACTAACTGGCCTGTAATTACTGGCTTCTTCGTAACTCGAGACAGTCGTAACCCGAGGACTACCTGTAGTATGAAGACACCAGATGAGTTTTGTCTCTTACACTTGGAAAAGCCTGGACTTTATTAGGCCTGGTCAACCTGAATGATGTAGGTTTAATTAAACCTGGTTAGCCTAAGCAATGTAGGCCGCTTGTCCAAGCACATCTGCTCTTAAGGTTGGTTAAGACACCAGGTTTTTGGAGTAAAGGAGCAGACAAGTCCTGCATGGTGTATGTAGATGTAATATTTTTACACTCAGGGCAACCGCATAGCAATAAAGCCCTAACACTTTCCTTCTCAGAGCGGGGAAACGTTTTCTGCTCAGATGGCGACTAAGGTTTAGTTGGATCATCGCCCCTTCATCAAGTAAGACTCACAAGACCTACCAGTAGCAGATCATGACTTTAGGCAGGAGTCAAGTTGGACCACAGGGAATCCCTCCCATGCAAGCAACTACCCACCCCCAAGACTAGTGGCAAATGAGCGGTGCGCCATGCATGTGCAAGCCAGCGTTTCTGCTTAGCTATGCTGTTCAGGGTCAACATCTAATATAACCTAATGGTAGGTTAAAGAGCCCAAATCTCTCTCAAAAATAATGCTAATAAAGTAATGACAGATAGACGTAAACAAAATATTTTTTTTTATTTGAAAATGTAAACATAATGCTAGCACCATAGCGTTAACTGATGTTCAAAATGTCAAATGGTCTAGAACTGGAGCTCCCCGCCTCCAACACTGGAAGCAAGAAGCCCGATTAAGGGTTAACGTAACCCACAATTCAGGGCCATGCCTATTCTATTTTGCAAAATTAAAAAAAAAAAAAAAAAAAATATATATGGATGCGGCATCTTGCCTCTGATCATTAAAAGGTTAAAGCATTTGTTGCAATATAACAACCAGTGTTAAGGAAACAAGATTAAATCCTACAGAGATGTGAAATGGGCTCGATTCAATAGGTAGAACAAAAATTCACATGGTTGTATAAAATTCAATTAATGAGAAAAAAGCCTGAGAATGTCACCGTTACTGAATCACTAGATAAAGAGACAATGAAAGTCATTGGCAGCTTTTACTACAGTGTAGAAAGGAGGAAACAGTTGTCTACTTTTCTTATGAGTAAAAAAGTACCATTGACTTTCATTGTCTTCCTATCTGGTGATTCAGTAACAGTGACATTCTCAGGCTTTTTTCTCATGAATTTAATCTTTTTATTACCATGAAAATTTTTCTACATTTATCGAGGCCCATGGCCTTGATTCACTAAGAGTTGAAAAAAACTCATGGTAGTAAAAAATTCAGTTCATGAGAAAAAAGCCTGAGAATGTCACTGTTACTGAATCACTAGATAAAAGACAATGAAAGTCAATGGTAGCTTTTACTACAGTGTAGAAAGGAGGAAACAGTACTTTTCTCAGGAGTAAAAAGTGTCATTGACTTTCATTGTTTCCCTATCTGGTGATTCAGTAACAGTGACATTCTCAGGCTTTTTTCTCAAATTGAATCTTTTACTGCCATGAGATTTTTTTTCAACCTTTATTGAATCGAGGCCAAAGTCTCTGAACATAAAGCTGATATTTCAAGAGGGCAGCCGTGAAGTGTCGGAAAAAGGGGCAGCCATTTTGAACCCAAAGGCACACGCTCCATTCCCTAGAAACAGATTCAACTACTTTCTCTCATGAAAGATTGCGTGCTATAAAGAGTCCAGAGGGAAAAAAAAAAAAAAAAAAATTCTTGCAACATTCCCAATTCTTGGCTGTTCTAGAAACCAACTCGCCCGTTCTCCATGACCCGTTGCCACTGTTTTGTGAGTGGTTGGCAAGTTGTGTGCACATGGCAAAATACATATTTACAGGTTATATAGACTTGCTAGGGGAGCAGTTACGCCACTGCACATGGCTCGCAGCTCTTGGCGCCGATGAACTACTTCTCATGGGTGCCAAGGGAGCTACCAGCCATGTGCAGTGGCGTCACTTATTTTCAAAAAAAGTTGACACTTTTTGCGAAAATATATATTAAATTTATTTGTAGAAAAAAATAGAAGATTTAAATGACAAGGTGGTGTGTGTCACAAGTTCACATTTTCTTTCAGAAAAAGCTTAAATCCATTTCTCCGCTGTTCTGGGAGAGCCCAAACTAGGTGTTGCCATCGAGCTCTGGACACAGGTTCAATGGTGAGCCCCCAAAACACATATGACCTCTCAACAGTTGGATTTCTTGGTAGGTCTATCGCATGACATCTCAATTGGAGGCTATTTTTTTTAAAAAACAGGACATAAAAAAAGACATGTTCACCGGATCATGTAGGCCAGGCTTACTCCGAGACCGGCAACTCCAGCAAAGGCCATCAACACTGTCCTTATTCCACCTTCGTAGTCCGTGACCCGAAAAAATTCTACACAGCCGTCCTGTAGAGTAAAGAGAATCATTAGCACGTCTGTCAACCTCAACTTGCCAATAAAACTAATAAGGTAGCCAGAAGCCATATGGTAGGACTCATTTAGTGCAAACTGCAGGAGCCAGAGTCTAACTGAATATACAGAGTAAATCTGCATTGTAGTCCCATGTAGAGACCTCACATAAAGGGTCTCTACCCGCATATATCATCGCTCCACCTGTAGATCACCCAGGCGTTCCTTTTGCTCCAGGTGTTCTATACCTCACTTCTCTGCTAAGACACAGCACACGGAGCTGTCGAGAACTTAAACTGGACCAACAGCCTGGCACAGTTGGAAAAGAAAGGTAGAGGCCCGTTTGGAGCTTCCTCTCCCAGTATCTCAGCCATGCTGCTGCCTGGATTCACCTAACAATGCACAGGAAGTCCAGCAGCACTTTGTTTGCAGGTGGCTGGCACATGCATGAGCCATTTTGTTTCTAAAATGTACCACCGAGTTAGAAAAAGGTAAATATACTTTTATGTGCAGCAATCTAAATTGCCCTGGGGAGGGATGCATATGAGCGCTGTGTGTTGTGTCGGGTCTGGATAAAAAAAAAAAAAAAATAGGCACTTGCTTTTGACACTTTGCTATATATTTCTTTGGCACTCTCTCTATATTCTGCACTATTTCCCTTCTATACAGTTCACTTCTTATTGTAGGGTTTCCATCACTTTTCTTTGGGTATGCACTCTTCAACAATCTCTTGGGTTTAAGAGGTGGTCTGATTCATGCTTACTGGCCTGGTGAATGACATATTGCCATGCCTTTTTCTTATTTTATGGCATGATCTTTAATATAACAAATAGTTGTAATTATTTATTATTCATTACTGTCTTGCCCAGTTCCCCCCCCACCACCCCCTTTTTGTTTTTGTGTTTTTATATTGTCATATATATGTTTTTTAAATTGTGTATGGCCCATTTGGGTTCTTTGTTGCTCTAATTGTCATATTTCAATAAAGTTGTAACACATTTTTTTATATATTGGTTTGTATATATTATTCAGGGTGAGTGCAGATCTTTGTTGGTGTACATATGGGACATACCAGAATGTCCCTCCCATGTTTTTGTGTTGGGTCTGGGTTAAGTCATTTTTGACTGTTGGTCCGCTTTAACTCCGGTAATGCAAATGACATCCATCTCCAAAGTCTAGACCATACCCCCCAACTTCTCTGGGGAATCTATGCAGCTCTGAGCCATTACATACTCTGCTCCGTAATTCTCTTCCAAAGATGGTGGCGACAAAACAACCAGTCAAAGGGTAGCTTTATTGTTGAGGTCAAAATGTCCACTTCCAAAACATGCCTTAATCAACAGCAGCATCACAGCTTACACTGGAGTTCCGACAGATTGGGGGGTAACAAACCAGGAAAGGCGTGAGAATCAAGCAGAGGGTAGGACATGTCTGGATTCCTCAATGACCCTTTAATTGAGAAATACTAGATTTTAGGGGTGGGGCTGCATCTCCTCAAGATTCAAGTGGGTATAATGTGGGTATCAGCAAAGCATGAGCCCCAAGATAAAAGATTGCCTTGCTGTGAAGTATTTAAACAGTTCCTTCAGTTTGTGTCTTCTGTGGTGAAACTCAAAGTGCCAAAGGCCGGAAACTCTGGGGGAATGGCACTGCCTCAGCACCAGACATTAATGAAGACTTGATTTTTGCTTTTGACTGGGCCAGGAAAAGATTCAGGCCATTTCAGCAACAAATGCCATTAGGAGCTAATCTGACAGGGCTCTGCTTATAACCGGGCCTGGTTCTGAAGAGTTACTGCCAGACCCAACGTGCATGGCAAGCATTTCCTCTCACACAAGCAAATAGGAAGCCGGCGAGCCAGAGTACTCACCCAGCCGTTGTGCTGAACGATCCATTCTTTTTTCTCTGTCATCAGATAGTCCGTCAGGTTGTCGGCCAGCAGGTGGATGCAGCTCTCCATCTGGATGCTTTTCAGATATTTGGCCACAAAGGCACCGAAGCTTATCAGGGTCACAATCCGGCCCCAGTTAGTTTTCCCATCGCTGAAGACCATAGAGGGAACCTCAGAGAGCTTTTGAATATCTTCTGCAGACTGTATGGACAGCTTCTGTAACATGCCTGGAAAATAAAGGGGAGCACCTTAAGTATAACAAAGAGACAAACCATGTCATTATGTATGATCAAACCTGGAGTGGTTTGTAACCACATCTGCCACACAAGAAAAGTGATGTCACCACACCTGCCAGCACCAAGAAAAGTGATGTCACCACACCTGCCAGCACCAAGAAAAGTGATGTCACCACACCTGCCAGCACCAAGAAAAGTGATGTCACCACACCTGCCAGCACCAAGAAAAGTGATGTCACCACACCTGCCAGCACCAAGAAAAGTGATGTCACCACACCTGCCAGCACCAAGAAAAGTGATGTCACCACACCTGCCAGCACCAAGAAAAGTGATGTCACCACACCTGCCAGCACCAAGAAAAGTGATGTCACCACACCTGCCAGCACCAAGAAAAGTGATGTCACCACACCTGCCAGCACCAAGAAAAGTGATGTCACCACACCTGCCAGCACCAAGAAAAGTGATGTCACCACACCTGCTTGTATGAGAGGCCCATGAAACAGCAGAATACATTTCTATGGAGAGGCAGACTCAGATCAGATACAATGCAACAGACCAGACACAAGTTTAGCATTTAGCAGCAGACCAGTCCTTGAAAATCAGGGTCAGAGGTAAAACTATTTGCCATAGCGACTTGTTTTCATTTTTTAAAAGAAGAAAAACTGGCTGCCCGTGAGCCTGTGAACATTGAGGCACCAAAAGGCTTATAATCAAGACAAAGCCAAGGAACTTTGAGCAGAAGATTAGAACTCAACTAAAGCTCCAGTCAAAACAGGTGGTGACCTGCTGTTGGGATTTAGCCTCTTCCTGAAGCCTATATTTTTGAAGTGGTCAGAGTCAAAAAAACACTGCCATAATTCCCCGCCACCACTATTGACCAGTCCTATAACTCAGTGGTCCTCAACCCTGTCCTCAAGGCCCACCAACATGTCATGTTTTTTGGATCTCCAAATAGCCAGCTCTATTGCTCTGCAGCTGCACTAATTACTCCACCTGTGCATCTTGTGGAGATCTGCAAAACCTGGCCTGTTGGTGGGCCTTGAGGACAGGGTTGGGGACCACTTATAACTGACTTAGTGCAGCCCCCCCCCCCCCCATTATCCGATACTACCAATCCCACTCACGTCCTGAGATATAGATCAGTAAGTCCACTGGTGAAGGCATGGTGAAGCCCCCACAGCAGAAGAGAATCTCTCCAAGGTTGGAATTACACCTAGGCGGTATCTGTTCTGGTTGAGGTAGGGAACAGAAATGCAGGAAACCCAAACCGAAAAGGCATCTGCTTAGGTGGGAATCCTGCCCAATTTAGGGCTCACTGACGCTCAATGGACCACATTGAGACAGGCAGTGAGGGTCCCCAAGACTTCTGAGCCATGACCCCATTGGCAAAATGCAGTCCTGAAATTGGCTGCCAGTGCCTTTACGTCAGCCAGTGGGATGAACCACAGTCAATGGCCAAATGCAAGCGAGCATTTTGACAGAAATTGGGGTTCAGGTGAGTGAAACCAGAACTGATGAGCAGGAGAGAAATATGGAAGCCCACATCAATGCTATTCTGCAAAATGGGTGTTGAACTGTTTAAAGTGGACCATCACCCTCGGGTGATCGGCTCAGGAATCTAAGATTCCCGGGCCGATCACCTCCCTCCCCGCGGGACATCCGAGATCGGGATGTCCCGCGGCGTGAAACCCCCCCAAAACCCCCTTACCTTAGTTTCCCTAGGCGTGCGCGCCCCCGCGCCGGCCGTCTGTGAATGGCCGGCGCGGGGGCGCGCGCGTCAAGAGGGACGCGCGGGAGGCGGCGGCGGAGCAGCCACGGACAAGCGGCTGTCAAATCGCTTGTCCGTCGGCGCGGGGAGAGGCGAGTTGTTCGGGGGGGTTTCACACAGCGGGGCACCCCACCGAAGTGGACCAAGACCCAGGATAGTCAAAATCCTGGGTGTTGGTCCACTTTAAGCATTTAGAGGTACCACGACCAAGTCATGGGAGGACTGTATTGTACTGCATAGTATTCAAATATGGGGGACAGACATCGATTGATGAAGAACATTTGAATGTCATACTGCCACTTAACTTTATTCATTTTGAAATGAAAGCCGCCCTTGGATTTCCAAGGAAAACCTTTCTATTCCTGTAGATATAGAAATCTGCCCTCTGCAAACCTGTTCCCCTCATGACAAGCCCATTCTATAGGGCTAAGGCATAATCGGGACACAATCCAATCTAGTCTAGGCATAGAAAACCAAACTGAATGACTAGCCCTGAATCACATCACCCATCCATGAACAAAGCCGAACTGTTCAGCTCCCTTCTCTGACTCGCCAGAGCTTTCTGGAAAACAGCACATCAATGAAAGTGAGGGGGGCCTCCTCCTCCTGGGCGGTCACAGATCATAAAATAATTCTAACAGGATGCAGCTTGCAAAACAGTCAGGGTTACTGCAGTTTACATTCCTGACTATTTCAAAAAAAAAAAAAAAAAAAAAGCAGAGCTAGGCAGTAAGGCTGCCTCATACAGTCATAGAAGCCAGAAACATTCCAAAGGTCTGTATCAAAGGGGAATAAAACTTCCAGCTAATGAAGAGCATAAGCAGCGTTATCACACCAGTATCAGGAGTGGCCAGACAGGGCAAAGGAAAGCCACTGTGAGGGGTAAAGGTCTGAGATAAAGGCCTTGTGTGTAAATGTCAGGAATAACTAAAAAACACCACAACTAAATGGGGAGGATAGGGCCCCAGATGCAAACAAAAACTAGTCACAAAATTGATAAGCCTATGGCAAGCCCCGAAGACTTGCTCTGCAACATTCAAACAACTTTCCAGTATTTACCTGGCCGCTACCCACCTTCTAACCCATTTGCTGGCATGTACTGGGCAAGCCACCCCATTTGTATTTCCGAAGGCAGACTTTAGCTAAAGTTGGTTTTGAAAAACATCCGATTTAACCTTACCACCAGCCCCCCTGTCAAAGCCATATGTCTTAAGATCCCCATCTGTGGTCCTGAGGACGATCTCTGGTGAGGAAATACTAATCTCACTAACTGAGCTAGACTGAAACAGAAATAAATGGATGTAGCACTTCCCCACACCAGCCAAGACTGGGAAGATACACAGACCATTCCACAGAGTTCTGTTCCAAACAGACCTGTATGCTAGGCATTAATATGCACATCATACACCTCTGATTGGTCCAGAGCCCACACATGAGCGTGGGACCAGTGGGAATGCAAGTTTTGAAGGAAATCATGGGGAGCTTTCACATTGGGACATCCCAAATCAGGATACCATAAGGAAACTGACCGATAGAGGCGATATTTGGTTTTGGGCCGCTTGAAAGTGACATTTCAAGCAAAATCTTAAATTAGCCTGCTTTCCACATGCTTTAAGGGTCTCCATCTTTCATTCAACCAGCCTAATATTTCTTGATAAGCTGCAGTGATATTCTGCGGGGCCTCTGCAGCAGAACATGACTTCATGCATGTCTCAGTGTAAAGGTCCCCTAAGAAGCAAATCCACTGAGGGCTGAGAATGACAAGTCAGCAGAAGAGAACAATTTCCATGGTGTTATTCAGGTAATGCTTGTGGATAAAAGACGCGTCTCCTGATGGCAGGAAGCAAGACAATTAAGCCTTTAGTTTGGAAGGCCCCTTTAGTGCAAAATGATTAAACATACTGATGCTTCTGAAGCAGATGCACATATACCCCCCCCCCCCCACCACCTAACATTGAGCTAAGACACCACCTATTGAGCAGCAGGTAAACCTTAATGATCAAAGAGTCCGGCCCATGCACAGCAGCTTGTCACAATCATCCAAGTGATTATTATGCAAATGTCCAGAAGCATGGCCAAGGTACAATAAGGTGTAAAGCACCAGGCAAATCGCTAGTAGGGTGGCACAAGCAAATTGCAAGGTGTGTGGGCTTGGACATGTGTTGCTTGGGTAGAACCCGCAGCTAGCAATGCAGGTAGAAACTTTACATCCAAGACTAACCAGAGGCTGCAAAGGTTAATCTAAGGTAACTGCCATCCAAGAGATTAACTGTATGATGCAGACACAAGGGTTAGTCCTAAGCCAACCACCGCCCTAGAGATATGAACAGCAGGAAGTAGGTACAAGGGTCAGTTCAAAACTAACCAACACCCAACAGCAGTGCAACAGCTGCAAGAAGGGGGTAGAAAAGTTAATGCTAAACTGCCACCCGAGAGCAATCCAATAACAGCAGGTACAAGGGTTAACCCTAAACTGCCACCCTGAATTAGTGCATCAAAGGCTGAAAGGACACAATTGTTAATCCTAAGAAGCCACTCTAGAGCAATCAAATAACTGCAAGAGGCACAAGGGTTAGTCCTACAATAACTCAACAAGGAGAAGTGTTAATATGTCATAGCCCTGCTCTAGAGCGACTGCAGGAACAGAGCACAAGGGTTAATTAAAAGGACCAACACCCAGGATTTTGACTATCTTGGCCCACTTCCCCGGGGCATCCCGATCAGGGTGCCCCACTATGTGAAACCCCCCCAGCGCACCTCGCTCCTACAGCACATGCGCGGCCGCTCGTTCCAATCAGCGCGCTCAGAGCCGCTGTGGTATGTGCGTCAATGAGACGTCTTACCACAGCGGCTCCGAGCACACAGGCGGACGCATCTCACGCCGGCCATTCACAAATGGCTGGCGCAGGCACGTTCTGCTAGAGAGAAGCGCGAGATGTGTCCGCAGCCCGTGAATGCACCGTTGGATCGGGATCCAGGTAAGGTTTCTGGGTTACCCTGGGGGGTTTCACACAGCAGGGCATCCCGATTTATGATGCCCCACAGGGAGGGATCGGGAATCTTAGGTTCCCAGGACGATAATGCTGAGTGTTGGCCCACTTTAAGTCTAAGCCTAGGGCAGAGCAGTAACAGCAGGAAGGAAGCCGCAGCGGCGGCGGCTTGTGGGGTGGCGCTGCAGTCACAGCCTGGGGGGGGGTTCACACAGCAGGGCATCCCGATTTATGATGCCCCACAGGGAGGGATCGGGAATCTTAGGGCGATAACGCTGGGTGTTGGTCCACTTTAAGTCTAAGCCTAGGGCAGAGCAGTTAACAGCAGGAAGGAAGCCGCAGCGGCGGCGGCTTGTGGGGTGGCGCTGCAGTCACAGCCTGGGGGGGGTTCACACAGCAGGGCATCCCGATTTATGATGCCCCACAGGGAGGGATCGGGAATCTTAGGGCGATAACGCTGGGTGTTGGTCCACTTTACACCCTAGGGCAGAGCAGTAACAGCAGGAAGGAAGCCGCAGCGGCGGCGGCTTGTGGGGTGGCGCTGCAGTCACAGCCTGGGGGGGGGTTCACACAGCAGGGCATCCCGATTTATGATGCCCCACAGGGAGGGATCGGGAATCTTAGGGCGATAACGCTGGGTGTTGGTCCACTTTACACCCTAGGGCAGAGCAGTTAACAGCAGGAAGGAAGCAGCGGCTTGTGGGGTGGCGCTGCAGTCACAGCCTGGGTGGCCTCTGCACAGCACGTAGACATAAAGCTGCACTTCCTCGCAGCGCCGCTAGAGGGAGCCCGCCGGCACCCACCGCATGCAAAGCGCCACAAAGAGCTCCATAGAATGAAAGACATTTAATGGAAAAACGTTGCAATAAAGAAAAGGTTCGCTAGTTTCCATAGCAACCAGTCAGCGCGCGCTCACCCTGGAAGGCCATGTAGTGCTTGTCGCTGATCTCCGCGCCCACTCTCCTCAGGGTGTCCAGCGCTTTGGGGCTCCCATGGGCGGCCTTGCGGGCTCCGGCCTGCTCCATGAACAGGCAATGGAGGGTCTCGCGGGTCTCCAGGTGCAGTGCGTCAGGCGGCCCGGCGGTGACGGGTGTGTCGGGGGGTGAGGTGGAGCCCCGGGAGGCGGCCTGCACGTCCATATGCTCCTCGTCATCTTCGTCCAGCTCGCCCTGAGAGTTAGGCAGCGGGCCGTCCGCGGTGTAGCTCAATGTCTGCGGCCTCGGCTCCTCCTCGTCCAGCTCCCGCCGCCGCCAGCCGTCCTTCTCCAGCTTCAGAGACAGCCCCGCCGGCTCCTTGGATGAGGAGGAAGAAATGGCGGCGCCGCCGGCCTGGTACAGCATCTGGCAGGGGATGAAGGTGGCGGACTTCCTGGTCAGCGTTTGGTTCATCATCTTCTCTCCAACAGTGAGCTCCGAACCGTCTCCTAACAGCCGACTGAATGAGCACTCTAGCCTCGCTGACCCGCCTATGTATCGCCACGCCCGCCGCGCGTCACGCTTTCCGGTCCCGCCTACATTCATCTCACACCTCTTTCTGCTCCCGGTCTGGGCGGGGTTTCCAGCGCGTGACGTCACAAGAACACTATGTCCCATGGAAACTACAGCCCCGGAAGCGGCTATTGTTATTCCCCTCCATTATATTATGAATGAAATAATATCCGAATATTAACGAGAGTAATACTACACAGGCTAATACTGACGGCTGAGGAATGGTCCATATATATATATATATATATATATATATATATATATATATATATATATATATCATTATTTAAAGCGGACCAAAACCTATATTTTCTCTATATGTTGTTATTCCGCTCCATTCTGTTATGAATGAAATAATATATATACACATATATATGTATATACATATATATAGACCACAGTACATACACTATATGGACACACACTCACATCATTAATTAAAGCGGACCAAAACTCACATTTTAATATATATATATATATATATATATATATATATTATATCTCACTGTACATATACTATATAGACACACACACTCCCATCATTATTTAAAGCTGACCAAAACCATATATATATATATATCGAGGTACATACACACACACACACACACACACACACACACACACACACTCCCATCATTATTTAAAGAGGACCAAAACCCACATATATATATATATATATCACAGTAAATACACTATATGGACACACACACTCCCATCATTATTTTAAGCTGACCAAAACCCACATTTATATATACTGCATCTCTCACGGTATATACACTATATAGACACACACACCCATCATTATTTAATGCGGACCAAAACCCACATATATATATATATATATATATATATATATATATATATATATCACAGTAAATACACTATATGGACACACACACTCCCATCATTATTTAAAGAGGACCAAAACCCACATTTATATATATATATCTCACGGTACATACACTATATAGACACACACTCCCATCATTATTTAAAGAGGACCTAAACATATATATATATATATATATATATATATATATATATATATATCTCACAGTACATACACTATATAGACACACCCTCCCATCATTATTTATAGCGGACCAAAACCCCCATTTTTAACTAGCATCTCCTGAATTGCAGATTTTCACTGCTCCTGCTTTACTCTAATCCCAGATAATGACGTCTGTTTTAATCTGTCAAGCTCCGCCTCCTCCATTCATTGCCACTGTTGTTTGTGGCAATGATGTCATGGCCACACCTATGCAATGACTGGTCACCTGCCATCTTACAGAGAGGGGCAGCAAGAAATAAAGTGTTCCAGGGCAATTAGAAAAGCAAAAATATCCATTTCTAGTTCTACACCCTAAGAAGGAAGTATTGTAAAGGAAGAACAGAAGGAATGGAAGAAAGAAAGAATAGAAGGAATGACAGAACAAGAAACAGAGAATGAAAGTATAGAAGGAATGACAGAATGAGAAACAAAGAATGAAAGTATAGAAGGAATGACAGAACGAGAAACAGAGAATGAAAGTATAGAAGGAATGACAGAATGAGAAACAAAGAATGAAAGTATAGAAGGAATGACAGAATGAGAAACAAAGAATAAAAGTATAGAAGGAATGACAGAACGAGAAACAAAGAACAAAAGTATAGAAGGAATGACAGAACGAGCAACAAAGAATGAAAGTATAGAAGGAATGACAGAATGAGAAACAAAGAATGAAAGTATAGAAGGAATGACAGAATGAGAAACAAAGAATGAAAATATAGAAGGAATGACAGAATGAGAAACAAAGAATGAAAGTATAGAAGGAATGACAGAACGAGAAACAGAGAATGAAAGTATAGAAGGAATGACAGAATGAGAAACAAAGAATGAAAGTATAGAAGGAATGACAGAATGAGAAACAAAGAATAAAAGTATAGAAGGAATGACAGAACGAGAAACAAAGAACAAAAGTATAGAAGGAATGACAGAACGAGCAACAAAGAATGAAAGTATAGAAGGAATGACAGAATGAGAAACAAAGAATGAAAGTATAGAAGGAATGACAGAATGAGAAACAAAGAATGAAAATATAGAAGGAATGACAGAATGAGAAACAAAGAATGAAAGTATAGAAGGAATGACAGAACGAGAAACAGAGAATGAAAGTATAGAAGGAATGACAGAATGAGAAACAAAGAATGAAAGTATAGAAGGAATGACAGAACGAGAAACAGAGAATAAAAGTACAGAAGGAATGACAGAACGAGAAACAAAGAATGAAAGTATAGAAGGAATGACAGAACGAGAAACAGAGAATGAAAGTACAGAAGAAGTGACAGAATGAGAAACAAAGAACAAAAGTATAGAAGGAATTAGAGATGAGCGAACTTTTGAAAAATTCGATTCGACTGATTCGCCGAATTTTCCGACAAAAATCGTTTCGACCCGAATAAATTCGCGACGAATCGCTATTAAAAACGGCTATTTCTGAGCCTCCTAGAGCCTCAATAGGGTTGTAAACCATTCTGCCTTGCTGTAACACGCACAGGATGCGTGCTGGGTTAGTTAAATAATACTTTGAAGAAATATCACATGCAGATCAGAGGCATCGCTAATAGAATCGCAGAGCGGCACAATTGAATTCAAGAGAGTTGAAGTGGCATCACTATGAGGGGCAGAAGGAGCCCAAACATTGCTTTAAAGAGACACTGGAGTTGGCAGCAGCAGGAGCCCAAAAATTGGATGAATCACACCCTGGAGTTGGCAGGAGTTGACAGCAGCAGCAGCAGCAGGAGCCCAAATATTACTTTAAAGAGACCCTGGGGTTGGCCTCAGGAGCCCAAAAATTGGATGAATCACACCCTGGAGTTGGCAGCAGCAGCAGGAGCCCAAATATTACTTTAAAGAGACCCTGGGGTTGGCTTCAGGAGCCCAAAAATTGGATGAATCACACCCTGGAGTTGGCAGCAGCAGCAGCAGGAGCCCAAATATACACTGGAGTTGGCTTCAGGAGCCCAAAAATTGGATGAATCACACCCTGGAGTTGGCAGGAGTTGACAGCAGCAGCAGCAGCAGGAGCCCAAATATACACTGGAGTTGGCTTCAGGAGCCCAAAAATTGGATGAATCACACCCTGGAGTTGGCAGAAGTTGGCAGCAGCAGCAGCAGGAGCCCAAATATACACTGGAGTTGGCTTCAGGAGCCCAAAAATTGGATGAATCACACCCTGGAGTTGGCAGCAGCAGCAGCAGGAGCCCAAATATACACTGGAGTTGGCTTCAGGAGCCCAAAAATTGGATGAATCACACCCTGGAGTTGGCAGAAGTTGGCAGCAGCAGCAGCAGGAGCCCAAATATACACTGGAGTTGGCTTCAGGAGCCCAAAAATTGGATGAATCACACCCTGGAGTTGGCAGCAGCAGCAGCAGGAGCCCAAATATACACTGGAGTTGGCTTCAGGAGCCCAAAAATTGGATGAATCACACCCTGGAGTTGGCAGAAGTTGGCAGCAGCAGCAGCAGGAGCCCAAACATTACTTTAAAGAGACCCTGGGGTTGGCTTCAGGAGCCCAACAATTGGATGAATCACACCCTGGAGTTGGCAGGAGTTGACAGCAGCAGCAGCAGGAGCCCAAATATACACTGGAGTTGGCTTCAGGAGCCCAAAAATTGGATGAATCACACCCTGGAGTTGGCAGCAGCAGGAGCCCAAATATACACTGGAGTTGGCTTCAGGAGCCCAAAAATTGGATGAATCACACCCTGGAGTTGGCAGCAGCAGCAGCAGGAGCCCAAATATACACTGGAGTTGGCTTCAGGAGCCCAAAAATTGGATGAATCACTGTTAGGCACTTACCTCACCGCCGGTCCGGGTCCCGCGGCGCGTTGCCGGATGGCTCCCACCGGGCTGCGGCCCGACGGTCCCCGGGTCTGCCAGCTCATCGGCACCGTCGTGGGGATCAGGGGCTGGCGGTGCAGGACGCCGTGGGTGGCCGCGTCGCAGCCCGCTCCGCGCGGCTGCGCGGCCCTGCGGCTCTCCCCTCTGGCTCGGCGCTTCCCCTTCCTGGCGGGGGCGCGCCCGATTCTCAACGTGCTCGCGCGCGCGCGCGAGCACGTCTGCTTTATGCCTCCCGGCGGCGCTTCCCCCAGCGCGCCCGCCGGGGGCGAGTTTAAAATGTCCAATCCGTGGCCGGTTCCTGGGATCGGACCCAGGGACTGGTCGGCCTGTCTGGCCTGGGCCGTCCAGCTCCTGGGACCGATCCCATTTCCTTGTTTGCACCAAGCACCTTCCTTCCCTCCTTTTTCCCTGTTTCCCATTGGCCAGACTTCCCTATATATTTGCACTGTTCCAGTTTCCCAGTGCCCGTTATAGCTTCTGGGTTCTGGATGCGTGCTGCTGTTCTTGTGAAGATTTTGGATTTGGATTTGGACTTTGACTATTCTTGCTAGCTGCCTGCCCTGACCTCCTGCTTTGCCTGACCACTCTCTTGCCTGACCCTCCTGTACCTCGCCTGTGACCTCCTGGAATTGACCTCGGCTACCCTCGACCATTCTCTGTCATCTCCCTTGGATACCTCGTCTGTGACCTCCTGGTTTGACCTCGGCCTGATTTACGGACTTTCCGCACCCGGCATCCTCATTCGGGATTCCCTGCCTAACACCAAGCTGCACCTTAAGCTTCTATCCTTTGCACCTGTTAAGTCCTGGGGGCAACCGACTGGGAGAGGCATTGCTCGTGTCTCCCACAAGCGGGGGCTTGTCTATAGGCAGAAGTGGCGGTGGAGATTGGGGGATACTAGCTTAAGACAGACGGGTGTTAGGTACAATCCTGACAATCACACCCTGGAGTTGGCAGCAGCAGCAGCAGGAGCCCAAATATACACTGGAGTTGGCTTCAGGAGCCCAAAAATTGGATGAATCACACCCTGGAGTTGGCAGCAGCAGCAGCAGGAGCCCAAATATACACTGGAGTTGGCTTCAGGAGCCCAAAAATTGGATGAATCACACCCTGGAGTTGGCAGAAGTTGGCAGCAGCAGCAGCAGGAGCCCAAATATACACTGGAGTTGGCTTCAGGAGCCCAAAAATTGGATGAATCACACCCTGGAGTTGGCAGCAGCAGCAGCAGGAGCCCAAATATACACTGGAGTTGGCTTCAGGAGCCCAAAAATTGGATGAATCACACCCTGGAGTTGGCAGCAGCAGCAGCAGGAGCCCAAATATACACTGGAGTTGGCTTCAGGAGCCCAAAAATTGGATGAATCACACCCTGGAGTTGGCAGCAGCAGCAGCAGGAGCCCAAATATACACTGGAGTTGGCTTCAGGAGCCCAAAAATTGGATGAATCACACCCTGGAGTTGGCAGCAGCAGCAGCAGGAGCCCAAATATACACTGGAGTTGGCTTCAGGAGCCCAAAAATTGGATGAATCACACCCTGGAGTTGGCAGCAGCAGCAGCAGCAGGAGCCCAAATATACACTGGAGTTGGCTTCAGGAGCCCAAAAATTGGATGAATCACACCCTGGAGTTGGCAGCAGCAGCAGCAGCAGGAGCCCAAATATACACTGGAGTTGGCTTCAGGAGCCCAAAAATTGGATGAATCACACCCTGGAGTTGGCAGCAGCAGGAGCCCAAATATACACTGGAGTTGGCTTCAGGAGCCCAAAAATTGGATGAATCACACCCTGGAGTTGGCAGCAGCAGCAGCAGGAGCCCAAATATACACTGGAGTTGGCTTCAGGAGCCCAAAAATTGGATGAATCACACCCTGGAGTTGGCAGCAGCAGCAGCAGGAGCCCAAATATACACTGGAGTTCGCTTCAGGAGCCCAAAAATTGGATGAATCACACCCTGGAGTTGGCAGCAGCAGCAGCAGGAGCCCAAATATACACTGGAGTTGGCTTCAGGAGCCCAAAAATTGGATGAATCACACCCTGGAGTTGGCAGAAGTTGGCAGCAGCAGGAGCCCAAATATACACTGGAGTTGGCTTCAGGAGCCCAAAAATTGGATGAATCACACCCTGGAGTTGGCAGCAGCAGCAGGAGCCCAAATATACACTGGAGTTGGCTTCAGGAGCCCAAAAATTGGATGAATCACACCCTGGAGTTGGCAGGAGTTGACAGTAGCAGCAGCAGGAGCCCAAATATTACATTAAAGAGACCCTGGGGTTGGCTTCAGGAGCCCAAAAATTGGATGAATCACACCCTGGAGTTGGCAGAAGTTGGCAGCAGCAGCAGCAGGAGCCCAAAAAATGGCCTAAAGACATAAATATGTTTTGCACCATTTGGAAAGTGTAAAACGTGGCACCATGCTGAATCTAGTCGCATGCATCAGGCATTGGTGGGTGGAAATCCTGGCTGATCCATCCCTGATTCAATTTGACAAAGGTGAGTCTCTCCACATTTTTAGTTGACAGACGAGTTCTCCTCGCCGTAACTATGGCCCCCGCCGCACTAAACACCCGCTCAGATGGCACGCTACTTGCCGGGCAGGACAGCTTTTCCAGGGCAAACTCTGCTAGTTGCGGCCACAAATCAAGTTTGGCTGCCCAGAAGTCCAGCGGATCCTCAAGGTGTGTTGGCATGGTCATGTCAAAGTATGACATGACCTGCTGGTTGAGGTCCTGCTCCAGGTCTTCCTGCTGCTCATGAGTAGCCTCACTATGCGGGTGTAGAAAGCTACTCATTAGCGACTGAAGACTGAGGCTGCTGCTGCTGATGGAGCTGCTGCTGCTGCTCCTGCCAACCCCCCCAGCGGCCATGGCAGTGGAAGGTGAGCGCAGAGGTCCCCTCGAGTCAGACCTGCGAGAGTATGGACCATGGCGCAGATAGGCATCGGCCAACTGCCTACGTAGAATGTCTTTGTAGTAGTTGAGTTTGTCCTCCCTCTCGGTGGGTTTAAAAAATGCCCCCATTTTGTGCCGGAAGCGAGGGTCCAATAAGGTGGACAGCCAGAAGTCATCCCGCCGACAGATGGAAACAATTCTGGGGTCACTACGCAAGCACGTGAGCATGCTTCGTGCCATTTGCGCAAGTGACTCGGATGGACTACCTGTCTCCATCTCCACTGCATACTGCCACGGTGTGCCCGGGTCCTCTGTCTCGCCTTCCTCAAAAACCTCCAGCTCCTCTGGCTGCTCCTGCTCCTCCTCTCCTGTCCGCTGACTAGATAAACCAGCCATTTCGCCAAGCCTAAACTGTGTTTCGCTGGGCAACTCCTCCTCCTCCTCCTCTTCCTCCTCCTCCTCCAGTTCAGCTCCAACGGGGTTCATGTGGCCGTAAGATGTAAACGCCATGTCTCCAGTGCCCTGACCAGCCATGGTTTCCAACATGTGCTGTAGTACATGAAGCAGTGGAATCACGTCGTTCATCCCGTAATCCTGCCGACTGACAAATAAAGTGGCTTCCTCAAAGGGCCTGAGAAAACGGCAGGTGTCACGTATGAGCTGCCACTGGTTGACATTGAAGTTACACAGGGGAGTCCCCCTATCTGCTTGGATCATCAGGAAATCCGTGATGGCTTTTCTCTGTTCATATAATCGGTCCAACATGTGAAGGGTGGAATTCCAACGGGTGGAAACATCGCAAATCAGACTATGTTGGGGGATACCATTCTGACGCTGTAGCTCAAGAAGGGTGTGTTTGGCGGTGTAGGAGTGGCTGAAGTGCATGCAAAGTTTCCTTGAAGTTGTTAGGATGTCCTGCAGATGGGGGGAACACTTCAGAAACCGCTTGACAACCAGATTGAAGACGTGAGCCATGCAGGGGGCATGGGTCAGGCTTCCTTGGCGCAGCGCAGACAAAATGTTCTTCCCATTGTCGGTAACCATGATTCCCATTTTAAGTTTTCTCGGAGTAAGCCATGTTTGGATTTCCTGATGAATACATTTAAGCAGTTCCTCCCCTGTGTGACTCCGTTCGCCAAGACAAACCATGTGAAGCACTGCGTGACACCTCCGTGCCCTGCACACATGGTAGACTGGAGGGGCACTGAGACTTGAGCCTACAGTGGAGGGTGAGGAGATGGCGGAGGATGAGGAGGCCGAGTCGCACGGTGTCACAGGCCCAATGGGCAGAGAGCGCGGAGGCCGAAGCGGCGTGACCTGTCCAAGTTGCTGCTGCAAAGGGACCACATTCACCCAGTGGGCCGTAAACGACATGTACTGCCCCTGACCGTAGTTACAGCTCCAGATGTCGGCGCTGCCATGTATTTTGCTACACACCGACAGGCTCAAGGACTGGCCCACCTTCTGTTCAACAAAAGTGTGCAGCGCTGGTACTGCCTTCTTGGCAAAGAAATGACGGCTTGGGACTCTCCACCTCGGCTCGGCACAAGCCATCAGTTCTCTGAAAGGTGCAGATTCCACCACCTGAAAAGGGAGCGACTGCAGCACCAGCAACTTGGACAGGAGCACATTCAGCTTCTGCGCCGTAGGATGAGTGGGCGCATACTGCTGTCTCTTGGACATGGCTTCGCTGATGGATTGCTGGCGGGATGCATGACTTGGAGGAGGAGGAGGAGGAGCAGGAGCGACAGAGGATGGGTATGACGCACAGCTGCCTTCGGCTGAGGTGCTGGAGCCTTGGCTGGCAGAAATTGGGAGCTCACTTGGTGAGGAAGCAGACTGGACCACCCCTTGGGAGCCTCGGTTCTCCCAGGTCGTTTTATGGTGACGCATCATATGTTGACGCAGGGCCGTGGTGCCAACATTTGGACCCTGGCCACGCTTCACCTTTTGCCTACATATCTTGCATGTGGCCATGTTACCCTTCTGCGGATGCCTCAGGAAAAACTGCCACACTGCCGAGTAGCTACTTTTCCCACCCCCTGGCCTCACTGATTCACTGCTGCTGTTGCCAACTCCAGGAACCCCTGCTCCACTACCTCCCGATAAGGTAGACTGCCGCACAGCAGGTGCTCTACCCCGGCCCCGGCCGGCTCCAGCCTTTGGAATTGTGCCCCCATGCTGACTGCTACCACCTTGCTGCCTCAGCTGCTGACTCCGGGGCAACCTGCGCCCCTCTTCTCCTGATGATGACGATGAAGCCCCTTCATCACCCGGCTCCCAAGTGCGATCGGCTTCATCGTCATCATCATCATCACCGAGTTGTGGCTGTACGTCACTGATGTTCGTGGATTCGTCAACAGTGTCTGGCGCAGGAGCTGGAACGCTCGCAGCACCCACGACACTGTCCACATCACTATCTGTCTGCCTAGCTAGAGAAGCCACCTCCATTTCTTGGCTGGGCAGTAGCTGCTGACTGTCCTCTTTCTGATGGTCCTCCTCACTAAAGAGTGGAGCTGAACCCAAAGCATAGGATACGTCGCTGGGGGAGGGAACGGCTTAGGACAGAGGCAATGGGAGGACAGGGACTGCTCTCGGGGCATGCCAACTCAGGGTTGTGTCAGAGGAACCTACCGACCCTAGACTGGGGGTCTCAGACGTAAGTTGTGATGATGTTGTTGATGAGCGCGTCAACCAATCTACCACGGCAGATGCGTTACTGGTGGAGACCCGACCGCTAGCAGATACTGGCAGATTAGGTCTCTCAGCGTGACTCCTGCTGCTACTGGCCCCCAGTCTGATGCGAGCTCTGCCTGCGGAATCTTGGCCTCTGCCACTCCTCTTTTCACTTCCAGGCACTTGTCTGCCCGACATAGTCTAACTGGCGTGGGAGTAGGTGATATTTTAAGATCCCCCGGGCAGCGGTGGGTCTATATGAAACAGAATATAATGCACACCAAAAGTGAGCAGTAACACTCAGCCTCCAACAGGCCTGCTTAGTGTAAATAAGAGAGCTGCTTAGTGTAAATAAAGAGGGGTATGCTATGTTACAGAATGGGATGCCTCAACAGAAGTGCACCTGGCAGGCAGCAGTAAGCCTATGCCCAGCAAAAGTGTCTTATAATATAAATATAATAAGAGCAAATGGTTATATGGTCTTAAACAGAGGCTGCTTTAGTCACAGAATGGGATGCCCTGGCAGGGACAAGTAGTACTATGCCCAGCAAAAGTGTCTTTATCAGGCTAATTTCAAATATAATAAGAGCAAATGCTTATATGGTCTTAAACAGAGGCTGCTTTAGTCACAGAATGGGATGCCCTGGCAGGGACAAGTAGTACTATGCCCAGCAAAAGTGTCTTTATCAGGCTAATTTCAAATATAATAAGAGCAAATGCTTATATGGTCTTAAACAGAGGCTGCTTTAGTCACAGAATGGGATGCCCTGGCAGGGACAAGTAGTACTATGCCCAGCAAAAGTGTCTTTATCAGGCTAATTTCAAATATAATAAGAACAAATGCTTATATGGTCTTAAACAGAGGCTGCTTTAGTCACAGAATGGGATGCCCCCAAAAAAGATCCAGTAGTACTATGCCCAGCAAAAGTGTCTTTATCAGGCTAATTTCAAATATGATAAGAGCAAATGCTTATATGGTCTTAAACAGAGGCTGCTTTAGTCACAGAATGGGATGCCCTGGCAGGGACAAGTAGTGCTATGCCCAGCAAAAGTGTCTTTATCAGGCTAATTTCAAATATAATAAGAACAAATGCTTATATGGTCTTAAACAGAGGCTGCTTTAGTCACAGAATGGGATGCCTCCAAAAAAGATCCAGTAGTACTATGCCCAGCAAAAGTGTCTTTATCAGGCTAATTTCAAATATGATAAGAGCAAATGCTTATATGGTCTTAAACAGAGGCTGCTTTAGTCACAGAATGGGATGCCCTGGCAGGGACAAGTAGTGCTATGCCCAGCAAAAGTGTCTTTATCAGGCTAATTTCAAATATAATAAGAGCAAATGCTTATATGGTCTTAAACAGAGGCTGCTTTAGTCACAGAATGGGATGCCCCCAAAAAAGATCCAGTAGTACTATGCCCAGCAAAAGTGTCTTTATCAGGCTAATTTCAAATATGATAAGAGCAAATGCTTATATGGTCTTAAACAGAGGCTGCTTTAGTCACAGAATGGGATGCCCTGGCAGGGACAAGTAGTGCTATGCCCAGCAAAAGTGTCTTTATCAGGCTAATTTCAAATATAATAAGAGCAAATGCTTATATGGTCTTAAACAGAGGCTGCTTTAGTCACAGAATGGGATGCCCCCAAAAAAGATCCAGTAGTACTATGCCCAGCAAAAGTGTCTTTATCAGGCTAATTTCAAATATGATAAGAGCAAATGCTTATATGGTCTTAAACAGAGGCTGCTTTAGTCACAGAATGGGATGCCCTTGCAGGGACAAGTAGTGCTATGCCCAGCAAAAGTGTCTTTATCAGGCTAATTTCAAATATAATAAGAACAAATGCTTATATGGTCTTAAACAGAGGCTGCTTTAGTCACAGAATGGGATGCCCCCAAAAAAGATCCAGTAGTACTATGCCCAGCAAAAGTGTCTTTATCAGGCTAATTTCAAATATGATAAGAGCAAATGCTTATATGGTCTTAAACAGAGGCTGCTTTAGTCACAGAATGGGATGCCCTGGCAGGGACAAGTAGTGCTATGCCCAGCAAAAGTGTCTTTATCAGGCTAATTTCAAATATGATAAGAGCAAATGCTTATATGGTCTTAAACAGAGGCTGCTTTAGTCACAGAATGGGATGCCCCCAAAAAAGATCCAGTAGTACTATGCCCAGCAAAAGTGTCTTTATCAGGCTAATTTCAAATATGATAAGAGCAAATGCTTATATGGTCTTAAACAGAGGCTGCTTTAGTCACAGAATGGGATGCCCTGGCAGGGACAAGTAGTGCTATGCCCAGCAAAAGTGTCTTTATCAGGCTAATTTCAAATATGATAAGAGCAAATGCTTATATGGTCTTAAACAGAGGCTGCTTTAGTCACAGAATGGGATGCCCTGGCAGGGACAAGTAGTGCTATGCCCAGCAAAAGTGTCTTTATCAGGCTAATTTCAAATATGATAAGAGCAAATGCTTATATGGTCTTAAACAGAGGCTGCTTTAGTCACAGAATGGGATGCCCTTGCAGGGTCCAGTAGTGCTATGCCCAGCAAAAGTGTCTTTATCAGGCTAATTTCAAATATAATAAGAGCAAATGGTTATATGGTCTTTAACAGAGGCTGCTATAGTCACAGAATGGGATGCCCTGGCAGGGACAAGTAGTGCTATGCCCAGCAAAAGTGTCTTTATCAGGCTAATTTCAAATATGATAAGAGCAAATGCTTATATGGTCTTAAACAGAGGCTGCTTTAGTCACAGAATGGGATGCCCTGGCAGGGACAAGTAGTGCTATGCCCAGCAAAAGTGTCTTTATCAGGCTAATTTCAAATATGATAAGAGCAAATGCTTATATGGTCTTAAACAGAGGCTGCTTTAGTCACAGAATGGGATGCCCCCAAAAAAGATCCAGTAGTACTATGCCCAGCAAAAGTGTCTTTATCAGGCTAATTTCAAATATGATAAGAGCAAATGCTTATATGGTCTTAAACAGAGGCTGCTTTAGTCACAGAATGGGATGCCCTGGCAGGGACAAGTAGTGCTATGCCCAGCAAAAGTGTCTTTATCAGGCTAATTTCAAATATGATAAGAGCAAATGCTTATATGGTCTTAAACAGAGGCTGCTTTAGTCACAGAATGGGATGCCCTTGCAGGGTCCAGTAGTGCTATGCCCAGCAAAAGTGTCTTTATCAGGCTAATTTCAAATATAATAAGAGCAAATGGTTATATGGTCTTTAACAGAGGCTGCTATAGTCACAGAATGGGATGCCCCAAAAAAAGAAGTGGACCTGGCTGGGACCAGTAGTGCTATGCCCAGCAAAAGTGTCTTTATCAGGCCTGATTTCTATGAGAATAAGTGCAAATGGTTATTATGCTATTAAATAGAGACTGGTGTTGTCACAGAATGGGATGCCACAAAAACCAGAGAGCATGCACAGCAAAAGTGTCTTTATCAGGCCTAATTTCTATGAGAATAAGTGCAAATGGTTATTATGCTATTAAATAGAGGCTGGTGTTGTCACAGAATGGGATGCCACAAAAACCAGAGAGCATGCACAGCAAAAGTGTCTTTATCAGGCCAAATTTCTATGAGAATAAGTGCAAATGGTTATTATGCTATTAAATAGAGGCTGGTGTTGTCACAGAATGGGATGCCACAAAAACCAGAGAGCATGCACAGCAAAAGTGTCTTTATCAGGCCTGATTTCTATGAGAATAAGTGCAAATGGTTATTATGCTATTAAATAGAGGCTGGTGTTGTCACAGAATGGGATGCCACAAAAACCAGAGAGCATGCACAGCAAAAGTGTCTTTATCAGGCCTAATTTCTATGAGAATAAGTGCAAATGGTTATTATGCTATTAAATAGAGGCTGGTGTTGTCACAGAATGGGATGCCACAAAAACCAGAGAGCATGCACAGCAAAAGTGTCTTTATCAGGCCTGATTTCTATGAGAATAAGTGCAAATGGTTATTATGCTATTAAATAGAGGCTGGTGTTGTCACAGAATGGGATGCCACAAAAACCAGAGAGCATGCACAGCAAAAGTGTCTTTATCAGGCCTGATTTCTATGAGAATAAGTGCAAATGGTTATTATGCTATTAAATAGAGGCTGGTGTTGTCACAGAATGGGATGCCACAAAAACCAGAGAGCATGCACAGCAAAAGTGTCTTTATCAGGCCTGATTTCTATGAGAATAAGTGCAAATGGTTATTATGCTATTAAATAGAGGCTGGTGTTGTCACAGAATGGGATGCCACAAAAACCAGAGAGCATGCACAGCAAAAGTGTCTTTATCAGGCCTGATTTCTATGAGAATAAGTGCAAATGGTTATTATGCTATTAAATAGAGGCTGGTGTTGTCACAGAATGGGATGCCACAAAAACCAGAGAGCATGCACAGCAAAAGTGTCTTTATCAGGCCTGATTTCTATGAGAATAAGTGCAAATGGTTATTATGCTATTAAATAGAGGCTGGTGTTGTCACAGAATGGGATGCCACAAAAACCAGAGAGCATGCACAGCAAAAGTGTCTTTATCAGGCCTAATTTCTATGAGAATAAGTGCAAATGGTTATTATGCTATTAAATAGAGGCTGGTGTTGTCACAGAATGGGATGCCACAAAAACCAGAGAGCATGCACAGCAAAAGTGTCTTTATCAGGCCTGATTTCTATGAGAATAAGTGCAAATGGTTATTATGCTATTAAATAGAGGCTGGTGTTGTCACAGAATGGGATGCCACAAAAACCAGAGAGCATGCACAGCAAAAGTGTCTTTATCAGGCCTGATTTCTATGAGAATAAGTGCAAATGGTTATTGTGCTATTAAATAGAGGCTGGTGTTGTCACAGAATGGGATGCCACAAAAACCAGAGAGCATGCACAGCAAAAGTGTCTTTATCAGGCCTGATTTCTATGAGAATAAGTGCAAATGGTTATTATGCTATTAAATAGAGGCTGGTGTTGTCACAGAATGGGATGCCACAAAAACCAGAGAGCATGCACAGCAAAAGTGTCTTTATCAGGCCTGATTTCTATGAGAATAAGTGCAAATGGTTATTATGCTATTAAATAGAGGCTGGTGTTGTCACAGAATGGGATGCCACAAAAACCAGAGAGCATGCACAGCAAAAGTGTCTTTATCAGGCCTGATTTCTATGAGAATAAGTGCAAATGGTTATTATGCTATTAAATAGAGGCTGGTGTTGTCACAGAATGGGATGCCACAAAAACCAGAGAGCATGCACAGCAAAAGTGTCTTTATCAGGCCTAATTTCTATGAGAATAAGTGCAAATGGTTATTATGCTATTAAATAGAGGCTGGTGTTGTCACAGAATGGGATGCCACAAAAACCAGAGAGCATGCACAGCAAAAGTGTCTTTATCAGGCCTGATTTCTATGAGAATAAGTGCAAATGGTTATTATGCTATTAAATAGAGGCTGGTGTAGTCACAGAATGGGATGCCTCACAGCAGACTTAAGATCAGTTCAGTATATATGCACAGTTAGTTAGTATAAGCAGCCTGAAAACGCTAACAAAGCTTGTCAGGCTGGATGAAAAAAAAAAAAAAAAACTGACAGCCTCCGATTTTCCCTTCCTTTCCCTGTTTTTCGCTTACTTTCTGTCTGTCTCCTGTCTGTCTCCTGCCTGTCTCCAGCCTGTCCCTGTCTGTCCCTGCCTGTCTAACTGTCTGTCTCTCCCTCAGCTACACAGCGTTCTGTCTCTCACGAATGCAATAGAGAAATGAGGCTGGAAAGCAAGATGGCCGGCCTTAAATAGCGCTGTGACGTCACCGGGCTTGCTGGCTGCTGATAGGCTGCATGTGACTGTCCCAGCTTGCACTGGCGCGGGGTTGATGTCTGGACATGTCCCGTCCGCCATCTTAGAATGCCTGTAATGTAAATGAATGGATGTTAAAGGAAAACTTCGAGCGATCGAATCGCGGGGAAATTCGGATTCGATCCGAATCGAATTTTTCCTGAAATTCGGATCGAATCCGGGTTCGTCCGGATCGATTCGCTCATCCCTAGAAGGAATGACAGAACGAGCAACAAAGAATGAAAGTATAGAAGGAATGACAGAACGAGAAACAAAGAATGAAAGTATAGAAGGAATGACAGAATGAGAAACAAAGAATGAAAGTATAGAAGGAATGACAGAACGAGAAACAGAGAATGAAAGTATAGAAGGCATGACAGAATGAGAAACAAAGAATGAAAGTATAGAAGGAATGACAGAACGAGAAACAGAGAATAAAAGTATAGAAGGAATGACAGAACGAGAAACAAAGAATGAAAGTATAGAAGGAATGACAGAACGAGAAACAAAGAATGAAAGTACAGAAGAAGTGACAGAATGAGAAACAAAGAACAAAAGTATAGAAGGAATGACAGAACGAGCAACAAAGAATGAAAGTATAGAAGGAATGACAGAACGAGAAACAAAGAATGAAAGTATAGAAGGAATGACAGAATGAGAAACAAAGAATGAAAGTATAGAAGGAATGACAGAACGAGCAACAAAGAATGAAAGTATAGAAGGAATGACAGAATGAGAAACAAAGAATGAAAGTATAGAAGGAATGACAGAATGAGAAACAAAGAATGAAAGTATAGAAGGAATGACAGAACGAGAAACAGAGAATGAAAGTATAGAAGGAATGAAAGAACGAGAAACAAAGAATGAAAGTATAGAAGGAATGACAGAACGAGCAACAAAGAATGAAAGTATAGAAGGAATGACAGAATGAGAAACAAAGAATGAAAGTATAGAAGGAATGACAGAAAGCTAAATAAAGAATGAAAGTATAGAAGGAATGACAGAATGAGAAACAAAGAATGAAAATATAGAAGGAATGACAGAACGAGAAACAGAGAATGAAAGTATAGAAGGAATGACAGAACGAGAAACAGAGAATGAAAGTATAGAAGGAATGACAGAACGAGAAACAAAGAATGAAAGTATAGAAGGAATGACAGAACGAGAAACAAAGAATGAAAGTATAGAAGGAATGACAGAACGAGCAACAAAGAATGAAAGTATAGAAGGAATGACAGAATGAGAAACAAAGAATGAAAGTATAGAAGGAATGACAGAAAGACATTCTCCTGCCCCTATAGAACTCTCCCCCTTTGCTGACTCATCTTTCACTTAACGTCTAAGGAAGCCGTGACATTGAAACTTGCATGGATGAGTCATCCTCTGCTGCTTATGAGGCCCAGCAGAAGAGACTTCCCTAGGACAAGACCCCTCCCCCCATGAGTACCTTGGCGGTGGCCTGGTTTTACACAGCGGGGCATCCCAGATGCTGCACCAGGGCCATGCTGCAAGGGTTTTGTGCCACTTTAAAGTGGACCAAAACCCAGGATTTTGACTATCCTGCCCCCCCGGGGCACACCTATTTGGTATGTGATACCCCCGGGATCCCCAGTAAAACTTACAACAGTGCACAGCCAATCAGCGCGCTCGGCAGCAATCGGTGGCTAACGGCGGAATGGAAGTGAGTGCGCTGATGGCCGCATCCCCTCCAGCCTCTAGTTGTCGGCCTATACTTAAAGTGGACCAACAGCCAAAAATGACTTAAACCGGACCAATACAACAACCAGTGCTCATATGCACCCCTCCCCGGGGCAATTCAGATTGCTGCACATAAAATTAATTTACCTTTTTCTAACTGTTGCTATGGTCAATTTTAAAGTGGACCAACACCCTCCCCTGATCTATAAGATTCCCGGACCGATCAGCTCCCTGACTGCGGGGCACCCCGATCGGGAGTGTGAAACCCCCCCAGATCCTCGAAAATCCTACCTGATCCTCGTTCCAGCGGCGCATGCGCTGGCCGCCGACGCCTCCTGCGCGTCCCTCTAGCAGGGCGCGCACCCGCGCCGGCCATTAACAAACGCGCTTCCTGTAAGAGGGATGCGTTGGAGGCGGCGGCCCGCGCTCAGCTTGTCCATCGCTGCCTCTCCCCGAGTCACGTGGGAGCGGGGTCAGGTGAGTTTTCGGGGCTTTCTGGGGGGTTTCACACAGCGGGGCACCCACGATCGCGGTGCCCCGCGGAAGTGGACCAATACCCAGGATAGTCAAAATCCTGGGTGTTGGTCCACTTTAAAAACAAAATGGCGGCTCGTGCATTTGCAGGCCGACCGCAAACAGGAAGTGCTGCTGGGCTTCCTGTTACTGTTATGTCAGTTGAATCCAGGCAGCAGCATGCTGGGAGAGGAAGCTCCAAAATGGTCGGGACCTTTCTTTTCCAACTGTAGGTCCGTTTTAACTTACCCTGTCCCAGGCCGGTTGCTCCAGCAATGAGCTGCCTTTGCTCTTATCAGCGTAGACCGGTCCCTAAATGTAAGGGAGTCTGATCTTTTGTTGAGTGAGAGCATGCTGGCACTAGCAGTGCAGTGTAGACGTAGCAGACCTCCCCTGCTGCCAGCTCGTCACTGGAGCAGCTGGCCCGGAGGAAAGGTGAGTATACACCTCTGCCTGGGCTCAGGGCTGGATTTGGTGTTCAGGCTGCTCCAGTCTACAAGGTTGTGGTCTGCAAGTATTAAAGTGGACCAACACCCAGGATTTTGACTATCCTGGGTTTTGGTCCACTTCGGTGGGACACCCCGATCGGGGTGTGAAACCCCCCAGAAAGCCCCAAAAACTCACCTCACCCCGCTCCCACGTGACCGCTGCAGCCAATCCTCGTCGACGGACAAGCGAGCGTGCCCGCCGCCGCCGCCTCCCGCGCGTCACTCTTACAATTCGGCATTCACAAACGGTTGGCGCAATGCGCGCCATGCCGAGCGCCGGCGGTGGCTCGCGCATGCGCCGCTGGATTGAGGAGCAGGTAGGGATTTTGGGGCTTTCTGGGGGGTTTCACACAGCGCCGATCGGTCCGGGAATCTTATAGATCAGCATCGGGTGTTGGTCCACTTTAAAAAAAAAAAAATCCCACCCCCCTGGCTGCCCCACCAACCGTCACGGATTGGACGGGACCTTCCCGGGATTGCGTTACGATTCCCGCGTCCCGCCCGCGACAGTCGGGGCTTATATCAGATATGGAGCCTTCATCCCCACCACAGTCCTCTAGCCCCACCCACAGCGCCCTTCCCTTCTCAATGCAGGTATACTAAAAACGGAGGCACTCCGCACCACTCTCAAATCAAAGATTGGGTGCAGGCTGAATATAGGACCCCTCACCGTTATTGTGGGGATATACCAAGACTGTAGTGTGAGGCCACCGGAAAAGCCTCACCTGAACCCTACAAACAGGTACAGCCGCACTGCTCGAGGTAAAATCAATATACCTTTATTCAATATAGTAAGAGGCCGATTCATTAATAGCGCCAGGTAGCGACACATGAGCGACAGTAGCGGCATTTTCACAGCGCCCGCTAGTAGTCGCTGTGCTTGGCCGTTGTTCGGCTGTTGACAGCGACCCCGTCGGTGTGCCGTAATGTTGAATACGGGCTTAGGAGTCGCTGTTTGACAGGTTCCGCGCTGTATGGGAGCTCATGACAGCGACTGGCCATAGCGAACGGCTCCCAGCATATTCATTAACAAATCACGCTCCAAAAATTCTCGCGCTGTGAAATGCATGTTTAAACCCCAGAGCGCTGGCGGCGATGGGTTAAAAGTAGTTTTTTAACCCCCAAACAACCATATTTTTTGCGAAAAAAAAAAAACATGTTTTTCAAAACATTTTGTAATATGAATACATTAATATCAGACCTGTAATATCAATTCTGCACACATTTTTTTTTTTTTTTTACCTTAAAAAAATATCTAACATTGCAGAAGTGGTCACAGAATTTTTGACATTTAAAAAAAAAAAAAACATTAATAGCAATTAATTAAGAATATTTAAAGATTGCTCCATTGAAATGCATTGGAGAGCGCCAGGTAGCGAGAGGTCATACCTGTCGCTGTTCAAGGTCGCTCGCTGGCGCTGTGGGGTGAGGCTGGAATAATGATGAATGAGTCGCTATATGGCGCTCTGTCAGTCGCTAAGCAGGATCGGCTTGATAAATGTGTGATTGTGGTGGGGAGCCGGCGTTCTCGTGGCGGTGAGCGTCATTACCGTTCGCTCACCATTCGCTACCTGGCGCTATCCCTTGTTAAATAAGGGCCTAAGTATACACCAAAATATCCAATACACACTATTTACACAATAAAACACACTGAACCGCCAGTTATAGTAGTAATAATTAGCTCATTAGTAATATATTAATCCGTTCCTTACAAATAAAGAATATAACCCAACAGAAATGATTTCATATAAAAAATGTACAGAAAATTAGCAGCAATACCAGCTTGCACCTATGATTATAAACAACCGCTAATCAAAGAATAATAAAGCGATTAGTGCTTCAAGATATTGTGCTCCTCTATTCCCGGAGGTTACCAGTAAAACAATATGAAAAGTGCATTGAGCAAAATATACGTTGTGCACCGAATGTGCTGCTTATGTGCCAGATGTAGATGTAATGTCTCCGCTTTAGTAGATCATATGCTGGCGTCCAGGCAAGTCAAGAGCATCGACGCGTTGCGTGGTCCACTTCAAACCACTTTGTTGGGATGTCCTTCTCAGTGCAGGTAGACGTCTTCGCTAGTGCTTCCTGCAATAAGAGCTCGTTAGTCAATCAGCTGCAGCTCTCCAGTGTTAGTGGGCGCGGCCCCTGCTGGGATTGGATGGGGATCCGAGTGGGCGTGGCCCCCCGACAGGATTGGTGTGTGTGTGATCCGTGCTGTCCCTGCTCTCCATATGATGAATGGAAGGCAGCAGTCAACACTACACAAACACCAGCTAAACCGAACCGTGTGCAGCTGGGATCTTGGGGGTGGTCTTCTACTCTTGGGGGTGGTCCGTCTACTCTTGGGGTGGTCCTTCTACACTTGGGGTGGTCCTTCTACTCCTGGGGTGGTCCTTCTACTCTTGGGGGTGATCCTTCTACTCTTGGGGTGGTCCTTCTACTCTTGGGGTGGTCCTTCTACACTTGGGGTGGTCCTTCTACTCTTGGGGCTGGTCCTACTCTTGGGGGTGATCCTTCTACTCTTGGAGTGGTCCTTCTACTCTTGAAGTGGTCCTTCTACTCTTGGGGGTGATCCTTCTACTCTTGGGGTGGTCCTTCTACTCTTGGGGGTGGTCCTTCTACTCTTGGGGTGGTCCTACTCTTGGGGGTGATCCTTCTACTCTTGGAGTGGTCCTTCTACTCTTGGGGGTGATCCTTCTACTCTTGGAGTGGTCCTTCTACTCTTGGGGGTGATCCTTCTACTCTTGGGGTGGTCCTTCTACTCTTGGGGGTGGTCCTTCTACTCTTGGGGGTGGTCCTTCTACTCTTGGGGTGGTCCTACTCTTGGGGGTGATCCTTCTACTCTTGGAGTGGTCCTTCTACTCTTGGGGGTGATCCTTCTACTCTTGGAGTGGTCCTTCTACTCTTAGGGGTGATCCTTCTACTCTTGGGGGTGATCCTTCTACTCTTGGGGTGGTCCTTCTACTCTTGGGGGTGATCCTTCTACTCTTGGGGTGGTCCTTCTACTCTTGGGGGTGGCCCTTCTACTCTTGGGGGTGGTCCTTCTACTCTTGGGGTGGTCCTACTCTTGGGGGTGATCCTTCTACTCTTGGAGTGGTCCTTCCACTCTTGGGGGTGATCCTTCTACTCTTGGAGTGGTCCTTCTACTCTTGGGGGTGATCCTTCTACTCTTGGGGGTGATCCTTCTACTCTTGGGGTGGTCCTTCTACTCTTGGGGGTGATCCTTCTACTCTTGGGGGTGATCCTTCTACTCTTGGGGGTGATCCTTCTACTCTTGGGGTGGTCCTTCTACTCTTGGGGTGGTCCTACTCTTGGGGGTGATCCTTCTACTCTTGGAGTGGTCCTTCTACTCTTGGGGGTGATCCTTCTACTCTTGGGGTGGTCCTTCTACTCTTGGGGGTGGTCCTTCTACTCTTGGGGGTGATCCTTCTACTCTTGGGGTGGTCCTTCTACTCTTGGGGTGGTCCTACTCTTGGGGGTGATCCTTCTACTCTTGGAGTGGTCCTTCTACTCTTGGGGGTGATCCTTCTACTCTTGGAGTGGTCCTTCTACTCTTAGGGGTGATCCTTCTACTCTTGGGGGTGATCCTTCTACTCTTGGAGTGGTCCTTCTACTCTTGGGGGTGATCCTTCTACTCTTGGGGTGGTCCTTCTACTCTTGGGGGTGATCCTTCTACTCTTGGAGTGGTCCTTCTACTCTTGGGGGTGATCCTTCTACTCTTGGAGTGGTCCTTCTACTCTTGGGGGTGATTGGGGGTGATCCTTCTACTCTTGGGGTGGTCCTTCTACTCTTGGGGTGGTCCTACTCTTGGGGGTGATCCTTCTACTCTTGGAGTGGTCCTTCTACTCTTGGGGGTGATCCTTCTACTCTTGGAGTGGTCCTTCTACTCTTGGGGGTGATCCTTCTACTCTTGGGGTGGTCCTTCTACTCTTGGGGGTGGTCCTTCTACTCTTGGGGGTGGTCCTTCTACTCTTGGGGTGGTCCTACTCTTGGGGGTGATCCTTCTACTCTTGGAGTGGTCCTTCTACTCTTGGGGGTGATCCTTCTACTCTTGGAGTGGTCCTTCTACTCTTAGGGGTGATCCTTCTACTCTTGGGGGTGATCCTTCTACTCTTGGGGTGGTCCTTCTACTCTTGGGGGTGATCCTTCTACTCTTGGGGTGGTCCTTCTACTCTTGGGGGTGGCCCTTCTACTCTTGGGGGTGGTCCTTCTACTCTTGGGGTGGTCCTACTCTTGGGGGTGATCCTTCTACTCTTGGAGTGGTCCTTCCACTCTTGGGGGTGATCCTTCTACTCTTGGAGTGGTCCTTCTACTCTTGGGGGTGATCCTTCTACTCTTGGGGGTGATCCTTCTACTCTTGGGGTGGTCCTTCTACTCTTGGGGGTGATCCTTCTACTCTTGGGGGTGATCCTTCTACTCTTGGGGGTGATCCTTCTACTCTTGGGGTGGTCCTTCTACTCTTGGGGTGGTCCTACTCTTGGGGGTGATCCTTCTACTCTTGGAGTGGTCCTTCTACTCTTGGGGGTGATCCTTCTACTCTTGGGGTGGTCCTTCTACTCTTGGGGGTGGTCCTTCTACTCTTGGGGGTGGTCCTTCTACTCTTGGGGTGGTCCTACTCTTGGGGGTGATCCTTCTACTCTTGGAGTGGTCCTTCTACTCTTGGGGGTGATCCTTCTACTCTTGGAGTGGTCCTTCTACTCTTGGGGGTGATCCTTCTACTCTTGGGGGTGATCCTTCTACTCTTGGGGTGGTCCTTCTACTCTTGGGGGTGATCCTTCTACTCTTGGGGGTGATCCTTCTACTCTTGGGGGTGATCCTTCTACTCTTGGGGTGGTCCTTCTACTCTTGGGGTGGTCCTACTCTTGGGGGTGATCCTTCTACTCTTGGAGTGGTCCTTCTACTCTTGGGGGTGATCCTTCTACTCTTGGAGTGGTCCTTCTACTCTTAGGGGTGATCCTTCTACTCTTGGGGGTGATCCTTCTACTCTTGGAGTGGTCCTTCTACTCTTGGGGGTGATCCTTCTACTCTTGGGGTGGTCCTTCTACTCTTGGGGGTGATCCTTCTACTCTTGGAGTGGTCCTTCTACTCTTGGGGGTGATCCTTCTACTCTTGGAGTGGTCCTTCTACTCTTGGGGGTGATTGGGGGTGATCCTTCTACTCTTGGGGTGGTCCTTCTACTCTTGGGGTGGTCCTACTCTTGGGGGTGATCCTTCTACTCTTGGAGTGGTCCTTCTACTCTTGGGGGTGATCCTTCTACTCTTGGAGTGGTCCTTCTACTCTTGGGGGTGATCCTTCTACTCTTGGGGGTGATCCTTCTACTCTTGGGGTGGTCCTTCTACTCTTGGGGGTGATCCTTCTACTCTTGGGGGTGATCCTTCTACTCTTGGGGTGGTCCTTCTACTCTTGGGGTGGTCCTACTCTTGGGGGTGATCCTTCTACTCTTGGAGTGGTCCTTCTACTCTTGGGGGTGATCCTTCTACTCTTGGAGTGGTCCTTCTACTCTTGGGGGTGATCCTTCTACTCTTGGGGGTGATCCTTCTACTCTTGGGGGTGATCCTTCTACTCTTGGGGGTGATCCTTCTACTCTTGGGGTGGTCCTTCTACTCTTGGGGGTGATCCTTCTACTCTTGGAGTGGTCCTTCTACTCTTGGGGGTGATCCTTCTACTCTTGGGGGTGATCCTTCTACTCTTGGGGTGGTCCTTCTACTCTTGGGGGTGGTCCTTCTACTCTTGGGGGTGGTCTTCCTCTTTATGATGCATCCCCAGTAGGGATGCCCTGCTGTGTGAAACTCTCTGCATTGGCCAGTCCACTCACCTAACAACCTATTTGGCTGAGCATCCGCTTTTGGAACAGAGAAAAGGTTAGTTTACAGGTGATCCCTAGGGATACACACAGCGGGGTATCCCAAATTGCAATCTAAATGAACGAAACCCAAGATAGTGAAAATATTGGGTTTTGTCCCTCTTTAAAGTGGAATAAAACCCAGGATTTTCACTATTCCGGGTTTTGTTTCTTACATACGAGACATCCTGATTTGGGGAGCCTCTCTGTGTGAAACCCCCCAGATCGGCCAGTTCAAACTCACCTTTTCCTGGTCCTATGGTGCCTGCGGGGGTAAGAGCAGCTGCATCCCCAGCAGTGGGTGCTCACACAGCCCAGGGATGCTGGGGATGCGGCTGCTGATATTCTCATCGCCAGGGGAGCCAGGAGGGAGCTGAGTTTTGAATCTGTTAGATTCTAGGACCAGCCCAGGGGGGTAACTGGACGTCCAGTTACAGGGTAACCCCACTCGCCCTGCCACCCTCCCCTGGTTCTGAAGGTAGGTAAGGTGTTGATGGGTGGGAAATTTAGTGCGTTTAGGGGCGTGGCTATGGGTGTGTCTTAATTGGCCAAAAATTAGTGGTGCTCAGGCCTACCCATGTGTCCATCTTTCCCATCTTTACAAGTGGGGAGGTATGCCCCCCCCCCAGTGTTCACACATCTCACCCCCCCCATGCTGCGTGTATATGCACCCAGCACCCCAAAATAAGAGTCTATCTTGTATATTTCCCACACTCTGTACAAACAGATTGCCCACATTAAAAATCACCCTATTGTTTTTTCTGAGCTATTAAACAACCAAGATGGCGGCCCATGGAGTCTCGGGCTGCCTGCAGACAGGAAGTGTCTTCTGACACTAACGCTGTCCTTTTTCTGCCCCCAGCTCTGCTCTGTCTTTGCAAAGCACAGATATACCCCCCCCCCCCCCCCGCACTCCCCTCCCTCCTCTCCAGAGGCAAGATGGTGGCACCCGTATCCTGGATTCCTGAACAGAGTTGAAGCCCAGCAGGGGAAAGAATAATAATAATTTAATGAAACCCTTAAAAAACTATTCCTCAGCATCTAAAATTAATATATTTTAAAGTTTTAGTATCTCACTTATTATTCTTTACCCCGCTGGGCTTCAACTCTGTTCAGGACTCTAGGATGCGGGCGCCGCCATCTTGACTCAGAAGAAGCATCACATACTAAGGAGTGGAGAGCAGGATAAAGTTCAGGGGGCGGGTTATAGCTGTGATCAGGTCAGCTGTGAGGGGTCAGGAAAAAGGACAGCAATCCCAAAATGCAGAGCGGCACAATCAGAAGACACTTCCTGTCTGTAGGCAGCCTGAGACTCCATTGGGCCGCCATCTTGGATGTTAAAAGGCTTAAAAATGCAATAGGTGTGGGTAGGTGATGATTTTTAATGTGGGCAATCTGTATGTACAGGGTGGGGGAAACATTTAAGATAGGCTGTTATTCAGGGTGAATTTTAAATGCTGAGGAATAGTTTTTTAAGGATTTGGGCTTTTCATTAAATGATACTGAAGGTCCAGTTTAAAGTGGACCAAAACCCAGGATTTTCACTATCCTGGGTTTTTGTCCTTTCACCCCGATTGGGGGTGCCCCGCTGTGTGAAACCCCTCTAGATCGCCTAGGGCAACTCACCTCTTCTCAGTCCTACAGTGCGTGCATTCACACATGACCCTCACCCTTGAAGCGGCATGGGAGCCGCGTGCGCGGGTGGTACTTACCGTTTTTGACCCTATGTGCATATACCCTGTGCGGCCCTGTATTGTAGATTTTTGGCATATGGTGTGTTGGCACTCTTTATTGTTTAATTATGGAGGTTTTGTTTCACATTGCTCTTGATTCATACTCTATGGATAATTTTTGTGCAATATAGTTTGTGTGATCTATTCAGTACACTTATATGTAATTGTTTTCTCACTTTAGTACACTGTGATAATTTTACATTATTTATTATTACTAGAAGTATATAGATATAGTTATTATATTTGTTATTTATTTATAGCACTTTATTATACATTTTTATATATTTTTTATATATTTTTTGTGCCGGCACATAGGTTTTTTTGGGGTGAAAATGGTGGACTATATTTACATGGGGTATTTATTATTTGGATACACCCGATTGGGTGTCAATTATTGAATAATATTGGTCAAAAACGGATGTTTTTAATATATGTCTGTGTCATATGTTTTTTAGTCTTCTGTGCGATTTTGTATTAATAAAGGTTTGTTAATAATTTCTATATAGATGTGGTGCCCCTTATTCAGAGATAGGTGTGCGTTGATGCACGTCCGCTCTATTCTTTGTTAGTTGATGTATATTTTAGTGAGCGACCTGGGGGGGGTTTCACAAAGCCGGGTATCCAAAATCGGGATGCCCCACTGTGGGTTTTGGTCCACTTTAAATGATACTGAAGGTCCGGTTGAAATGCAATATGCAGCTTACATATGGATCCTCCTAATGCTTATCTGGACATTTTCTTTACTATAGCATATGCCAGCGCCCTCTGCCGGTGGCCGCCCTAGGCACATGCCTAGGGTTGCCTAATGGCAAATCCAACCCTTCCTGGGCTGCTGTCAGGGAAGCTTTTGGTGGGAGACTATATCCAGGCCTTTTCTCTGGACCATTGGGAATCCAGAAACTACCCCCCCCCCATATGTCGGAATAACAGAGATAAATGTCAGCTAAGAGCTCATGTGGTTCTCCCCCACCCACCCACACTGCATGGAATGTCCAGAAACCTACATTACTACACCTACAACTTACCATAAGGGAGAGGAGGGGGGTTTATGCTGAGCTTCCCGGTATCACAGAATAGAATACTCAGCAAGACAGATAGAGGCGTGGGCGGGAACGTGTGATGTGTGTGACCCGAAACACAACCGCCGACTGATTTCCCTCATCTCCGCTTTTGCACAGAATAGAGAAGTTAACCCCTGGCGAGCTGTAACAAATACAATACTACACTTCCTTTAGGGGGCGAGAAATGACCCAGGGGCAGACTGGCCAAGGGGAGGACAGGGGGAATTCCTGGTGAGCCTTACTGCTTTGAGGCTGATTGGGCTGGGCCTTGTACTTAGTACACAGCCAAGATCCCATGCAGGAATTCAAACACCATCATTTTCTCCTGGAGTCTGCCTCTAACCGCGTTCCTTTTTTTCTGACCCCAAGCCCATGTTCTGCACCTGCAATGCTATAGCCAGGAGTGGAATGGAAATAGGTAGCACAAGGGGAATTCCCAGTGGGCTTCACTGCTCTCAGGATGGTTTGGCCGAGCAGAGGCCCCAGCACACAACCCTCCTTACCCAAAGCCTGAGCCATGTCTACCTCTTCTACCAGCTGCACTTCCTGCCTCCCAAGTCTGCACCCAACCCCTCCCACCATACCCGGCCCCACTATACCCCCTTCCGAGCCAAGACTCCCACCCCATGTTCTGCCACTGCAATGCTTTAGCCTCAGCAGGGCTATATTTACTATTAGACAACCCTAGGCCTGTGCCTAGGGCAGTCCCCTACAGCTGTTGATGTTAAAGAGGACCAAAACCTAGCATTTTGACTATCCTGGGTTTTGGTCCTTGCCCCCAGGGCACCCTGATCAGTGGTGCCCCGCTATGTAGCATATTACATTTTGAGTGGCTGAGGGGGATTAGCTTGTGGAGGAGTTTGAGGCACACTCTGCATATTCATTTGGGGATGATCTGTGCAAACTGAGGGGGCAGTTCATTTATAAGTGCTGGGTACACACAGGGCTGGATTTAGTGTGGTGGAGGCCCCTGGGCACAAAATCTGGTGGAGGGCCCAGATACAGTATTTTTTTCCTTTAAAATAATAATCCAACCAATTAACTGATTGGTGGTTGTCTGGCACCCGCCTACTTACTGGAACCTCAGATTGAGTGACAGCTCTGCACGCACCCATCACTGTAGCGTTGCTGATGGCGGCTTTGCTGCTCTAGATTCTCCGTCCTGGCTTTGGCTGCCCAGACGCAGGGGGGACCCCACTGCTGCCGATAGCTTTGTTGCTGGCCCCGCGGCCCATCAGACTAAAGACTGAAAAGCCTCCTGGACAGAATCATAACCCAAAGGTTGGTGGAGGCCCCCATTGCAGGGCAAGTGGTGGGCTCACGCTCCTTGCGCCCCTCTTATAATCCGGCCCTGGGTACACATAGGCTGATCATTTATGTTAGAGCCTGGGGCAGTCTGTGCGCTTGGGGGCATCCAGGGGTGTGGTATTTCTTTTTATACTTGCGGACAATAACCTGACCCAAAAACAGGGGGCCCAAGCACTTGTAACTATCCGGCTAGGATGGGATACTGTACATACACTACTGCCTTATGGGATGTCCAGGGAAAAAGGCAGGCCTGAATAAAGAACGATTTAGAGGTAGTAAGTGGCCATGTGTTGGAGTCAGTAAATAAAGTTGGGCGCCAGTCACTTTCTTTAAAGTGGACAAAAACCCACGCCCCTCAGCCCTGAAATCTATAAGATTCACAGGGCTGCTGGATTCCCTCGAAACGGGATGCCCCGCTGTGTGAAACCCCCCAGGTTGCCCGGAATTCCACCTTCTTTCCTAGTCCAAAGGCGCATGTGCGAGCTGTGGCCGCATCCCCGCTATCCCTTTAGCAGGGCACATGCCTGCACCAGGCATTTGTGAATAGTCGACGCGGGCACGCTCCCTGTTATAGAAATGCAGGGGATGCAGCTGCCAGCGCGCTCAAATCCGCTCTCCTTAGACGAAGAGGCGGGAGTGGATCCGAGTGCGCTGATTGGACGAGAGGGCTGCAGATGCGCCTTGGGGGAAGGGTGAGTGAGATCGGGTGACCTGGGGCGTTTCACACAACAGGACACACTCGATCGGTTTGCTCCGGGGGGGAGGGGGGCAAAGACCACTTTAAAGTGGACTAACACCCAGGATTTTGACTATCCTGGGTTTTGGTCCACTTCAGGGGGGCACCCCGCCGCCGCCGATGAGGTAAGTTTTTTGGGGGGGGTCCCTCACCGCGGGACATCCCGATCTCGGATGTCCCACGGTGAGGGAGGTGATCGGCCCGGGAATCTTATAGATTCCCGGGCCGATCACCCCTGGGTGACGGTCCACTTTAAGGGGAGGTTTCACACAACGGGGCGATTGCAGGGGGGGGGGGCAAGGACTGAAACCCCGGAATATTCAAAATCCTGGGTTATGCTCCACTTTAAAGTGGACCATCACCCTCCCGTGATCGGCCCGGGAATCTATAAGATTCCCGGGCCGATCACCTCCCTCCCCGCGGGACATCCCGATCTCGGGTGAAACCCCCCCAAACACCCCAAATCCCCTTACCTTGTCTTGCCTCCCTCGCGCCCCTCTAGACGTGCGCGCGCCCGCGCCGGCCGTCTGTGAATGGCCGGCGCGGGCGCGCGCGCCTCAAGAGTGACGCGCGGGAGGCGGCGGCGGAGGAGCCACGGACAAGCAGCAGGCTTGTCCGTCGGCGCTGGGAGCGGGGAGAGGTGAGTTTTTCGGGGGGTTTCACACAGCGGGGCACCCCGATCTGGGGTGCCCCACCGAAGTTGACCAAGACCCAGGATAGTAAAAATTCTGGGTTATGCTCCACTTTAAGGGCTTCCAAGCTTTATTTCAGTCAGTATTAGATTATAATGGATTATATAATGGATGGATTATAATCAGCAATATAAGTATTGATAGCAGTACAGTCCCACAATGATCACACAGACACATTCAATAAGGTTCTCTTCACCATCCCCAAACTGGGTCCAGGCTTACTTGTTCCTTTCAGTCTCTCTGCACTATACTTGCTGAGTTGATCTACTCCATCTGTATTATGATCCTTTACCCCTGAGGACTCAGCTTGGAAAGGTTCTCTCACAGGCTCTGTTTCTGACCCCCTGTACTCAAAGTGGACTCTTCCAATGAGGAGGAGGTAAGTTCAAGATTGGATCAGGGGGAGTCATTGGATATCATATATCTTGACTTTTCTAAAGCATTTGATACTGTGCCACATAAAAGGCTGGTACAAAAGATGAGAATGCTTGGACTGGGGGAAAATGTGTGCAGATGGGTGGGAAATTGGCTTAATGATCGGAAGCAGAGGGTGGTTATCAATAGTACACACAGATTGGGTCACTGTTACTAGTGGAGTACCACAAAGGTCAGTTCTGAAACCAATTCTCTTCAATATATATATAAATGACATTGGGTATGGATTAAACAGTAAAGTCTCAATCTTTGCAGATGATACTAAGCTGAGTAAAGTAATTAAAACAAAAGAGGACAACAGGCAGCTACAAACAGATTTAGATAAATTGGAAGCATGGACAGTTAAATGGCAAATGAAGTTTAACACAGATAAATATAAGGTTATGCACATGGGAAGGAGAAATCTGTGCCATGATTACACACTAAATAAAGAAACACTTGGTAAAACAACAATGGAAAAGGACCTAGGGTTTGACCTTTAGTTGACAATAAGCTCAACTGTAGTAATCAATGCCCGGCAGCTGCTGCCAAAGCAAATAGGATCATGGGGTGCATCAGGAGGGGCATAGGTGCTCATGACCAGAGCATCATGTGACCCCTGTACAAGTCACTGGTCAGACCCCATATGGAATACTGTGTACAGTTCTGGGCACCTGTGCTTAAGAAGGACATATCAGAACTGGAGCGCGTTCAAAGAAGGGCAACAAAGTTAATAAAAGGAGTGCGGGGGCTAGAGTACCCGAAAAGATTGTCCAAGTTAGGTTTATTTAGTCTAGAAAAAAGACGATTGAGGGGTGATCTAATAACTATGTATAAATATATTCGGGGTCAATACAAAGATCTGTCCCACAATCTATTTATACCCCGGAGTGTAACTATAACCCGGGGGCATCCACTAAGGTTAGAGGAAAGGTGCTTTCTCCACCGACATAGGAGGGGATTCTTCTCTGTCAGAGCAGTTAGACTATGGAACTCGCTGCCAGAGGAGGTAGTAATGATGGATACAGTAAAAACGTTCGAAAGTGGCCTTGATGCCTTCCTGGCATGTAATAACATTTCCAGCTATGGCTACTAGACCACTGGAAGGAGATAAAGAGGCTGAACTGGATGGACTAAAGTCTTTATTTAGCCGCACATACTATGTTACTAATGAGACCAGATACTGACTCCATGGGTACAGATACAACAGAAACAAGCCCCTTGCAATGATCACTTGGGTCAAACATCTAGTAGAAACCTCTAGAAACTAACACCCCTTACAAATAAACCTGCTCCAGATTCCCATTATATAACACAGATTTCTTAAACCACTGCCATCTACTGGCCACTTCAAGTAACTACACATCCATCGGGGAGGCCGATTCATTAATAGCGCCAGGTAGCGACAGATGAGCGACAGCAGCGGTATTTTCACAGTGCCCGCTAGTATTCGCTGTGCTTGGCCGTTGTTTGGCTGTTGACAGCGACTCAGTCGGTTTGCCGTAATGTTGAATACGGGGTTAGGAGTCGCTGTTTGACAGGTTCCGCGCTGTATGGGAGCGCATGACAGCGAACGGCCATAGCGAACGGCTCCCAGCATATTCATTAACAAATCACGCTCCAAAAATTCTCGCGCTGTGAAATGCTTGTTTAAACCCCAGAGCGCTGGCGGCGATGGGTTAAAAGTAGTTTTTTAACCCCCAAACAACCATATTTTAAGAAAAAAAAACAAACATGTTTTTCAAAACATTTTGTAATATGAATACATTAATATCAGACCTGTAATATCAATTCTGCACACATATTTTTTTTTTTTTCCTTAAAAAAATGATCTAACATTGCAGAAGTGGTCACAGAATTTTTGACATTTAAAAAAAAAAAAAAAAAAAAAAAAATAATATCAATTAATTATGAATATTTAAAGATTGCTCCATTGAAATGCATTGGAGAGCGCCAGGTAGCGAGAGGTCATACCTGTCGCTGTTCAAGGTCGCTCGCTGGCTCGCTGGCTATCTCAGTCGCTAAGCAGGATCGGCTTGATAAATGCGTGATTGCGGAGGGGAGCCGGCGTTCTCGTGGCGGTGACCGTCATTACCGTTTGCTCCCCAGTCGCTACCTGGCGCTATCCCTTGTTAAATAAGGGCCTAACACCCCTTACAAATAAACCTGTTCCAGATTCCCATTATATAACACAGATTTCTTAACCACTGCCATCTACTGGCCACTTCAAGTAACTACACATCCATCTAAATATCCCAAGCTAATGATTTACAAAGACCTGCAGGGGACCTAAATAGGACATTACACAGTAAAAGTACCTAGGGAAGCCTGAACATCAGATAAAGCCCTGTGCCACAGCGTCATTAATGTGGGGATCCCTACCCAGCCTGAGCCAGAGTATCTGCTCCTACAATACTAAAAGCTCAGTGCTATCACTTTAAGGTTGGCTATAACCATCCCTGACCTCAATGACCTCATGGGCCAGCCAGGCCCAGTAATATTTTAGGTTCATTTTTGGCCCCAGTATCATTGGCTGTGTGGGTTATACCCACCCCTGCCACAGAATCTGGCCCTACAGTACTAAAGATTCAGTGGTTGACCCCTGCCCATAATTTGCCACTGCACTGCTATAGCCTCAGGCGACCAGTACAGGTGTAGAGCAGCTAGGAAGCTCCTCAGGGGCGGGATCAAACAGCTCATGGGTGGGGCTAATTTCTAGCCCAAGTTCAAGCAATGAGCAAATCCCCCCCCCCTCCCTATCTTCCACATCCCTTATATCACTTCCATATTCAACTTTCTTTCTCTGTCTCTCTTCTATATCTTCTCTTTCTCTCTCTCTCTTCCCTCCCCCTCTTTTTCCACCCTCCTCATTCTGTCTCTTCCACATTCCCCTTCTCTCTCTCTTCCACACACCTCTTCTTTCTTCCACATGCCCTCTTTCTCTCTGTTTCGCACACCATTCTCTATATTTCACATTCCCTCTTTCTTTTTTCCTTCCCCATTCCCTCCTTCTGTATCTTCCTCACCCCTATTTTCTCTCTTCCACGTGCCCCCTTGTCTCTCCCTCGCTCTCTCTATTCCCATGCCCTCTTTTCTTCTCTCTTCCACATCCCCTCCCTTTGTCCCATCCATACACCCCTCCTCTCTCTTCCACATCCCCTCTTCCTCTTTCTTTTCCACCTACTCCTTCTCTCTCTCTCTTCCACATCCTCCCTTCTGTTTCCTTCACATCGCCTCCTCCTTGGTCTTTTCTGCATCTCTATTTCAAACACCTTCTTTCCACTCTCATTCTCTCACTTTTACACATTCTCTTCTTGTGTCTCTATTTCAAAAACCTTGTTTTTCTTTCTCTTTGACCCTCCCCATCCCCTCTTTCTCTCTCTCTCTCTCTTCCACATCCCCTTCTTCCCTCTCTCTTCCACATCCCCTCCCTTTGTCTCAGCCCCACACCCCTCATTTCTCTTCCACATCCCCTCTTTCTCTCACTTTTCCACCTACTCCTCCTCTCTCTCTCTCTCTTCCACATCCCCCTTATGTTTCCTTCACATTCCCTCCTCCTCGCTATTTTCTGCACCTCTATTTCAAACACCTTCTTTTCACTCTCATTCTCATACTTTTACACATTCTCTCCTTGCCTCTCTATTTCAGACACCTTCCTCTTCTTTCTCTTTCACCCTTCCCATCTCTTCCACATCCCCTCTTTCTCTCTCTCTCTTCCACATGCCCCCTTCTGTCTCTTTCACATCTCCTCCTTCTTTCTCTTTTCTGCATTCCACTATTCTCTCTCTCTTCCCCTCCTCTTTCTGTCTGTTTCACATACCCTCCTACCTCTTTTCTGTATTTCCCCGTTCTCTCTCTTACTCATTCCTACTTCTGTCTCTTTCACGTCCCCTCCTTTTCTGTCTTTTCTGCATTTCCCCATTGTCTCTCTCTTCCACATTCCTACTTCTGTCTGTTAACATCCGCTCTTTTTCTGCATTTCCCTATTCTTTCTGTCTTTCACTCCTCCTTCTGTCTGTTAACGTCCCCTCCTTTTCTGCATTTCCCAATTCTCTCTCTCTTCCACATTCCTCCTTCTGTTTGTTTCACATCCCCTCCTTCTCCCTCTTTTCTGCATTTCCCCATTCTCTCTCTCTTCCACATTCCTCCTTCTGTCTGTTTCACATCCCCTCCTTCTTTCTCTTTTCTGCATTTCCCCATTCTCTCTCTCTTCCACTCCTCCTTCTGTCTGTTTCACATCCCCTCTCTCTCCCTCTTTTCTGCATTTCCCCATTCTCTCTCTTTTACACATTCACCTTTCCCTCTCTATTCCATACTTCTTCCTGTTCTTTCTCTTTCACACCCCAACCCCTTCTGCATCTTCTTGCACGTTTCCTCCTTCTTTCTTTCTGCATTTCCCCATTCTCTCTCTCTCTTCCACGTTCCTCCTTCTGTCTGTTTCACATCCCCTCTCTCTCCCTCTTTTCTGCATTTCCCCATTCTCTCTCTTTTACACATTCGCTTCTTCCCTCTCTTATTCCATCACACTGTCTGGGGGCGGCCATACTGGAGTAATCCCTGTGCTGACCTGAAGCAGCATTTTACAATGACATCCTATGAAATGGGAATTTTCCTTTCGGCTGCTTTATGAAGGGAACGAGGCGTGTGATGCCTGGGAAGCTCTGGTGCCATTTTCTAGCTCTGATATCATAGCTTGGCACAGCGCCAGAGAAGCGGCTGCGCGTTCCTTCTCCATGGCAGATAAACAATCCCAAATGCCACACACACGCTGCTGTGATTTTCCACTAATCCCGGAGACTTCCAGCAGCGCAGGGCGGGCGCCGGCCTGGCTCATCCTTTCATCGAAGTGAGATACAAATATATCTTCAGAGAAGTCTCATGACCCGTCTCCTCGTGTCCCTCTAACAGCAAAGCCATGGGTGTCTCTGTTGTAGTGAGCCATGTTTTGTGACACATAGATTTCCCTTTTAGAATGACTTATATTAATATACAGTAGGTAATGGCACACCTAGAGGCCGATTCATTAACAGCGCCAGGTAGCGACAGATGAGCGACTGTAGCGGTATTTTCACAGCGCCCGCTAGTAGTCGCTGTACTTGGCCGTTGTTCGGTTGTTGACAGCGGTTTGCCGTAATGTTGAATACAAGGTTACGAGTCGCTATTTGACAGGTTCCGCGCTGTATGGGAGCGCATGATAGCGACTGGTCAGAGCGACCGGCTCCCACCATATTCATCAAACAATCAGGCTCAAAAAATTCTCGCGCTGTAAAATGTTTAAACCCCAGAGCGCTGGAGGCGATGTGTTAAAAGTCGTTTTTTAACCCCCAAACCACCATATTTTTGGAAACAAAAAAAAAAAGTTTTTTAAATAATATAGTAATATGAATACATTAATATCAGACCTGTAATATCAATTCTGCACAAATTTTTTTTTTCCCCTTAAAAAAATATCTAAAATGGCAGAAGTGGTCACAGAATTTTTCACATTTAAAAAAAAAAAAAAAAAAAAAAAAACATTAATAACAATTAATTATTAATATTTACAGATTGTTCCATTGAAATGCATTGGAGCGCGCCAGGTAGCGAGAGGTCATACCTGTCGCTGTTCAAGGTCGGATGCTGGCGCTGTGGGCTGAGGCAGGAATAATGATGAATGAGTCGCTATATGGCGCTATCTCAGTCGCTAAGCAGGATTGGCTTGATAAATGTGTGATTGTGGTGGGGAGCCGGCGTTCTCGTGGCGGGGCCCGTCATTACCGGCCGCTCACCAGTCGCTACCTGTCGCTATTCCTTCATAAATAAGGGCCCTAGTACGTTACACTGTAGTGGGTGCAATCACAACAGGGGCTTCCACCAACATAGCCCCTAACTAATGTCCTAAATAATTAAATGAAGGATGCACACCAAAAGTTATTCAATTGCAACAAATGAGTGTATTAAAGTGGACCAACACCCAGGATTTTGACTATCCTGGGTTTTGGTCCACTTAGGTGGGGCACCCCGATAGGGGTTGTGTGAAACCCCCCAGAAAGCCCTGAAAACTCACCTCACCACGCTCCCACGTGACCACTGCAGCCAATCCCCGCCGACGGACAAGCGAGAGGCAGTGACGGACAAGCAGACCGCGCCCGCCGCCGCCTCCTGCGCGTCCCTCTTACAGGGAGCGCACGCATGCCGGACATTCACAAACGGCCAGCGCGCTTCTAGAGGGACGCGCATGCGCCGCTGGAACGGGTAGAAGGTAGGATTGTGGGCTTCCTGGGGGGTTTCACCCCGCGGGACATCCCGATTTCGGATGCCCCGCAGGGAGGGATCTGATCGGCCCGGGAATCTTATAGATTCCCCCCCTGGGTGTTGGTCCACTTTAAGAAGTTTCATACACTACATATAAAATAGTCACAGCACAGACATCATAGAACAAAAGGATACAATGGGTATTTTCAAACTTTTTTAAGTGTAGATCCTCAGGAGAATGGTGCCCCTTTAAGACTAGAAAAATGCATTAATTGTAGACAGTATCCACTATCTGTACAAAAAAAGAGTCTATAAGTATAGGTAAAAGATTTACCAAACGATTCTATTAGGGCAATCACCAATATGCTCCTGTGGATGGCTGCTACTATGCAGGAAACATCAACGCTGCACACAAATATGCTGCTGAATACAGCGAGTCAAGGAATGAATGCATGACTGGACTAACGTTCCATACGTCCTACGTCTAAGCCCATCCAACCCAGAATAACAAGACCAGACCACCATGTAGTTGGAATGATTAAATTTAATCGGCCATAAACAGGTTTACAACAAGCCTAGAAAAGTCCCCATTTATGTTCCGGGTCTGAGCAGCCTTATGATCCCAAAATTAAAGGGGAAGGGAAGAGGACCAAGTTTTCCAATCCGACCTCCAACCAAGCAGAAACCAACATAAGCTCGGCCGCATCCCTCCTAGGCCAGGGAGCTTAATCGGGCTAACCGCTGGTGGCCAAAAAATTCCCCTTCCCTACCTCCACCCCGAACACCACAATATCAACCAGAATCGTCCTGGCCGGTTTCCCCCCGTGGAAACAGCCGCACCCCCCCCCCATTGGCCATGCTAGCTCAGACCCAGAACCCGAGAGGAGACCCGCCCAACAGCCGCGACAATACATCAAAACATATACTATATAAAACAATACATTACCTAGAAGAAAGAACAGTACATTACATACAATCAAAAACATCAACATTCTTTTGCGATTTTCCTTTTTTTTTTTTTTTACAAAATATATACAATGCCATAAATAATAAATACGGTGCACTGCAACACCCACAACAGGTGGCAACAGCACATTGCACCAACCTTATCTGTTTTTTTTTTTTTTTTAAATAAATATACAATAAATTACAACAATTCCAAACCCTAACAAACCACCTAACTCCATACCCTCCCCCCAAGCACGTGACCGACAAAATCCAACCACAACCAAAAAACAGGGCGGGCGGGACTGCTCGTCCGTCCAGTCAGGGGTCAAAGAGGGAAGGGAGGGGGCAAACGTCCCCTTTATACTCCCCCCCCTCCCCCCCCACACCCGATGTCACTTCCTTTAGTGACCACTTCCCACCCATGGCTGGTCTGCCTCCGGACAGGAACGCAGGCCAGTCATGGGGGCAGCCCTCCTTAAAGGGACGGCGCTTTCTTACTTCAAATAGCAATGGCAGTATATAGCAGGTATGGCAGTCTATGCATTAGGGTATCATATGGTAGAAGATAGACCAAGCATGAGTATAAACAGAACCAGCAAAATGTATACAGAGCATGAACCAAGCAAAGACAATGTACAAAGCTTATACCCTATTGTAAGCGGAGATGCGATCGCGTTATGTCAGCCAACGTTTCAGGGCATACAGCCCTTTTCTGCACGGGGCCGCCTGACGTCACGGTAGCTGGCTGGCAGCGTTTTTTGCCAGCCAGCATCCGATTGGCTGCAGGTCGGGGCCGCATCACCGGATGTGACGCGCGTCAAACTGGCCGGCCAGGGGGAGACGCAGGTGAGAGGGCCACATATAAGGAACGTAAACATACCTACACAATATTGCTGCCTTGGGAAAAGGGCAATTGGTGTGCATCCTTCATTTAATTATTTAGGCTTTTAGAATGACTTACATTGTTTGGTGAATAAATCATCTGTGTCGGACTGGGATGCCTGGGGCCCATCAGTAGAAGTGACTCTGGGGGCCCACCCCACATTTAGATGCAAGTGTTACCGGCTTACATTCAGGGCCCATGTACAGAGACATGATGCCTTTTCATTGGCTGAGCTGTAACACCAGGAGGGTTTTGTCGCTATTGTGATGTCACTGTTTGGGTCCTTGTGGTGACCTTACCCTTCCTCAACCGGTGGTGGCTTTACTGCTCCAGTGTGAACCCCTTTGTTCAAGAAGATCAACCAACCAGAATGCTTCCCTGGGGTTACACTGTGCTGGTGGTTTTACATTGTGACCATATTGGGTCCAGACTCTCATCTGAAACTGAGGTTTCAGACCAGACATGGTTGTGTCGCTGGTGTGGTGGTGTCACTGCTCTGCTTTGGTATGAGAGCATGACCCCTGAAGCTTAGCCAACCAAGATGCTTCCAGACTCGGTGAGTTGTGTTGGAGAAGTGTTGTGGTCACCACACTGCTGTGGTTTTGCAGCATTAACTCCATGGTTCTGGAAACTCAGCCAATGAGAAGGCTTCTCTCTGGCTAAGACCTGGCAAGTTTTGTTTCTAGTGTGGTGACGTCCCCACTCTGACTCTGACGGGTAAGGTAGAATGACCCTATTGATTCCAGAACCACAGGAATCAGGAAGGGAGACCCGGGACAATGCCCGGTGGGCCGCACTATTTTGGGGCCAGTTGGGCTGCTGCTTTTTACACCCATATTCCATCCCTGCCCTCCTTAGTCTTCATCTCAGCCCCTGTGCCCAGTCTCACTGTACCCTCAAGCCAAGGAACCCCAGTCTGCAATACTATAGCCCCAGCATCATGGTTGGGGGGGGGAGCCTCAGCAAGGATGTCTTGGGACGGCCATGGGCTGGTAAAATCTAGGGCTGATTTTTGTCCCCAGTCCGCCACTGCCACAGGGTGAACATTCTTTCTGATCCTCCTCTCCTCCCAGGCTCCCAGTCTGATCTTGTTTTGCCCCAGATTCACAGTGTGACCTCCCCCATTCTCCCATTTCTGGTTGTGGGGTGAGACAGTGAGGGTGGGGGTGTCTTGGGGAGTGTGTGGTGGAAAGTGTGATGTTGGTTGTTGCACACCCATAAAATAATTGCTCCGTACCATGGTCACCCTTAATCAGACCCTGCTCTCAGTGGATGAACTTTTGAGACCTGACGGGTTGTGTTTCTGGTGTGGTATCACCACTTGGGCTGAGGAAGGCTCTATTCCAGGTTATATAATCATACATTACTTTAACCTGCCCTTTCAGCGTCTTGGGTGGGGGTGCAGTAGTAGATTAAAGCATGGAATTTTTGGCAGAGCTGGTTAGAAACATCGTATAGGATGTAGGATGTAGGATGGGAACAATCCAAGACCTCGTCGACAGTAATGCATGATAGGTCAAAAATCTTTTGAAGGTGCCAATAGATTATATTCTTTGCATAACCTCCATTGGACTTCTGTCACTGAAGACGTCTAGCACTGCTATCAGGTGGTACACCCCTATGCAAATAAAGCAAAATGACTCAATTATGCAAAACTAACCCAAGGGTTGGGCTACAGGAAGATGGCAGCAGATACCTGGGATGATTTCTTAGTCAGTATTTTAGCAGACTCTATCAGAAGACACATCCACTAAAAGGTATGGTGAACCTTATAAGGATGAATGTCTGAAGGAAACATTGATGGGTGACCGGTGAATTTAGAGGGGCTTTGTATGTATGAGATGAATAGAAAAGGTGGTCATCAATTATAATACATGGCCCCTTTGGTGAGGATCCTTACTGTGGAAGGGTGAATGCTAAGGCTGGTCCCAGGTGTATGCGGCCTCAGTATGGCGCCTCACACCACAGGTCATGTCATCCTTCAGGTCTACTGCCACTGATGGATTCTTCTCTGTCATTGATCGCTCTCCAGTCCTCACTGCCTTTCCCACTGCTGCCATTGTCCTCTTGTTCTTGCCACTTTGTCTTTTGCTGCTGATAATCCTCTGGCCCTTAATGCTTTCTTCACTGCCACAATCTTTATCCAGTCCATTTTGCTTTATCTGATGCTGCTGATCTTTCTCCAATCTCTGTTTCTTCTCGACTGCTTCTAAAGGGTCCACAATTACTGCCATTGGGCCTCTGGCCTTACCACCTTCTGAGTTGCAATCAATCACCCTCAATTCCTTACTACCTTCTTCATTGCTGCTGATGTCTCCTGGTCATGAGGCCAGTCGTGAGCATGGAACAACCAGGTCATCGGTACAATTGGTGGGGCCCACCAGATGTAACGGTAGTATCGGGGTTAACCAGCAGCAGTCAAAGTCACCTTTATACTGTAATCCATAGTATGTCACAGTGCCACTTACCTCAGACAATGTCACAGCACACAAGTATGGTAACTGAGCTTAAGAGTTAATGGGACAGTAGCATGTGGAGATGACAAGATGGTATCTCAGCAGACAGACATCTAACAGTAAGTAGGATAAGTGAAAGCACCAGCTTGTTTTATTATTGCAGGGTAATGAAAAGAAATTTTAATACTTTAATCCACATCACAGTCAAATACACAGTTCACAGGCCAAATAAACTTGCATTGCTCGTAGAAAAGCAAACACAGGTACACTTGCTTTATAAGTACCTTTCAGTGAAAGGGATAAATAGCTTTGTGCCCATAAAGCATAGAACACAGGTAGGTTACCAGATTAGGGGTTCTACCGCCCTGCCTGATGTGAACACTAGCTCTTAGCAAATCAGGCAGGGAATTACATAGAATAGAAATAGAAATAAAAAGAACAGTGGGAGACTCCCCTACCATATATGTATTTATATGTATGTAGGCACTGCCCCTCCAACCTATATAAATACGGGGCGCCCGGCTAACCTCTACTCATAAATTACAACCCACACAAATTCCAACGACTGGTTAAATGCTGGGCTGGCCAATAACATACTGACATATATAGCCAAAAAACTCAGTTTTAATAGTAGAAAGATCCATGTTTCTACTATTAAAACTGAGTTTTTTGGCTACATATGTCAGTATGTTATTGGCCAGCCCAGCATTTAACCAGTCGTTGGAATTTGTGTGGGTTGTAATTTAGGGTATTACATAGATTAAGGAGTGCTAGGGGAACCTTCTCTACTCCATGTAGGTTCAGGATTTTCAGTGGTCCTAATGGGTGTAAGCTTAGAATCAGGTCAGTGTCCAGGGACCACACTCCCAGCCAGGTTAAAGACTTCCCCAGAGCTTAAGGGTTTTCAACAGGGGCAGCTGTACCTTACTGGAGCCTAGGTTGGTCTCTCTGCCTCTTCCTCTCACATGGCAGATGGCTCCTTACTGTTAGTTCCACGCCAAAGGCATCAGACAGGGTCCTCTCTGGGCATCCTGAAACTCTTGCACGCTGAAACAGTATATCCTCCTGAGCTGTGCTTGCTGCCACTTCTCTGATTCTCACCACAGCCGTCTTACATGAGGTGTGGGCTACAAACAATCTCCCTGTCTGTCCCTCTTGCTTGCCCTCTGCTCAATACATTGTAGCCTGGGATTTTCCCTCCAAAAAGCTCCCAATCTCAGCAGTTTCCTGTTGTTACCCAAATGTATCGTATGCCACCCGGCTCATACTAAAGGAGAATCCTACACCAAGATTCTTAGAGTCTGAATTAAATTATCTTTTCTATTTGTGGTCTTATAGCCCCATCTAGCGACCAAAGTTGGAATAGCAACACATTTTATATTTTACTGGACAATTCGCACATAAATCCCTTTTTTGAGCACCCAAATGCATGGGCGTGGTTTTTGATACTACCACACAAAAAATCATCACACAACCCAGTCCACTAAAGGTGTATGGGCCCGGGCCCTTGTCCGGGAAAGCACAACTTTGCATCTGACCCTCGTAAATGCCGCTGCATGAGTTTAAGTGAAATGTGACCCAGTTTCTAATATGCATAAGATGCAAACAAAGCAGGCTTTTGTTTTACTGGTGTGCTGTGAATGATTCTGTTTTGAGGTCAGGCTTGCATTTACAGGAAGCAGGTTATCAGATCTCTATCTGTCACCCTGGCACTATCATCAGCCAGAAAATACCCCATCAAACAGGTTTGGTCAACATAGGCCTTTTCTGGCACAAAGCATTGACCTGCATTTCTTCGGAACTCCTATATATTTCACTTGGCAGCTGAGGACATGTTGCATACAGATGAGTCAGAGTGTGTCCTTATTACCTATTGTTTTATGCTATTATGGGATGATTTAATTAGTCAGTTTTGCTTATTGACTCATTCATGAGTGGGAAAATTTAAGGGACCAACCTAACTAACTCTTAAGCAGCCATGATGGAATTACTGCATGATGTTGCACCATTGTTGAGAAGGGAAGGGTAGTGTTTTGTCTCATACATCTCAATAGAAGACAATTCAGCAATTCCATCATGGCTGCTCCCATGAACAATAAGAGTTAATGACTGGACTCGTCCTTTAAACAATGGCCACAGGTCCTGGTCAGGTCATTCTGAAAGAAGCCATTCATGGGGGAATTAACAAACCATCAAACTTTTGGTTTCCTTCTTCTCCCCACTGAACTTCTGTTTTCACTTTCAGCAAAATTCTCAACTTGTACAAGATTCCTGTTTCACAATGTCTAATGATCAACCCATTCATGAAATGTTTACCAGGAGAGGATCATATTGTACTTTCCAAAGTGATGGCATTGTTTATCAACCTTATCCTGTAACCTTAGCCTACTAGCATAAGCCCATGGGAATGTGTCCCAAATCTAAACTCCAGGACATAATGGTATATGATTCATCCTATCCACTGGATCTTTCTGTCCCTAGATTGACACTGTGCTTTTTGCTTTTCAGACATCAGATAATTCATTATCTCATTGTCATGGTGTAGAGGGACACCTCCCAATGAGTTCAGGGTGTGCTTTTGGGGGGATGGGCAGGTGACCCTCCGACTAGGCCAAGTTTGGGAATGGGGTCTTCCTATATTAACCCTTTAACTGCCAGCCTATCTGGAGATTCTGTCACCCTTTGTTGCCAGACCATTTTGCACTATTTTGCGCTCCACACGTTCAACTGTGATTTTTGAAGGGATTTCCAGGGGTCTAATGGACCCCTTACCAGTTCATAAAGGGTTTACAGTAAAAAAAAAATATACACTGTAAAAATGACTTAAAAAAAAATGTTTTCTTTTCTCACCTCCGATCGACAGCTCCTCTGTCCCTTGCCGATCCGATGACAGATGCTGGTGATCGCCGGCCAGAGGAGGTGGGAGGCAGGGGATCAGAGGGGCGGGGCTAGCAGTAAAGATGTCGGCGACCATCGGAGCAATGGAGGGAGGAGGGCTGTCGGGCCCTCTCCTGAAGTCGGAAGAGCCGGGGGCCCTCTGATCAGAGGCCCCCCCCCCCCGTGAAGAGGAGAGCAGGCGGGAGCGATCGGGCACGAAGGTGAAACTGGGGGGGCCCTATTTTGGCCACTCCCCTGCAGCCGGAGGAGCCCAAACAGGGATTGGAGCCCCCCGTGGTTGAAGAGGAGACCCAGCCGGATAGAATGAGGGGTCAAGTGAGTGGCTTTTTCTTTTACTTTGTCTGCTAGCAGGGGAGAAAATCAGGCACATAGAATTTACGTGGCTGGCAGTTAATGACAGGAGAGGCAGCCATGTAAATTTTACGTGGCTGGCAGTTAAAGGGTTAAAGCAGGGCAGGTGGAGAGTACTTTACACCACTCTGGAGAGTCCTCTGGGGGGGGGGGATGCCTTATGATTCTAGATCTACTTGACAGTGAAAAATGGCAGCTCATTAGCACGCTGTTACACAGCAATTCACAGTGGGCCCTCCTGAGGCTCAGGGTCTGCCTTTCTCTAATTGCCCGCCAGCTTGATTGCCACACTCCTGATTCCAGTTCACTGTTTACACCTCAGGGCATCCAGGGAGCACTCAACCCTGCCTTTCTGTCCTGTCTCTTTCAGGTTCGGTACTACTTTGCCTACTCGCCAGGACACCGACTCGGCATAGGGTTCTCCTCTGAGGAGTGCTCAACATGGCCTTTCTACCCTGTCCCTTCCAGAGGCGTACTACTCCGGCCAGCCAGTCCAAAGTGTTTTTTAAGGTGGTCAGTCCCGTGTGATTCTCCAGTCCCTCGGCCTGAATCTATATTTCTAGGCCCCAGGATGTGCACACATTGGCCCTTTCCCCTGTCCTATTTACAGAGGGGATTCTCTCTGTCTCTCTCTTCTGAGGTCTATACACCCCACCCAGACATGTCCAAACATTTTTTAAAGGTCTGGAACCAACCAACTGACATCCTGCTGGATCCCCCCTGCTCTGGGTCCTGCCACATTATGCACAGCAAGGGTGATACATAGTATTCTCATTCTAGAATCAGGATGCCCAGCTGTGTGAAACCCCCAGGTCGCCCAGAAACTCACCTTCTTTCCCGGTCCAACGGCGCATGCGCGAGGAGCAGCCGCATCCCCGCTATCCCTTTTAGCAGGGCGCCAAGCATTTGTGAGCGAGGGTAGCGGGTGATGCTGCCGCCAGAAAACTCGCCTTAGACAAGCTCTTAGATGAAGGAGCAGAAGTGGATCTGAGCATGCTGATTGGATGAGAGGCCCTACATAGGGCCAGGGAAGGGCGACCTGGGGGATTTCACACAGCGAGGCATCCCCAATCGGGGGGCCAGAACCAAAACCCAGCATAGTCAAAATCCTGGGTTTTGGTCCACTTTAAGGGAAACCCTGCTAGCTTTTGGTTCTATGTGATTGATCCATCTGAAGAAATAGATTGTATTAATGTTAGTGAGGGGTCATGAAAACGAGCAGGACACAGTAGAGATAGCTGATGCCAGCTGAGATGGGTAGTATATGGCAGCCCTTAGGGGAAGTCAGCCTTGAACAGGACCTGAATACCTTGACGAATGCAGAACCTGAAGGTCTCATGTGGAGCTAAAGTTCTGAGAACCTGAATATGAATATGGAAACTCAGCTGTGCTAACTGCAAGACTACTTTTGTTTTACACTCAACTGAGTCATCTCTGGAGACCATCTGGAGGATCTGCTGAAGAGTAAGTGCACCTCACCAAGTGTCCAAAAAAAACCCTTCGCTCCTCACGTGGGCCCAGTGGAGGAGGAACACGTACTCGCCTGTGATAGCAGTTTGGTCATTATCCGTGACGAAGCCGAGGCGTTCTAAATAACAGCCCTTACTTCAGTCATGGCAGATTAGATTTAACTGGATCTCACAAACTATGAAATCCATTGGCTTAGTTTTATGCTTTCAAAGTAACTCTCTGAACCTTCCTGTGGTGCCTGTTGTGATGCAATTATTTTAACCTGCTGAGGGACTACTGCTCCCAGCAACCATTTACCTAAGTCACTTACTGACACAGTCAAGTATAACAATACTATGAACTTTATGTAGTAAAGGTTAACTTGGCAATAGAAATGAATCATACACAGTAAAACACAATGAAAGGCCCAGCTGGGGCTTTAGTTAGCCTGTGCACATATACCCGGGTATATATAGTGTGGCGATTAGCTCTGGTAGGCGACCGGGTGTCAGCAGTATAGAGGCGGAGGCAAACAGTTCAAAGTAAAGTCTGTGTTTATTTCACACAACAATCCACAAAAGCATATGTCCATACAGGTTACATCACCCTTTCAGGAAACCGCAGCATAAATGATTCAATCAGGCAAACAGCTTTTAGTCCTTGATCAAAGGTCCTGTTTACAGTCAAAATAGGCCTCAGGTCCGCATGAACAGCCTCCACAGGAGATTTCAGCCAGGCTCACAGAGTCTCACTCCCATGTGAGCTCTAGACAAAGGACAAACCACAGCTGATTCCCCAGGCTATTTAAACAGCCCGCAAAACCCGGACCTGGGTAGTGGGATGGAGTCCCACCCTGCTCTACTCCATCCCAGTAAAGCCGTCCCAGGTTAGCCTTTCGGCTATTCTAAAGCAACAGCAGCAAACTGCCACCAGCAGCTGATGCTGGAAAACAAGCTATACGGCTTTACTGCACCAATGCCAGGTACATTGGTGCTACATACCTGCCGTCAATAACGGCCCCTTGCACCTTACCACAATAGTCTATAGCTAAATACCTCCAGGAGCACACAGGGTGGCACAGGGTGAAATCTGCAGGGGCCCCTGATCTTAACAAAGAGATGAATCACTCTTGACACGCAGGAGTCGATGATCAGACATGCAGTGCAGTTGAAGCTCTCCACAGGGCACACAGCTGGACATGCAGATCAGCAGGCCCGCAGGCAGAAGGCACTTAAAGGAGCAGTATCGCGAATTTTTCTTGGTGACATATTTAAATGGTACTTTGAATGTAAGGTAAGTGTTGGAGTAAGAATTACAAATTTAGAAAAAATGATTAGTGTGTTGAGCAGCTGGAGACTAATAGCTCATGCTTATGTCTTCTGAGTGTCGGAGCCCGACACTCTGGCCTGTTCCATGCTGAGGAGAGGGGTGAAACAATGTAACAAAGTATCAGCTGTTCAGCTGTTCAGTGCTGGCAGCCGTCCAGCATAAGATAACAACATTGCAACATTGCCTGGCCAGAACTTATATATCTAAAACAGAGAGAAAAGCTCTAGAAGTAATTTAGCTGATTTTGACAGTTTTCCCTTCATGTGGGCTCTGCTGCAGAATCTTTCAGTTTACCATTTTCTCTTTCATATTCTTATTTTTCATTTTTCCATATGATCTTTCTTTCAGCTTTGTGTGTTTTGAGCAAAGCCCAACCCAGGATTTTCACTATCTGGAGTTTTGTTTTGTGCCCCTAGGGGCATCCCGACTTGGGATGCCCTGATATGTGAAATCCCCAAGTTCGCCTGTGAAAACGTACCTTTCCCTGTCCCACAGCGCATGCGCGGGCTCTCATCCAATCAGCTCTGTTTGCACGCAGATGGGGAGCCTGAGCAGTAACCTTCCTGGCCGCCCGGCCTGTCTAAATGACTATCTGCGTGAGCGCGTCAGAAAAATGGGGGGATCTGTGGTTATCCAGGGGTCGTTTCACACAGTGGGCATCCTGATTTAGAATGCCCAAGGGGCAAGGTCAATGGCCGGGTCTTATAGACTTCAGGGTCGGCAACTCAGGGTTTTGTTCCACTTTAATACCTTTAGATTTTCCTGCACAGTTATTCAAAGAAGAATTTCAGTTATTTTCAGTCAGTTTAGCAGATTTTACACATTTGAGTCACCTGATCTCATAACAAAAGCAGCACCTCACACACACACAGCCGTTACCACTGATTACAGTGTCAGCCTCTGAGGTAAAGTGTTGCTAGGAGACCAGTGGGCTAAATGAAGCAGCTCACTAAATACAACCCAGCAGATCCCCCTATTCAGCAAATGGACTGAGCCATTGTAATTATACAATTTAAAAGAAAGGCAGATATTTTTTCCTATTTCTATCGCCAGATTATTTATACACATGTTAGAAGCTATTGTGTGGCTATTTAATTATTTATCTTTTTTTAATGCAAATTTCGCGATACTGCTCCTTTAAGAAGCTACAGAAGATCCCCCATGTTGCACTATCAGCTGGACATGCAGGTGAACAGTATAGTAGTCTGTGAAGTGATCCAGGCTTTACTGTTTTTTTTTTTTTAAAGCTTTCAGGCTTGAGAGGATCTACCAACCATACACTGCAGAAGCAAACACAGAGTGCTAGTAGTCTCTCAATCATCATATATGCAGGTGGCAGCGGCTCAGCTCCTGGCAGCAAGCCGTGTGCTCAGTTCTCCTGCCCTGTATTTATAGTCTTTGATACATCCAGAAAGGGGCTACAAACCCCACCTATCAGGGGCAGGAAGTGTAACATCAGTAGCTAGAGAGAGAGTAGTCTATGACCAGCAGGCCTGTAATGTTCCAGTGGCAACTCTGTGGTAACTTAGCACTTCCCTACACATTGTTACGGCATACCTCCCAAGTGTCCCTGATTTGGAGGGACTGTCCCTCTTTTGAGTCCATGTCCCCCTGTCCCTCATTGTTTTCATTTGTCCCTCTTTGAGGTGTAACATGCATCAATACATGATTACTTTGCCTAGTTAAAGTGTTTACTGTGTTTTAACTGTTATAACCCATCACCTATTTATCTCCCAATGAGGGGCGTGGCCTAATTTAACAAATGCCCTTCTTTCCCACCCTGAAAAGTTTGTAGGTATGGGTACAGTATAATCTGAAGAAAGAGAGGAGATCTGAAAAACATGACCCCGAGGAGGAGGGTTGGGGAACGCTGCACTCAGGGACGTAGCTAGGGGGGAGCAGGGGGGGCACTCGCCCTGGGTGCAGCAGGTCGGGGGGAGCTAAAGGGGCCTGATAACAGATGGGGGGCGTCATTTTGAATCTTTCCCCCCGGGTGCCAGAAAGCCTAGCTGCTCCTCTGGCTGCACTAGCGTACGATTTGATGGATATGTGTAACCAGTATATATCAGTCTTCCTCACACCCTGAGGAAGTGGCTGGGTACTGAGCCACGGAACGCGTGGGGTTTCTATCTCCTGTCTTTTGGAGCAGTGGGGTCACGATCCCTTTGGGCATCACATCTAGGTGATATATTTTCCTAATTATTTCTACTGAATATTGAATATTTTGCACAACATTGTTTCAGCACTTTAATGTAGCACTACAGCACTTTTGTTTCATGTGATAGTGGAACTATGAATGCACAAAACAGACTATGGCTTCGATTCAATAAGAGTTGAAAAAAATTCTCATGGTAGTAAAATATTCAATTCGTGAGGAAAAAGCCTGAGAATGTCACTGTTGCTGAATCACCAGCTAGGAAAACAATGAAAGTCAATGGCATTTTTTTACTCTTAAAAAAAGTAGAGAACTGTTTACTTCTTTTTTACACTGTAGTAAAAGCTGCCATTGACTTTCATTGTTTTTTTATCTGGTGATTCAGTAACAGTGACGTTCTCAGGCTTTTTTCTCGTGAATTGATTTTTTTTACTACCGTGAGATTTTTTTTCGACTTTTTTCGAATATCTTTTAGTTGTTATTTATTAGTTTGTAGATTTTTTGGCTTCTCTTCTGCCCAGGGGTGGTCTCCTGCTGGAGTTATGTGTGTATGTAAATGAGTGTTTTTGTATGATATAATGAGTGTGATTTTGAATCAATAAATGATGATTTTGGCTTGATCGTGTTTATTTCAATGGTTTTTGGTGCAGTGGGTTTAGGCCAAGCCCTTCCGCGGCAGCTGGAGCCGCAATTTGTTGTATTTGTTTGGAATTGATTTGCGGGGGGCCACCCTCAGCACAAAGCCCTTTTGTATCAATTGATTAACCATTTGTGGATTGGTGGTGCACTTATTATCCTTTGGTGTTTTTGTATATCAGTCTTTCGCTCGCGACGCAAGTCTTGGAGGCCGATTCATTAATAGCGCCAGGTAGCGACAGATGAGCGACTGTAGCGTGATTTTTACAGCGCCAGCCAGTATTCGCTGTGCTTGGCCGGCGTTTGCTTGATGACAGCGACTCAGTCGGTGTGCGGTAATGTTGAATACGGGCTTAGGGGTCGCTGTTTCACAGGTTCAGCGTTGTATGTGAGCGCCTGACAACGAATGGCCAGAGCGAACGGCTTGCTTCATATTCATTAAAAAATCACGCTCCGAATTTGCTGGCGCTGTCCATTCCTTGTTTAAACCCCAGTGCGCTGGCGGCGATGGGTGTTAACTAGTTTTTAACCCCTAAACAACCATATTTTTTGATTGTAACATTATACATGTTTTTTGAATCATTTTGTAATATGAATACATTAATATCAGACCTGTAAGATCAATTCTGCACAAATTTTTTTTTTTTAATTTTTTTTAATTTAAAAAAAAAACTTACATTGCAGAAGTGGTCTCAGAATTTTTGACATTAAAAAAAATAAAAATAAAAATAATGCCAATTAATTATGATTAATTAAACATTGCTCCATTGAAATGCATTGGACAATGCCAGGGAGCGACAGGTCATACCTGGCGCTGTGAAGGAATTTGCAGCGGCGCTGTTCGTTCCAGGCGGCTTCATGATGAATCCCGCGCTAGCCGTCGCTCTCGCCGGCGCTAGCCTCATTTAGCTTGATAAATGCGTCATTGTGACCGCCGCCGGGCGTACTTGAGTCGGTAGCCGCCGATAGCTGGCGGTACCTGGCGCTCGTCAGACACTACCTGGCGCTAGCCTGTGATAAATAAGGCCCTTGGTTGTTACCGATATTGAAAATGACGGATATATTGCGCAGCCCATCCAGTTATCTTTAGCATCAGAGAAGCATTTAGCACTTGGCAGAACAGGACCCCCAAACACCATAGAAGGACTGAGACTTTGCGAGACGTCAGGCGGCTTGGCAGTGTGCATGGGAATAGGACACCAGGAAGCAGGAGGCAAAATGCCATAGACCAGGATTTCACAATGGTTTTTACCACTTTCCATTTTCTAATGATCTAAAGCACCATCAAGAGGTAAGTATGGCTTGTTAGCAGGGCCGGATTAAAGTGGACCAACACCCAGGATTTTCACTATCCTGGGTGTTGGTCCACTTCAGCGGGGCATCCGAGATCAGGATGCCCCGCTGTGTGAAACCCCCCCAAAAAACGTACCTTTTCGGCAACGGACAAGCGACAGACAAGCCGCCGCCGCCATTCACAAACGGCCGGCGCGGGCGCGCGCACTGCTAGAGGGGCGCGCGGGAGGCGGCTGATCCGTTGCCGATAAGGTAAGGTTTTTTGGGGCTTTTGGGGGGGGGTTTCACCCCGCGGGACATCCCGATCTCGGTTGCCCCGCGGTGAGGGAGGTGGTCGGCCCAGGAATCTCATAGGTGGAGGCCCCTGGGCACAAAATCTGGTGGTAGTCCCAGATACAGTATTTTTTTTCCTTTAAAATAATAGTCTAGCCAAGTAACTGATTGGTGGTTGTCTGGCACCCGTCTACTTACTGGAACATCAGATCGAGTCCCTTGTGCCACCCTTGTGCGGGTGCGTGCTGCTCGGGAACTCCTGCTTTGCCATTCTGGATGGGGGGTAGTGTAGCCACCAAGCTGGTCCCTGCATTGAGCTGCCAGTGGCTGTGTTTGGTGGCTTATATGCAGTGAGCGGCCGATGATTGACAGCTCTGCACCCACCCATCACCTGACGGCGGCTTTGCTGCTCTAGACTCTCCGTTCTGCCCTGTGGTGGCTTTGGCTGCAGGTTTGCAAAAACAAAAAAAGCTTTCCCAGGCGCGCCCAATAGCTTTGTTGCCGGCCCCCGTGGCCTGTCAGGCCAAAGACGGAAAAGCCTCCTGGACCAGACCATAACCCAAAGGTTGGTGGAGGTCCCCTTTGTAGGGCAAGTGTTGGAGGCCCCAGGGCGCGCGAACCCTTGTGTCTCCCTCATAATCTAGCCCTGCTTCTTAGTCACCTATAACCTTTCTATCCACCTTTGGAAAAGAGTGTTTACTTATGGAGCAATATTATGGAGATAATTTATCTATGATTAAGGGCGGTATGGCGGCCGAAACGCGTTAGAGGGCTGCTGGCATCGTTTACGTGTTTTTATGTATTCTACTCTTTTTGTACTATTTTAAGAGGACCAAATTAAAAGCTACTTTTTAGGAGTGCGGACCACTCATCTTTTTGCTTACTTATGGAGCAACTCAGTTTTAGGTCTAGATGGTGGTAGATCAGGTTGGGGTACAGGTCAGTCTGCAGCCCCACCTAATAGGATTCCAGGTACCACCAGTGCTGCTCGTACCACTGGTTGGGAACCCCTGCCATAGACCTAACAACATAGATCTGCTGTGTCCTGTGTGCTATGGGGAAAAACACAGCATAGACCACTGCAGCCATACTAGTCACAATGCTGTCCCTAGTAGACAGAAGCACAACAGACTTGGATGCCATTGCACCAATAGCACTACGCACATGCTCACAGTCAGCCATCATTGGTTGTTAATGTTGTTCATGCTGATTGCAAGCAAAGTCTTTAAAAGATTGTTGGGCCATCAAGTTTATGACAAATCTCTAGAGCTTGGATGCCCAACCTGCAGCCCTGGGGCCACATGTGGCCCTCACTGCCTTCAGTTGCGGCCCCCAGTATCCCCTGCAGAGCTGGAGAGCAGAGCTTGTCTTGCCTGTAAAGCAAACTGCTGGTCAGTTGAGGGAAGTGTATTCTCTAACTCCCAAAGCAGAAAGTGGGGCACCTATGACTGTCTGTGTAGAGGAGGGTGACACACATGTGCTACTGCTTTGTTGTTTGTGCTGGGTGTTTAAAGTGGAGCAACAGTCAAAAATGAATTAAATCAGACCAACATAACAAACAGGGCTCATATGCATCCCTCTCCAGGGCAATTTAGATTGCTGCACATAACAAATGATTGACCTTTTTCTAAAAAACGCCTACTGAGATACATTTTAAAAACAAGATGGCCGCTCATGGGCTTGCAGGCCACCTGCAAACAGGAAGTTGTGCTGGGCTTCCTGTTACTGTGCATGTCAGTTGGGAGAGGAAGTTCCAAAATGGCCGCTACCTTTCTTTTTTAACTGTGCCAGGCTGTTGGTCCGGTTTAAAGTGGACTAAAACCCCGATCGGGGGTGCCCCGCTACGTGAAACCCCCCAGATCGCCCGAGGAAACTCACCTCATCTCGGTCCTACGGCGCATGCGCGGCGGCTCGTCCAATCAGTGCGCTCTGAGCCGCTAAGCTATGCACGTCTGAGCGACTTCTTAGCAGAGCGGCTTCGAGCGTGTTGGTGGCCGCATCCCCTGCCTCCCTCTAACAGGGAGCTTTCCCGCACCGGCCACGCACAAATGGCTGGCATGGACACTTGCCCTGCTAGAGAGATAGCGGGGTGTGGCCTGCGCATGCGCCGTTGGACTGGGAAGTAAGGTAAGTGTAGCGGGCAACCTGGGGGTTTTCACACAGCGGGGCATCCATAATCGGGGGAGGGAATCGATCGGCCTGGGAATCTTATAGATATAGATTTGGTCCACTTTAAATAAACTCTTCCCAGCTTATCTCTGCTCACCTCACATCTGCTTACCTCTTCCCTCCTTACATGTTCCAACTTCATCTGTTTACCTCTGCCTTCTTTCTACCTTGTCCCATCTCACCTCTCCTCACCTATACCTATCACTAACCATCTCTTTCCACCTCGCCTCTGTCCATCACTTCTCTGAACTTCTTACCTTGGCCCACCTAACCTCATCTCTGCCTACCTCTACCCACCTCTGCTTACCTCTTCCCTCTGCCCAATGGACCTCTCCCTGCCTTACCTTTTTCCACTCCTTCCCACCTCACCTCTTCCTGTCTTACCCACTTTTATTCACCTCTTCTCACCACTGTTCACCCCACATAATCCTCTCTCACCTTTGCATATATAAGGTAAAAGCTTACCTTCAGTAAATGGTTTCACGTTTTTTTTCTGCCTAAATTTGATTGCAGCCCCTTGAATAGGAACAAAAAGACAAAAAGACAATGCGGCCCTTATATCAAAAAGGTTGTGTTCCTTGCCATAGATACTTGCGATTTGGCCTCTTGTTTAGGCTTTTTTGGCTCCCTCAAACTGAATTCTTGGCTTGATCTTCAATTATGAACCTCCAGCCTTCGACCCCCAGCTGAAACTCAACTTTGAACTCTTCTGATCTTGGCTCAAACCTCTTGACTAGTGGCTGCCGGTCACCTTAGGTTGCACTACCTGGATAGGTTTGTTGCAGGTCTATCCCCACCACTAGGTGCATTTATTGCTGACACACTAAAGGAAGACCCCTTTAAAGTGGACCAACACCCACCGGTGATCGGCCGATCACCTCCCTCCCCGCGGGACATCCGAGATCGGGATGTCCCGCGGGGTGAAACCCCCCCAAACACCCCAAACTCCTTACCTTATCTTCGGCGGTGGCCGGCCGCCGCCGCCTCCCTCGCGCCCCTGTAGACGTGCGCGCGCCCGCGCCGGCCGTCTGTGAATGGGGGTGCCCCACCGAAGTGGACCAAAACCCAGGATAGTCAAAATCCTGGGTGTTGGTCCACTTTAAGTCCTCAACAAAGCCTTTCTGCTTCTCCAATTACATCCTGTACCAGTTTGGTCATAGGCAGTCTCAGTGGGCAAATTTGCTTTGACTGGTGTTTCGGACAGCATCATCCCTGCACCCCAGAATACTGGATTTGATTGCTTGTACTATACCCATTTGGGTCTCCTTTGTGGAAGGTAGTGTTATATAACTAGTGTTGTCACCCCCTTGTAGGAGGAGTCCACAAAAACACAATGGTTCCATACGGTTTTCTCTCTGGTTTAATACCTCAACTTAAGCTTTGGGTCTCGAGAAAATCCATTGTTCCATGGAAGAGAAGGTTTCCATGGTTTATGTGATGGGTGGATACCATGCTCAACACTACACTTAGGAAACATTAGAGCCCTGTCAGTGAGATAGGCCCTGATAGTGATAGACACTTTACTAATAATAGTTAAATACAGAACTTAGGTGCCATTACATCATGAATCCACATGATGGCAGTGTTGCCTAAGGAATAAACATAGATAATATTAATTAGTCTAGCGTACCCCTTAAAATAGATAAATAGAGACTCAGCCAGGTGGCATTGGCAACATTACCTGCCCTGCCATTGGTTGAGCCTTGCAACATAGTTGGGAAAGGCAACTTTTCAGAGGTTATAAAAGGGAGAACTGAACCCTTCTAGAGTGTTCTTAGTTCTGAGTACGAAGCTAAAGAGGGGAAGTGTTAATGTAGGGGAGGAGCTGAGCAACAGTGAGGGAAAGAGTGGACTTTAACTGGAAGCTGTAAAGACTGTTTGCTGTAACCAATGGATATTGCCTGTACTGGATTATGCTGTTTGATGATGGAAGACCTTGTTTTTTGCATCAAGGAGTGTCATCAATGGAGACCAGCGACGACTGAACCAGTAAGTGCACCTCCACCCCACACATGCCACACCAACCTGAGTCGCCCTACCCTAGGTCCAAGAACCCCCCTCGCTCCCCAGAGAGTGTGCCAATGGCCAGGCACGCACCCGCTACATTTATTTGTGCTTTTCTGGTTTAGATACTCACCCTTCCTCATTCCGGTGTGGCTTTAATCGGTTTGAGGTGGTCAGATGCACGTATGGAGGGTAGCATGGATGCTGTGTGACATGCGCTGCAACGAGGAAGGAGCATGTAGGCACAATCTTGTGTCTCTCTCTTTAGTTTTAAGCCTCACACATCAGGATGCCACCTTGGAAACAAGGAAACAAACTAAAAGTGTTTTTAGACTATAAATCTGGTTTAATAGGCCGAATGTAAAGTTCTCTGCCCCCCCCCCCCCCCCCCCCCGCCCAAAAAACAGAGCCACAGCCAAGAATCCAGTAGGGGGCCCGGGAATATACGGGGAGCCCTGGACAAGCAGTCCTGATGGCAGCCACACCATGGCCCCGGTGCTGCTGATGATGATGTTTTTCTAGTTTGAACTTGGTCCCAAGGAAACCAGGATAGTTTGCATTGGGGCCAGTCATCTAAAGGGTAGACTATACAGCATAAATGTTGTTGGCACCCCTGATCACCTATAATGTGATAGCTGGGTTCCTACTGAAGTTTGAACTTCGATTCCCTTAAAGTGAACCAAAACCCAGGATTTTGACTATCCTGGGTTTTGGTCCTTTCCCTGGGGGCCCCATGATTGGGGATGCCCCACTGTGTGACCCCCCCCCCAGATCGCCGCAGCCAACTCACCTCACCGATCCCTCGGCGCATCTAGGAGCAGCGGCTCTGGCGGCCGCATACTCCGCTTCCCTCTAGCAGTACGCATGCCCGCGCCAGGCATTTGTGAATGGCCGCCATGGGCACACTCCCTGTTAGAGGGAGGCGGAGGATGCAGCCGTCCGAGCCGCTGCTCTTAGACGCGCCGTGGGCCAGGGATAAGGTTAGTTGGCTGCGGCGTCCTGGGGGGTTTCACACAGTGGAGTGGAGTGGATCGGGGTGCCCCTGGGGAAAGGACCACAACCCAGGATAGTCAAAAATATTGGCTATCCTGGGTTTTGGTCCATTTTAATGGTCTGAATACTAAGGAAAGCTTGGTTGCCTTGGGGCCCAGTTCAAACTAGGGGCTCAGCTTTCACATTTAGGTTACAGAGTGGAGGGCAAATATTCCTGATGGCAACCCTGCCAAAAAAAAAAAATATTAGCCATAAAGCAAGCATATTCTTTCCTCTCCCCCAATATTAGCAGGTAGAGTGTAGGAAGGAATTCACATATACTAAGCAGAACCCACCCTTTAAAGTGGACCAACACCCGATGCTGATCAGCATGGGGGGGTGCCTCGCTGTGTGAAACCCCCCAGAAAGCCCCGAAATCCCTACCTGCTCCTCGATCCAGCGGCGCATGCGCGAGCTGCCGCTGCCGCTTGTGAATGGCCGGCGCGGGCACGCTCCCTGTAAGAGTGACGTGCGGGAGGCGGCGGGCGTGCTTGCTTGTCCGGCGACGGACCTCGCTTGTCCGGCGGCAGGGATTGGCTGCAGCGGTCATGTGGGAGCGGGGCCAGGTGAGTTTTTGGGCCTTTCTGGGGGGTTTTCCGATCGGGGTGCCCCACCGAAGTGGACCAAAACCCAGGATAGTCAAAATCCTGGGTGTTGGTCCACTTCAAACCCAGAAATGCTGGGGCAGGGTAAGTAACATTTCCCTGCCATACACTGCTATTTAACCCCCCTCCTCTGTGGCCGACATCCCCCCATAGCCTGCGATCTCCAAGCACCTAAATATAAAAATCACCAACTGCAGTGGGCCACCTAGGCCCTTATTTAACAAGGGATAGCGCCAAGTAGCGAATGGTGAGCGAACGGTAATGACGCTCACCGCCATGAGAACGCCGGCTCCCCTCCGCAATCACACATTTATGAAGCCGATCCTGCTTAGCGACTGACAGAGCACCAGATAGCGAATCATTCATCATTATTCCAGCCTCACCCCATAGCGCCAGCGAGCGACCTTGAACAGCGACAGGTATGACCTCTCGCTACCTGGCGCTCTCCAATGCATTTCAATGGAGCAATCTTTAAATATTCATAATTAATTGCTATTATTATTATTTTTTTTTTTTTTTTTTAATGTCAAAAATTCTGTGACCACTTCTGCAATGTTAGATTTTTTTTTTAATCTAAAAAAAAAAAAGAATTGATATTACAGGTCTGATATTAATGTATTCATATTACTAAATGTTTTGAAAAACATGTTTTTTTTTTTTTTCTAAAAATATGGTTGTTTGGGGGTTAAAAACTACTTTTAACCCATCGCCGCCAGCGCTCTGGGGTTTAAACAAGCATTTCACAGCGCGAGAATTTTTGGAGCGTGATTTGTTAATGAATATGCTGGGAGCCGTTCGCTATGGCCGTTCGCTGTCATGCGCTCCCATACAGCGCGGAACCTGTCAAACAGCGACTCCTAACCCCGTATTCAACATTACCGCACACCCACTGAGTCGCTGTCAACAGCCGAACAACGGCCAAGCACAGCGAATACTAGCGTGCGCTGTGAAAATAACGCTACTGTCGCTCATCTGTTGCTACCTGGCGCTATTAATGAATCAGCCTGCTCGTCTTAGCAGGTCTTGGCAGCTGCTCAGGTTTGCCGACACCTGCCATTATTTGGTGACATCCATGTCTTTGCAGTTTTGAGCCACTTGTTCATCAGGAAAAGGAAGCGAGATGCGACCAAGATCAAAGCTACAAAAATTTTTGGCTCGACCCTTCATCGACATCAGAAGCCGGTTTTAGCTTTTCTATAAATATCCATCCCTACCAAGTACCTTGGGAAGTGTTATTGTGCTGCTGCCCATCCCAGTATACAAAGCAGGCCCTGCGGATTTTCAGTGATCAATGAAGCCAGTGTCTGCGGTGATCCAACCATGAATGGAGGAAGTGTTTGTGTATTTGTATACATGAGTGGCGTCAGGAACACAATGTCCGGGCACCGAGTGCTGGCTGACGTTAGCGACTGCTCACATGTCTGCACCAGCCATCAATTATAGCCATTGAGTTAATTCGCTGAAGGCGCACTTGGGACTTATTTCTAGAGGATTGAAGAGCGCACTGTCTGAGAGGTCTATTTTAGCTCAGGGGCAACAGAGACGGCCATAAAAAGAAACAAGGCCGACGACAATGAACGGGTGCTAAAAAAGGGAGTATGATGGAGGAGTGCAATTATCTCATGCGACTGTCTAATATGAGAGCCGACAGGTTCTATTTATCCAAGTCCACTTATGTCTGAAACGTGTTTGTACACAGGGCGCAACCTCCCAACCTCCCTGTAGGGGGCGCCAGGAGCACTATTTACATGCCTCCTAATAATGAGGACTCTCGGCTGGCTCAGCAGGCCTCTCTTTTCCACATTCCCTCCTTCTCTCACCACCTTTTCCACATTCCCTCCTTCCCTCCCCTTCTTTTCCACATTCCCTCCTTCCCTCCCCTTCTTTTCCACATTCCCCCCTTATCTCCCCTACGTATCCACATTCCCTCCTTCTCTCCCCTTCTTTTCCACATTCCCTCATTCTCTCCCCTTCTTTTCCACATTCCCTCCTTCTCTCACCACCTTTTCCACATTCCCTCCTTCCCTCCCCTTCTTTTCCACATTCCCTCCTTCTCTCCCCTTCTTTTCCACATTCCCTCCTCCTCTCCCCTACTTTTCCACATTCCCTCCTTCTCCCCCCTTCTTTTCCACATTCCCTCCTTCTCTCCCCTACTTTTCCACATTCCCTCCTTCTCCCCCCTTCTTTTCCACATTCCCGCCTTCTCTCACCACCTTTTCCACATTCCCTCCTTCTCTCCCCTTCTTTTCCACATTCCCTCCTTCTCTCCCCTTCTTTTCCACATTCCCTCCTTCTCTCCCCTTCTTTTCCACATTCCCTCCTTCTCTCCCCTTCTTTTCCACATTCCCTCCTTCTCGCCCCTACTTTTCCACATTCCCTCCTTCTCTCACCACCTTTTCCACATTCCCTCCTTCTCTCCCCTTCTTTTCCACATTCCCTCCTTCTCTCCCCTACTTTTCCACATTCCCTCCTTCTCTCACCACCTTTTCCACATTCCCTCCTTCTCTCACCACCTTTTCCACATTCCCTCCTTCTCTCACCACCTTTTCCACATTCCCTCCTTCTCTCCCCTACTTTTCCACATTCCCTCCTTCTCTCCCCTACTTTTCTACATTCCCTCCTTCTCTCATCACCTTTTCCACATTCCCTCCTTCTCTCCCCTACTTTTCCACATTCCCTCCTTCTCTCCCCTTCTTTTCCACATTCCCTCCTTCTCCCCCCTACTTTTCCACATTCCCTCCTTCTCTCCCCTACTTTTCCACATTCCCTCCTTCTCTCATCACCTTTTCCACATTCCCTCCTTCTCTCACCACCTTTTCCACATTCCCTCCTTCTCTCCCCTACTTTTCCACATTCCCTCCTTCTCACCCCTTCTTTTCCACATTCCCTCCTTCTCCCCCCTACTTTTCCACATTCCCTCCTTCTCTCCCCTACTTTTCCACATTCCCTCCTTCTCTCCCCTTCTTTTCCACATTCCCTCCTTCTCTCCCCTACTTTTCCACATTCCCTCCTTCTCTCACCACCTTTTCCACATTCCCTCCTTCTCTCCCCTACTTTTCCACATTCCCTCCTTCTCTCATCACCTTTTCCACATTCCCTCCTTCTCTCCCCTACGTTTCCACATTCCCTCCTTCTCTCACCACCTTTTCCACATTCCCTCCTTCTCTCACCACCTTTTCCACATTCCCTTCTTCTCTCCCCTACTTTTCCACATTCCCTCCTTCTCTCACCACCTTTTCCACATTCCCTCCTTCTCTCCCCTACTTTTCCACATTCCCTCCTTCTCTCCCCTTCTTTTCCACATTCCCTCCTTCTCTCACCACCTTTTCCACATTCCCTCCTTCTCTCACCACCTTTTCCACATTCCCTCCTTCTCTCCCCTACGTTTCCACATTCCCTCCTTCTCTCATCACCTTTTCCACATTCCCTCCTTCTCTCACCACCTTTTCCACATTCCCTCCTTCTCTCCCCTTCTTTTCCACATTCCCTCCTCCTCTCCCCTACTTTTCCACATTCCCTCCTTCTCTCCCCTACTTTTCCACATTCCCTCCTTCTCTCATCACCTTTTCCACATTCCCTCCTTCTCTCACCACCTTTTCCACATTCCCTCCTCCTCTCCCCTACTTTTCCACATTCCCTCCTTCTCTCCCCTACTTTTCCACATTCCCTCATTCTCTCATCACCTTTTCCACATTCCCTCCTTCTCTCATCACCTTTTCCACATTCCCTCCTTCTCTCATCACCTTTTCCACATTCTCTCCTTCTCTCCCCTACTTTTCCACATTCCGTCCTTCTCTCACCACCTTTTCCACATTCCCTCCTTCTCTCCCCTTCTTTTCCACATTCCCTCCTTCTCTCCCTACTTTTCCACATTCCCTCCTTCTCTCCCCTACTTTTCCACATTCCCTCCTTCTCCCCCCTACTTTTCCACATTCCCTCCTTCTCTCCCCTACTTTTCCACATTCCCTCCTTCTCCCCCCTACTTTTCCACATTCCCTCCTTCTCTCCCCTACTTTTCCACATTCCCTCCTTCTCTCACCACCTTTTCCACATTCCCTCCTTCTCTCCCCTACTTTTCCACATTCCCTCCTTCTCTCCCCTACTTTTCCACATTCCCTCCTTCTCCCCCCTACTTTTCCACATTCCCTCCTTCTCTCACCACCTTTTCCACATTCCCTCCTTCTCTCCCCTACTTTTCCACATTCCCTCCTTCTCACCCCTTCTTTTCCACATTCCCTCCTTCTCTCCCTACTTTTTACATCCAATCCCTTTATCTCTATTTTCATGCTCTCTCTCTTTTCTACATTCCCTGTGTATCTCTCTTATCCACACTCCCTTACTCTCTTTACTACTTTCCCTGTTTTGCTATCTCTTTTCCACATTCCCTTCTTCTGTTTTTTTTTTCACATCCACTCCCTTTCTCGCTATTTTCATGCTCTCTCTCTCTCTCCTACATTCCATGCTTATATCTCTCTTTTCCACATACCCTCCTTCTCTCTCCCTCTCTTTTCCACATTCCCTCCTTCTCTCTTCAACTTTCTCACTTTCTTTTATTCTATCTTACTTGCTTTTCCACACCCCCTGCTTCTCTCTCTATATATATCTTTTTCACATTTACCCATTCTCTTTTTCCCATTTTCACTTCTCTCTCTCACACACACATTCTCTCTCTCTCGCTCCCTCCCTTTTTTTACTCTTATCCACATTCCCTCCTTCTCTCTCTCTTTTCCACATTCAATCCTCCTCTCTCTGTTTTCTACATTCCCTCATTCTCTTTCTTTTTCACACAACACCTCATTTTCTCTCTTTTACACATTCCCCTTCTCTCTTGATTTATCACTTTTCTATATTCTTTTTATTCTCCTTCTCTTGCTCTTTTCCACATGTCCATAATTAGGTTTTCTTTTGTGCTTTATTTTCCTTTTTTTCTTTATTCTCTTTTTCTTGTCCCATCCATCTCCCCCTCCATCTTTTCTGTGCCTCTCTTTCTACATCCGCTCCATTTCTATCCTATTAAGACAAATGTATCGACTAAGAGCCAGGTCCTTTTTTAGGAGAGAAAGCTGACAATCACTTTCATTGTCTAACTTGGAGCTGATTCAACACCAGATGAGAATTTACATTCGGTAGTTGAATCATCCCCGAGGTAGACAATGAAAGTCAATGGAGGAATCTCACTTAGCTCTCAATCAATGCCGTTGTGTCGGGGGGAGGGGGGGGGGGGAGTTGGGGCCTCTGCGATTGTGCACAGGGCAAAATTATTCTTAAGGCCAGCAATTCAGTGCTCCCAAGATGCTCCACTCCTGCAGCTTGTTGACTTAAAGGAGCAGTATCGCAAATTTTTCTTGGTGACTTATATTTAAATGGTACTTTGAATGTAGGTAAGTGTTGGAGTAAGAATTACAAATTTAGAAAAAAATGATGTCTGTGTTGTGCAGCTGGAGACTAATAGCTCATGTTTATGTCTTCTGAGTGTCGGGGCCTGACACTCTGGCCTGTTCCATGCTGAGGAGAGGGGGAAACAATGTAACAAAGTATCAGCTGTTCAGTGCTGGCAGCCGCCCAGCATAAGATAACAACATTGCAACATTGCCTGGCCAGAACTTATATATCTAAAACAGGGAGAAAAGCTCTAGAAGTCATTTAGCTGATTCTGACAGTTTTCCCTTCATGTTGGCTCTGCTGCAGAATCTTTCAGTTTACCATTTTCTCTCTTTTTTCCATATGATCTTTCTTTCAGCTTTGTGTGTTTTGAGCAAAGCCCAACCCAGGATTTTCACTATCTGGAGTTTTTTGTGCCCCTAGGGGCATCCCGACTTGGGATGCCCTGATATGTGAAATCCCCAAGTTCACCTGTGAAAACGTACCTTTCCCTGTCCCACAGCGCATGCGCAGGCTCTCATCCAATCAGCTCTGTTTGCACGTAGATGGGGAGCCTGAGCAGTAACCTTCCTGGCCGCCCGGCCTGTCTAAATGACTATCTGCGTGAGCGCGCCAGAAAAATGGGGGGATCTGTGGTTATCCAGGGGTCGTTTCACACAGTGGGCATCCTGATTTAGAATGCCGAAGGGGGAAGGTCAATGGCCGGGTCTTATAGACTTCAGGGTCGGCCACTCAGGGTTTTGTTCCACTTTAATACCTTTAGATTTTCCTGCACAGTTATTCAAAGAAGAATTTCAGTCGTTTTCAGTCAGTTTAGTTTATTTTGTATAGATTTTACACATTTGAGTCACCTGGTCTCACCTCACACACACACACAGCCATTACCACTGATTACAGTGTCAGCCTCTGAGGTAAAGTGTTGCTAGGAGACCAGTGGGCTAAATGAAGCAGCTCACTAAATACAAGCCAGCAGATCCCCCTATTCAGCAAATGGACTGAGCCATTGTCATTATACAATTTAAAAGAAAGGCAGATATTTTTTCCTATTTCTATCCCCAGATTATTTATACACATGTTAGAAGCTATTGTGTGGCTATTTAATTATTTATCTTTTTTAATGCAAATTTCGCGATACTGCTCCTTTAACCACCTGGCATGTTCTATTGGAGCAGTGATTCATGTCCCCCCCACTTGGTTGTACTCAAAGCCCATGGTACCAGTGGTACTAGTACACTGGTTTGGAACCCCTGGTCTAGCCTGAGAACCTTGGGTTACTAATCATACTAGGCCAGCTATAATCAAGAGACATCCTGATAACTGTGTATTACCATTACTCACCAGTTCTTCGTGGCCTGGTCCTCTACTGATGGTTCTTCTATGTAGAGAGGGATCCACCAACAATCTCTGAATGGCGCACTCCATCTAGCTCTAGAGCAGCGATACTCAACTGGCCGACCAAGGTCCGAGTGCAGACCTCAGCGCCAGATTTCCTGACCCCGGCCCTCACAGCTCTGCACTCAGTTTCTTCTGTGCTCAGAGCTGTCCCCTTGATCGGTGATGTAGTGCTTAGTCTCCCTGCCGGTGTCATGGCTGCCTGGCACCTAGCATTGCAATATGAAGTACTGCACGGGCAGGAAGTGGTATTGCAGGGTACATACAAATGTTGTTTCTCAGGTCACTTTCCCCCATCCATCCCTGTCCTCTCAGCTCTGCCCATCCATCCCTGTCCCCTCAGCTCTGCCCCATCCATCCCTGTCCCCTCAGCTCTGCCCCATCCATCCCTGTCCCCTCAGCTCTGCCCCATCCATCCCTGTTCCCTCAGCTCTGCCCCATCCATCCCTGTCCCCTCAGCTCTGCCCCATCCATCTCTGTCCCCTCAGCTCTGCCCCATCCATCCCTGTCCCCTCAGCTCTGCCCCATCCATGCCTGTCCCCTCAGCTCTGCCCCATCCATGCCTGTCCCCTCAGCTCTGCCCCATCCATCCCTGTCCTCCCAGCTTTTCCCATCCAATCCTCCGGCTTCCAAGCTTTGCCAACTCATCTATCTCTTCTCCCAGCTCTCTCTCCATCCCTCCCCTGCCCTTCCTGTTCTGTCTATCCCTCCCTCTTCCTTACAGCTTCTCTCCCATTCATCTCTCTCCCCTGATCCCAATCTATCCATCCAAGTCACCAGATCTTATTGCCAGTAACATTTTGGGCCCTAGTCCAGTCCTGCACAGAATGCAAGGTGGGAGGGGGGATAAAGCAGTGTGCCGAAGGTTCTCTGTGGCTCCGAAAAAAAAGCTGTCTATTTCCCAGTGCCCGGTAGGATTTTTGGGGTGGTGGGTGGGGGGGGGGGGGGGAAGAAGCCTTTTTTAGTTATGCCTGGGGAATCTATAGCCCCTCCCCCAGTGTGCTGATTTCTAACTATCCCCCCCCCCCCCCCCCCCGCCCGGACCTTTACCTCTCACCGGATGCCTTTAAATGGACCTTTACAAGAAGTGGTTGAGTACCTCTGTTCTAGACCATGGCATACTAATGGTTCTCCGAGGGTCAATACTTACCCCCTGCATGAGACCAGGCCCTTTTCTGATGGCTCTAGTAAGGGGAGTCCACCTGTGGCCTTGCTCTGGCCATAGCCCATGAGTTGTCCCTGATCTCTTTGATCTGATTTCTTGAAGAAGACAATAGCAGACCATTAGAATACCATTCGGAATATTCCTTTTGTACCTGTTGGTACAGTGTCATTTAATATGATTATGTGCATCACTGTGGCATCCCGTACCTGACTATTTTTTTACTATGGGGGTTATTCATGAAGGGATAGCGGCAGGTAGCGCCTCGTAGCGGCAGGCAGCGTCTGATGAACGCCGGGCGCTATACGCAAAACCACATTTATGAAAGCGAATCTGGTGAGCACCTCTAACAGCGCCATGTAGCGTCACATGTATTATTACAGGCAGCTCAGCGTATAGCGCCTCTAACAGTGCCATGTAGCGTCACATGTATTATTACAGGCAGCTCAGCGTATAGCACCAGCGCTCTAGCTTCCTGGTATTACCTGTCGCTACCTGTCGCTCTCCCATACATTTCAATAAAAGTTCCTTTTCTTCTGTTTAAACAGGGTTTTTTGTTTTTAATAATTTCGTTTTTCTCACAAATAATTGTGTGACCTCTTCTGGCCTAGAGTCATTTTTGAAAACATTTTAGATTTTTTATATTTTTATGCAGAATTGTCATTACAGGTCTGGCACTAAAGTATTAATGTCACAGTGTTATTGTATGTAATTCCATGTGTTTTCACTTTTTTACTGGTGGATATGTGTTCAAAAACAGACTTTAATCACAGAGCGTCTGGCGCTCTATGCTACAGCGACCAGATCCAGAGCCCTGACGCTGTGTGTGTGTTTTTGTTAAATATGGTGTGAGTCGCTGAGAGTCAGTCACAACGAGCTGGCGCTACGTTTCGCTCCCTGCAACTCTGTACTGGTGTTACAGCGCCCAACATACATGTCATTCACCAATGCCGGCCAGGTTACTACAGCGAATGAGGTGCTCTGTTACAGCACCGATAGCCGATCACAGCGTATACTAGCGGTCGCTCTTAGCGCCTCTGTACAGACGCTCATCAGCCGATAGCTGGTGCTAGTAATGAATCAGCCTGCCCGTCCGTATATGTTGTGTGTAATTTGTATTATTTAAACTAATAAACTATATTACTTTGCATTGTTTCGTTGTGCAGCATTTGTGGTGTTGGGGGCATTGGTACCACTTTGTGTGGGAACTCATTTGGGGTTCTGAAGGTGACAACACTCATCCAGTTATAATCAGGAGACCTAATGGCTGTGTGTTCTTAAAGTGGACCAACACCCAGGGGTGATCGGCCAGGGAATCTATAAGATTCCCGGGCCGATCACCTCCCTCACCGCACCGCGGGGCATCTGAGATCGGGATGTCCCACGGGGTGAAACCCCCCCAAAAAAACCTTACCTTATCGGCGACGGATCAGCCGCCGCCGCCGCCTCCCGCGCGTCCCTCTTACAGGGCGCGAGCCCGCGCCGGCCGTTTGTGAATGGTAGAGGGGCGCGCGGGAGGCGGCGGCGGCTGATCCGTCGCCGATAAGGTAAGGTTTTTTTGGGGCTTTTGGGGGGGTTTCACACAGCGGGGCATCCTGATCTCGGATGCCCCGCTGAAGAGGACCAACACCCAGGATAGTGAAAATCGGGGGTGTTGGCCCACTTTAAAGTGGACCAACACCCAGGATTTTGACTATCCTGGGTATTGGTCCACTTCGGTGGGGCACCCCGATCGGGGGGTGCCCCGCTGTGTGAAACCCCCCAGAAAGCCCCGAAAACTCACCTCACCCCGCTCCCACGTGACTCGCTCGTCCAATCACCAGCGACGGACAAGCGAGAGCCAGCGACGGACAAGCAGAGCGCGTCCGCCGCCGCCTCCCGCGCGTCCCTCTTACAGGGAGCGCACCCACACCGGGCATTCACAAACGGCCAGCGCGGGAGCGCGCCCTGCTAGAAGTACGCGCGGGAGGCGGCGGACGCGCATGCGCCGCTGGAACGTGGAAAAGGTAGGATTTGTGGGCTTTCTGGGGGGTTTCACCCCGCGGGACATCCCGATTTCGGATGCCCCGCGGGGAGGGATCTGATCGGCCCGGGAATCTTATAGATCCCCCCTGGGTGTTGGTCCGCTTTAAAGAGGTCCCATACAAACTAGTTCTACATGGCCAGTCCCTTCACTGATGGCTCCATATATATGTATAGAAATAAATGGGCGTCCCATTGGAGAGGGCCTGGCTGCGTACATTGGGTAGGTACAACTCCTTTAGAGGAGACACTGTAGAAAAGTTTGACCCCAACGTGTTCTGAAATGCTAAACCACAGCTATGTTGACCCTGTGTATGAGTTTGGGCACTGAACATTCTCTTTGCCAACAGCCTAAGGGCACAAAGAACCTTAGATGCCGTCAAGAATGATTTGAGCTGTTAGAGCAAGGGTTAATCCTATGCGGGCCCCAGACCTCCACAGACTTTTTATCAATACCGCACCACACACTGTGACAAATTAACTGACACAAAATGCATTCTTTCAGCTTGCTGTTTCCTATAAAAAGTTGGCTCCCGAGATTTCCTCATTCCAAGGTCGGCTGCCTCTGAAACATTTAGATTGATGGTTTAATTCTCGACTGGTTCTACAGGAAATGGAGGAAATTATTCTCACTGGTTACAGAAAGCTTTCTTGGGGAATTGGAGATATCTCGTCTTTTAAAGGCTCCATAATGAAAGCGAAGTTTAGAATAAAGTGGATAACCAACGACTGGGATATTGTTGTGTGGCCTAACGGGGTTATCTGGAGATGGCTGTAGAGGCAGGGCCACCCTTCAGAGCCTGGAGATGATGGAAGAAAGGCACACACGTCTGCCAAAGGCTGGAGACAGAAGAAGCATGACCATGGCAAAGATAGTAGAAACATGGCCTTGCAAAATTATGAAGTTAGAAGGACCATGGTCATGCCAAAGTCTAAAGATAGGATGAAGTTAGAAAGACTATGATCCTGTCAAAGGGTGAAGATAGAACGACCATATTCCTGCCAAGGGCTGAAGATAGAAGGACCATGTTCCTGCCAAGGGCTGAAGATAGAAGGACCATGGTCATGTCAAACGCTGAAGATAGAAGGACCATGTTCATGCCAAGGGCTGAAGATAGAAGGACCATGTTCCAGCCAAGGGCTGAAGATAGAAGGACCATGGTCATGTCAAACGCTGAAGATAGAAGGACCATGTTCATGCCAAGGGCTGAAGATAGAAGGACCATGTTCCAGCCAAGGGCTGAAGATAGAAGGACCATGGTCATGTCAAACGCTGAAGATAGAAGGACCATGTTCATGCCAAGGGCTGAAGATAGAAGGACCATATTCCTGCCAAGGGCTGAAGATAGAAGGACCACAACCACGCCAAGGGCCAAAGGCTGAGGATGCCAAAAGATAAAGATAAAAGGACCACAACCTTAACAAAAGATGAAGTTAGAAAGACTATGGTCCTGCCAAAGGCTGAAGGACCATGGCTGTGTCAAAAGATACAGAGACAATGGTCATGGTCTTTTCCTTATAACCCAATAGATTGTAAGACCTTTTCCCTTCTGTGTCCTCCCTAATAGATTGTAAGCTCTTCTCCTTCTGCATCCTCCCTTATACCCTAATAGATTGTAAGCTCTTCTCCTTCTGTATCCTCCCTTATACCCTAATTGATTGTAAGCTCTTCTCCTTCTGTATCCTCCCTTATACCCTAATAGAGTGTAAGCTCTTCCCCTTCTGTATCCTCCCTTATACCCTAATAGATTGTAAGCTCTTCTCCTTCTGTATCCTCCCTTATACCCTAATAGAGTGTAAGCTCTTCTCCTGTATCCTCCCTTATACCCTAATAGATTGTAAGCTCTTCTCCTTCTGTATCCTCCCTTATACCCTAATAGAGTGTAAGCTCTTCTCCTTCTGTATCCTCCCTTATATCATATAGATTGTAAGCTCTTCTCCTCCTGTATCCTCCCTTATACCCTAATAGAGTGTAAGCTCTTCTCCTTCTGTATCCTCCCTTATATCATATAGATTGTAAGCTCTTCTCCTTCTGTATCCTCCCTTATACCCTAATAGATTGTAAGCTCTTCTCCTTCTGTATCCTCCCTTATACCCTAATAGAGTGTAAGCTCTTCTCCTTCTGTATCCTCCCTTATACCCTAATAGATTGTAAGCTCTTCTCCTTCTGTATCCTCACTTATACCCTAATAGATTGTAAGCTCTTCTCCTTCTGTATCCTCCCTTATACCCTAATAGAGTGTAAGCTCTTCTCCTTCTGTATCCTCCCTTATACCCTAATAGAGTGTAAGCTCTTCTCCTTCTGTATCCTCCCTTATACCCTAATAGAGTGTAAGCTCTTCTCCTTCTGTATCCTCCCTTATACCCCAATAGATTGTAAGCTCTTCTCCTTCTGTATCCTCCCTTATACCCCAATAGAGTGTAAGCTCTTCTCCTTCTGTATCCTCCCTTATACCCTAATAGATTGTAAGCTCTTCTCCTCCTGTATCCTTCCTTATACCCTAATAGAGTGTAAGCTCTTCTCCTTCTGTATCCTCCCTTATACCCTAATAGATTGTAAGCTCATCTCCTTCTGTATCCTCCCTTATACCCTAATAGAGTGTAAGCTCTTCTCCTTCTGTATCCTCCCTTATACCCTAATAGAGTGTAAGCTCTTCTCCTTCTGTATCCTCCCTTATACCCTAATAGAGTGTAAGCTCTTCTCCTTCTGTATCCTCCCTTATACCCCAATAGATTGTAAGCTCTTCTCCTTCTGTATCCTCCCTTATACCCCAATAGAGTGTAAGCTCTTCTCCTTCTGTATCCTCCCTTATACCCTAATAGATTGTAAGCTCTTCTCCTCCTGTATCCTTCCTTATACCCTAATAGAGTGTAAGCTCTTCTCCTTCTGTATCCTCCCTTATACCCTAATAGATTGTAAGCTCATCTCCTTCTGTATCCTCCCTTATACCCTAATAAGAGTGTAAGCTCTTCTCCTTCTGTATCCTTCCTTATACCCTAATAGATTGTAAGCTCATCTCCTTCTGTATCCTCCCTTATACCCTAATAGAGTGTAAGCTCTTCTCCTTCTGTATCCTCCCTTATACCCTAATAGAGTGTAAGCTCTTCTCCTTCTGTATCCTCCCTTATACCCTAATAGATTGTAAGCCTCCAGCCATGCCTTCAGAAGGGTGGACACAAGAAACATCCAGGCCACCATAGTGGAGTTTTACCTGTACTGCCCTCTGGTGGCCCACTGTCAGAGGACACCACAAGGTACAGCTAAATTAATAATGTTGCTATAGCGATGCAGTTTATAATTTTAAATTACAGTTTTCATTGTTAAGCGGAATAACAGAAAGAGGATATATGCCAGTGCGGTGAAGCCGCCGTACTGACAGCAGGAAGTGGTTTTCAAACAGGAAGTGCTCTGCAGTGATGTCAGTGTGATATATTCCTTCTGGGCTCAGACGATACTTTTTAACATGAAGGTTTCCTATACCGTTAGCAGGTGGCTGCGAAATGGGTTAACCATTCTGCTAGTAAGATGTTTGGAACTATGGACAGACTGGCCATAAAGAGAACTGGGAGAGTTCTTGGTGGGCCTGATTGCTTAAAATTTCTTTGGGTGCAAGCAAAAAAACTAAAGGCGGAAAAGTTTACAACTTATTAAGTTATAAGGGGGGATAAAGAAGAGCAAGAACTTACAATCTATTTGGGTATAAGGGAGGATACAGAAGGAGAAGAGCTTACACTCTATTAGGATATAAGGGAGGACACAGAAGGAGAAGAGCTTACATTCGATTAGGGTATAAGGGGGATACAGAAGGAGAAGAGCTTACAATCTATTAGGGTATAGGGAGGATAGAGGAGGAGAAGAGCTTACATTCTATTAGGGTATAAGGGGGATACAGAAGGAGAAGAGCTTACAATCTATTAGGGTATAAGGGAGGATACAGAAGGAGAAGAGCTTACAATCTATTAGGGTATAAGGGAGGATAGAGGAGGAGAAGAGCTTACATTCTATTAGGGTATAAGGGGGATACAGAAGGAGAAGAGCTTACACTCTATTAGGGTATAAGGAAGGATACAGGAGGAGAAGAGCTTACAATCTATTAGGGTATAAGGGAGGATACAGAAGGAGAAGAGCTTACACTCTATTAGGGTATAAGGGAGGATACAGAAGGAGAAGAGCTTACAATCTATTAGGGTATAAGGGGGATACAGAAGGAGAAGAGCTTACAATCTATTAGGGTATAAGGGGGATACAGAAGGAGAAGAGCTTACAATCTATTAGGGTATAAGGGGGATACAGAAGGAGAAGAGCTTACAATCTATTAGGGTATAAGGGGGATACAGAAGGAGAAGAGCTTACAATCTATTAGGGTATAAGGGAGGATAGAGGAGGAGAAGAGCTTACATTCTATTAGGGTATAAGGGGGATACAGAAGGAGAAGAACTTACAATCTATTAGGGTATAAGGGAGGATACAGAAGGAGAAGAGCTTACAATCTATTAGGGTATAAGGGAGGATACAGAAGGAGAAGAGCTTACACTCTATTAGGGTATAAGGGAGGATACAGAAGGGGAAGAGCTTACACTCTATTAGGGTATAAGGGAGGATACAGAAGGAGAAGAACTTACAATCTATTAGGGTATAAGGGAGGATACAGAAGGAGAAGAGCTTACAATCTATTAGGGTATAAGGGAGGATACAGGAGGAGAAGAGCTTACAATCTATTAGTGTATAAGGGAGGATACAGAAGAGGAAGAGCTTACAATCTATTAGGGTATAAGGGAGGATACAGAAGAGGAAGAGCTTACAATCTATTAGTGTATAAGGGAGGATACAGAGGGAGAAGAGCTTACAATCTATTAGGGTATAAGAGAGGATACAGAAGGAGAAGAGCTTACATTCTATTAGGGTATAAGGGAGGATACAGAGGGAGAAGAGCTTACACTCTATTAGGGTATAAGGGAGGATACAGAGGGAGAAGAGCTTACAATCTATTAGTGTATAAGAGAGGATACAGAAGGAGAAGAGCTTACATTCTATTAGGGTATAAGGGAGGATACAGAAGAGGAAGAGCTTACAATCTATTAGGGTATAAGGGAGGATACAGAAGGAGAAGAGCTTACAATCTATTAGGGTATAAGGGAGGATACAGAAGGAGAAGAGCTTACATTCTATTAGGGTATAAGGGAGGATACAGAAGGAGAAGAGCTTACATTCTATTAGGGTATAAGGGAGGATACAGAAGAGGAAGAGCTTACAATCTATTAGGGTATAAGGGAGGATACAGAAGGAGAAGAGCTTACAATCTATTAGGGTATAAGGGAGGATACAGAAGGAGAAGAGCTTACAATCTATTAGGGTATAAGGGAGGATACAGAAGGAGAAGAGCTTACACTCTATTAGGGTATAAGGGAGAATACAGAAGGAGAAGAGCTTACAATCTATTAGGGTATAAGGGAGGATACAGAAGGGGAAGAGCTTACAATCTATTAGGGTATAAGGGAGGATACAGAAGGAGAAGAACTTACAATCTATTAGGGTATAAGGGAGGATACAGAAGAAGAAGAGCTTACACTCTATTAGGGTATAAGGGAGGATACAGAAGGAGAAGAGCTTACAATCTATTAGGGTATAAGGGAGGATACAGAAGGAGAAGAGCTTACACTCTATTAGGGTATAAGGGAGGATACAGAAGGAGAAGAGCTTACAATCTATTAGGGTATAAGGGAGGATACAGAAGGAGAAGAGCTTACACTCTATTAGGGTATAAGGGAGGATACAGAAGGGGAAGAGCTTACACTCTATTAGGGTATAAGGGAGGATACAGAAGGGGAAGAGCTTACAATCTATTAGGGTATAAGGGAGGATACAGAAGGAGAAGAGCTTACAATCTATTAGGGTATAAGAGAGGATACAGGAGAAGAAGAGCTTACATTCTATTAGGGTATAAGGGGGATACAGAAGGAGAAGAACTTACAATCTATTAGGGTATAAGGGAGGATACAGAAGGAGAAGAGCTTACAATCTATTAGGGTATAAGAGAGGATACAGGAGAAGAAGAGCTTACATTCTATTAGGGTATAAGGGGGATACAGAAGAAGAAGAGCTTACAATCTATTAGGGTATAAGGGAGGATACAGAAGAAGAAGAGCTTACAATCTATTAGGGTATAAGGGAGGATACAGAAGAAGAAGAGCTTACAATCTATTAGGGTATAAGGGAGGATACAGAAGAAGAAGAGCTTACAATCTATTAGGGTATAAGGGAAGATACAGAAGGAGAAAAGCTTACACTCTATTAGGGTATAAGGGAGGATACAGAAGAAGAAGAGCTTACAATCTATTAGGGTATAAGGGAGGATACAGAAGAAGAAGAGCTTACAATCTATTAGGGTATAAGGGAGGATACAGAAGAAGAAGAGCTTACAATCTATTAGGGTATAAGGGAGGATACAGAAGAAGAAGAGCTTACAATCTATTAGGGTATAAGGGAGGATACAGAAGGAGAAGAGCTTACAATCTATTAGGGTATAAGGGAAGATACAGAAGGAGAAGAGCTTACAATCTATTAGGGTATAAGGGAGGATACAGAAGAAGAAGAGCTTACAATCTATTAGGGTATAAGGGAGGATACAGAAGAAGAAGAGCTTACACTCTATTAGGGTATAATGGAGGATACAGAAGGAGAAGAGCTTACACTCTATTAGGGTATAAGGGAGAATACAGAAGGAGAAGAGCTTACAATCTATTTGGGTATAAGGGAGGATACAGAAGGAGAAGAGCTTACAATCTATTAGGGTATAAGAGAGGATACAGGAGAAGAAGAGCTTACATTCTATTAGGGTATAAGGGGGATACAGAAGGAGAAGAACTTACAATCTATTAGGGTATAAGGGAGGATACAGAAGGAGAAGAGCTTACAATCTATTAGGGTATTAGGGAGGATACAGAAGGAGAAGAGCTTACAATCTATTAGGGTATAAGGGAGGATACAGAAGGAGAAGAGCTTACACTCTATTAGGGTATAAGGGAGGATACAGAAGGAGAAGAGCTTACAATCTATTAGGGTATAAGGGAGGATACAGAAGGGGAAGAGCTTACACTCTATTAGGGTATAAGGGAGGATACAGAAGGAGAAGAGCTTACAATCTATTAGGGTATAAGGGAGGATACAGAAGGGGAAGAGCTTACAATCTATTAGGGTATAAGGGAGGATACAGAAGGAGAAGAGCTTACAATCTATTAGGGTATAAGAGAGGATACAGGAGAAGAAGAGCTTACATTCTATTAGGGTATAAGGGGGATACAGAAGGAGAAGAACTTACAATCTATTAGGGTATAAGGGAGGATACAGGAGGAGAAGAGCTTACACTCTATTAGGGTATAAGGGAGAATACAGAAGGAGAAGAGCTTACAATCTATTTGGGTATAAGGGAGGATACAGGAGGAGAAGAGCTTACACTCTATTAGGGTATAAGGGAGGATACAGAAGGAGAAGAGCTTACACTCTATTAGGGTATAAGGGAGGATACAGAAGGAGAAGAGCTTACAATCTATTTGGGTATAAGGGAGGATACAGAAGGAGAAGAGCTTACAATCTATTAGGGTATAAGGGAGGATACAGAAGAAGAAGAGCTTACAATCTATTAGGGTATAAGGGAGGATACAGAAGAAGAAGAGCTTACACTCTATTAGGGTATAAGGGAGAATACAGAAGAAGAAGAGCTTACACTCTATTAGGGTATAAGGGAGGATACAGAAGGAGAAGAGCTTACAATCTATTAGGATATAAGGGAGGATACAGAAGGAGAAGAGCTTACAATCTATTAGGATATAAGGGAGGATACAGAAGGAGAAGAGAAATTTGCCGCTAGCGTCCTTTTTTTTGCGCACCAAACTGTCCGGTGCCTGATTTATGGGATGTTTAGAGGGCAGAAAAGTATTCACAAATAGGCAGAGGAAAACGCCGATTACAATAAGTAACAGGCTTATTTCATTCGGAAAACACATGCCGGACGCTTTTTGAACAAGGAAAGTGTCAGCCACAAGTTCTTTTTAGAGATTGAACCCTAAAAAAAAAGATAAAAGTCCAAAATCATTAAAAATTAAGGTCCAAACAACAAAAATGTGGACATTGGACCCCAAAGTTTAGCAAAAACAATAATAAATTATAGTTAAATTATTAAGCATTAATATGCAAATCAAACAGGGGAGAGAGGGTTAAAGAGAACATTTGGGTCAAAAAATGTTAATTGGAATCAGAATATCCCCCCAAAAATGGAAAATACAGATTCCCCAAAGAATACACACTCCGAAATGGCGAATAGAGCTTTGGAGGAAACACAGAAGCTGGAGAGACCGAGGGCCTTATTCATGAAGGGATAGAGCCAGGTAGTGCCTTGTAAGCGCCAGGTAGCGTCAGGTGAACGCCGGAGACAGCACGCAATCACACATTTATGAAGCCAAATCTAGTGAGCGATTAGAACAACGCCATGTAGCGTATGATTCATCATTATCCCAGCCTCAGTGTACAGCGCCGGCGTTCATCCTTGCAGTGCGCCACGTCTAACCTCTCGCTACCTTGCGCTCTCCCATACATTTCTATGGACAATCCTTAAATCCCTTTCCTGATCCCAATTTAAAAAAAAAAACAAAAAAAAAAAACTAAAATCTTTCTGACATGTATCCTGGCCTAGAAAATGACATTTTTGAAAACTTTTTTGATTAATAATATTTTTATGCAGAATTGTCCTTACATGTTTGATATTAAAGTGTTCATGTTACAATGTAATAACAATGTCATTCCATATGTTTTCGCTTTGTTACTAGTGGATACATGTTCAAAAACAGACTTTAATCACACAGCCTCTTGCACTATGGGCTACAGCGACCCGATTTTGATCGCTGACGCTGTTGATGAGGCTGTTTTTTTGATGAATGTGGTGTGAGTCGGTCGCACTAAGCTGGCGCTACCATTCGCGCTCTGAAACCATGAGGCGCTCTGAAACAACGAACCATGGCCGAGCACAGCGATTATTAGCGGTCGCTCTGAAATCCTCGCTACAGACGCTCATCTGTCGCTACCTGGCGTTAGTAATGAACCAGGCTGCCCGCTGATAACAGGTTAATGACATTAATAAACTGATGTTATATTGTGTGAGTATACGTTCCGCTTTAGCTCAGCTTTAGATGCTCTCGGCAGGTCAGGAAATGGCGCAGGATGCATCAACCCGACAGCACTTAGAGGCCGATTCATTAACAGCGGCAGGTAGCGACAGTTGAGGGACTGTAGCGGCATTTTCAGAGCGCCCGCTAGTAGTCGCTGTGCTTGGCCATTGTTCGGTAGTTGATAGCGATTTGCCCGTTTTCCGTAATGTTGAATATAGGGTGAGGAGTCGCTATTTGACAGGTTCCGCGCTGTATGGGAGCGCATGATAGCGACTGGCCCTAGCGACCGGCTCCCACCATATTCATTAAAAAATCACGCTCAAAAAATTCTTGCGCAGTGAAATGCATGTTCAAACCCCAGAGCGCTGGCGGCGATGGGTTAAAAGTAGTTTTTTAACCCCCAAACAACCATGTTTTTGGAAACAAAAAAAAAGTTTTTAAAATAATTTAGTAATATGAATATATTAATATCAGACCTGTAATATCAATTCTTTACAATTTTTTTTTTTTTTACCTTAAAAAAATTATCTAAAATGGCAGAAGTGGTCACAGAATTTTTCACATTAAAAAAAAAAAAAAAACAATTAATAACAATTAATTAATTAATTTAAAGATTGTTCCATTGAAATGCATTGGAGAGCGCCAGGTAGCGAGAGGCCATACCTGTCGCTGTTCAAGGTCGGACGCTGGCGCTGTGGGCTGAGGCTGGAATAATGATGAATGAGTCGCTATATGGCGCTATCTCAGTCGCTAAGCAGGATCGGCTTGATAAATGTGTGATTGTGGTGGGGAGCCGGCGTTCTCGTGGCGGGGCCCGTCATTACCGGCCGCTCACCAGTCGCTACCTGGCGCTATTCCTTCATAAATAAGGGCCTAAGCAGCTGCTAGCACCCGACACCCATCTGTTGTGCTGTTTATTTTCAAACTATTGTTCCCCTGTTGTGTTGCATCCCCATCTAGTGGCAAAATAGAGGTACTGCAGGAATGATCATTTTCTGTAGCTCATGCCTTGAAACAAAGGGGGTTATTCATGAAGGGATAGCGGCAGGTAGCGCCTCGTAGCGGCAGGCAGCGTCTGGTGAACGCCGGGCGCTGTACGCAAAGCCACATTTATGAAAGTGAATCTGGTGAGCGCCTCTAACAGCGCCATGTAGCTCCCGATTCATCATTACAGGTGGCTCAGCGTATAGCGGCGGCGCTCTAGCTTCCAGAGCGCCAGGTATTACCTTTCTTTCACTGTCGCTCTCCCATATATTTCAATGGCCGTTCATTTGCTTGTGTTTAAACAGCCTTGACTTTTTTTTTTGCTCCAATCATTGCGTGATCTCTCGACTGCAGACAAAGATATTTAGAAACGTATTTATATTTTTATGCAGAATTGTCATTGTCATTACAGGTCTGGCACTAAAGTGTTAACGTCACAGTGTTATAACAATGTCATTCCATGTGTTTTCGCTTTGTTAATGGTGGATATGTGTTCAAAAACAGACTTTATTCACACAGCGTCTGGCGCTCTATGCTAGAGCGCCCAGATCCAGAGCGTTGATGCTGTGTGTGTGTCCTTTTTTGATAAGTATAGTGTGGAACACCAAGAGTCGGTCGCACTAAGCTACCTGCAGCGCTGTACTTGTGTCAGAGAGCCAAACATACGTCACATTCATCCGTGCCGACCAGGTTACTACAGCGACTGAGGCGCTCTGTTACAGCGCCCGATACCCGCTTGCAGCATCTACTAGCGGTCACTCTATACAGACGCTTATCTGCCAATACCTGGCGTTAGTAGTGAATCAGCCTCAAAGGCAACTCTAAATGCACAACTCCAGTATAGGACCTGGCCAATATCTTCTGTAAATGGGGCCAGTTTAGGGCCTGGCCAATATCTTCTGTAAATGGGGCCAGTTTAGGGCCTGGCCAATATCTTCTGTAAATGGGGCCAGTTTAGGGCCTCGCCAATATCTTCTGTAAATGGGGCCAGTTTAGGGCCTGGCCAATATCTTCTGTAAATGGGGCCAGTTTAGGGCCTGGCCAATATCTTCTGTAAATGGGGCCAGTTTAGGGCCTGGCCAATATCTTCTGTAAATGGGGCCAGTTTAGGGCCTGGCCAATATCTTCTGTAAATGGGGCCAGTTTAGGGCCTGGCCAATATCTTCTGTAAATGGGGCCAGTTTAGGGCCTCGCCAATATCTTCTGTAAATGGGGCCAGTTTAGGGCCTCGCCAATATCTTCTGTAAATGGGGCCAGTTTAGGGCCTGGCCAATATCTTCTGTAAATGGGGCCAGTTTAGGGCCTCGCCAATATCTTCTGTAAATGAGGCCAGTTTAGGGCCTCGCCAATATCTTCTGTAAATGGGGCCAGTTTAGGACCTGGCCAATATCTTCTGTAAATGGGGCCAGTTTAGGGCCTGGCCAATATCTTCTGTAAATGGGGCCAGTTTAGGGCCTGGCCAATATCTTCTGTAAATGGGGCCAGTTTAGGGCCTGGCCAATATCTTCTGTAAATGGGGCCAGTTTAGGGCCTTGCCAATATCTTCTGTAAATGGGGCCAGTTTAGGGCCTCGCCAATATCTTCTGTAAATGGGGCCAGTTTAGGGCCTCGCCAATATCTTCTGTAAATGGGGCGAGTTTAGGGCCTGGCCAATATCTTCTGTAAATGGGGCCAGTTTAGGGCCTCACCAATATCTTCTGTAAATGGGGCCAGTTTAGGGTCTGGCCAATATCTTCTGTAAATGAGGCCAGTTTAGGGCCTGGCCAATATCTTCTGTAAATGAGGCCAGTTTAGGGCCTCACCAATATCTTCTGTAAATGAGGCCAGTTTAGGGCCTCGCCAATATCTTCTGTAAATGGGGCCAGTTTAGGGCCTCGCCAATATCTTCTGTAAATGAGGCCAGTTAAGGGCCTCGCCAATATCTTCTGTAAATGAGGCCAGTTTAGGGCCTCGCCAATATCTTCTGTAAATGGGGCCAGTTTAGGGCCTCGCCAATATCTTCTGTAAATGAGGCCAGTTTAGGGCCTGGCCAATATCTTCTGTAAATGGGGCCAGTTTAGGGCCTCACCAATATCTTCTGTAAATGAGGCCAGTTTAGGGCCTGGCCAATATCTTCTGTAAATGAGGCCAGTTTAGGGCCTGGCCAATATCTTCTGTAAATGGGGCCAGTTTAGGACCTGGCCAATATCTTCTGTAAATGGGGCCAGTTTAGGACCTGGCCAATATCTTCTGTAAATGGGGCCAGTTTAGGGCCTGGCCAATATCTTCTGTAAATGGGGCCAGTTTAGGGCCTGGCCAATATCTTCTGTAAATGGGGCCAGTTTAGGACCTGGCCAATATCTTCTGTAAATGGGGCCAGTTTAGGGCCTGGCCAATATCTTCTGTAAATGGGGCCAGTTTAGGGCCTGGCCAATATCTTCTGTAAATGAGGCCAGTTTAGGGCCTGGCCAATATCTTCTGTAAATGAGGCCAGTTTAGGGCCTCGCCAATATCTTCTGTAAATGGGGCCAGTTTAGGACCTGGCCAATATCTTCTGTAAATGGGGCCAGTTTAGGGCCTGGCCAATATCTTCTGTAAATGGGGCCAGTTTAGGGCCTGGCCAATATCTTCTGTAAATGAGGCCAGTTTAGGACCTGGCCAATATCTTCTGTAAATGGGGCCAGTTTAGGGCCTGGCCAATATCTTCTGTAAATGAGGCCAGTTTAGGGCCTCGCCAATATCTTCTGTAAATGGGGCCAGTTTAGGGCCTGGCCAATATCTTCTGTAAATGAGGCCAGTTTAGGACCTGGCCAATATCTTCTGTAAATGAGGCCAGTTTAGAACCTGGCCAATATCTTCTGTAAATGAGGCCAGTTTAGGGCCTGGACAATATCTTCTGTAAATGGGGCCAGTTTAGGGCCTCGCCAATATCTTCTGTAAATGAGGCCAGTTTAGGGCTTGGCCAATATAATCTGTAAATGGGGCCAGTTTAGGGCCTCGCCAATATCTTCTGTAAATGAGGCCAGTTTGGGGCCTGGCCAATATCTTCTGTAAATGGGGCCAGTTTAGGGCCTGGCCAATATCTTCTGTAAATGGGGCCAGTTTAGGGCCTCGCCAATATCTTCTGTAAATGAGGCCAGTTTAGGACCTGGCCAATATCTTCTGTAAATGGAGCCAGTTTAGGGCCTGGCCAATATCTTCTGTAAATGGAGCCAGTTTAGGGCCTGGCCAATATCTTCTGTAAATGGGGCCAGTTTAGGGCCTGGCCAATATCTTCTGTAAATGGGGCCAGTTTAGGGCCTGGCCAATATCTTCTGTAAATGAGGCCAGTTTAGGGCCTCGCCAATATCTTCTGTAAATGAGGCCAGTTTAGGGCCTGGCCAATATCTTCTGTAAATGGAGCCAGTTTAGGGCCTGGCCAATATCTTCTGTAAATGGAGCCAGTTTAGGGCCTGGCCAATATCTTCTGTAAATGGGGCCAGTTTAGGACCTGGCCAATATCTTCTGTAAATGGGGCCAGTTTAGGGCCTGGCCAATATCTTCTGTAAATGGGGCCAGTTTAGGGCCTGGCCAATATCTTCTGTAAATGAGGCCAGTTTAGGGCCTCGCCAATATCTTCTGTAAATGGGGCCAGTTTAGGGCCTCGCCAATATCTTCTGTAAATGGGGCCAGTTTAGGACCTGGCCAATATCTTCTGTAAATGGGGCCAGTTTAGGACCTGGCCAATATCTTCTGTAAATGAGGCCAGTTTAGGGCCTGGCCAATATCTTCTGTAAATGAGGCCAGTTTAGGGCCTGGCCAATATCTTCTGTAAATGGGACCAGTTTAGGACCTGGCCAATATCTTCTGTAAATGGGGCCAGTTTAGGGCCTGGCCAATATCTTCTGTAAATGGGGCCAGTTTAGGGCCTGGCCAATATCTTCTGTAAATGAGGCCAGTTTAGGACCTGGCCAATATCTTCTGTAAATGGGGCCAGTTTAGGGCCTGGCCAATATCTTCTGTAAATGAGGCCAGTTTAGGGCCTCGCCAATATCTTCTGTAAATGGGGCCAGTTTAGGGCCTGGCCAATATCTTCTGTAAATGAGGCCAGTTTAGGACCTGGCCAATATCTTCTGTAAATGAGGCCAGTTTAGAACCTGGCCAATATCTTCTGTAAATGAGGCCAGTTTAGGGCCTGGACAATATCTTCTGTAAATGGGGCCAGTTTAGGGCCTCGCCAATATCTTCTGTAAATGGGGCCAGTTTAGGGCCTGGCCAATATCTTCTGTAAATGGGGCCAGTTTAGGGCTTGGCCAATATAATTTGTAAATGGGGCCAGTTTAGGGCCTCGCCAATATCTTCTGTAAATTGGGCAACCATGGCCATTAGGGTACTGTAACATAAAATGTACCCCTCACCATAGCAGATATATTATACATAGCGCAGGGCTGCCATATTAATAGCCAGGATCAGTAACAAAGCAAAGTTTACCTCTCAGAATGGTTTAGTGACCAGAAAGAGTGTGGAAAAAGGAAGGGGAGGGCGAGCGCCTGGGCCCTGGGCCATATGTGGCCCTCAGAGCCATCTGACCTGGCCGCTGACCTGCTGTGGAAAGTGAGGGGGTAAATAGAACTGATGTGTAAAGGTAGTTAAATAGGGTTTCAATAGGGATGGGCAATTGCATGGAGAGTATAGGAGGGGAGCATGGGCAAACAGAGGTGATGGCGGTGGCTTGGGGGACACCCCTCGGTGACATCCTTGGCACAATAATTTGGTAACATAGTATTTCTATATTACCATATTTTTCGCCCTATAAGACGCACCTAGGATTTGGAGGAGGAAATTAAGAAAAAAAATATTTTAAATCAAAAACACACCATTACAGACAGTGTGGCATGTCCCCCTCCCATTCCCCATATAGGCAGTGTGGCATCCCCCCCTCCCATTCCCCATATAGGCAGTGTGGCATCCCCCCCTCCCGTTTCTCATATAGGCAGTGTGGCATTCCCCCCTCCCATTCCCCATATAGGCAGTGTGGCATCCCCCCTCCCATTCCCCATATAGACAGTGTGACATTCCCCCCTCCCATTCCCCATATAGGCAGTGGGTCACTCCCCCCTCCCATTCCCCATATAGGCAGTGTGTCACTCCCCCCTCCCATTCCCCATATAGGCAGTGTGTCATTCCCCCTCCCATTCCCCATATAGGCAGTGTGGCATTCCCCCTCCCATTCCCCATATAGACAGTGTGACATTCCCCCCTCCCATCCCCCATATAGGCAGTGTGGCATTCCCCCCTCCCATTCCCCATATAGACAGTGTGACGTTCCCCCCTCCCATTCCCCATATAGGCAGTGTGACATTCCCCCCTCCCATTCCCCATATAGGCAGTGTGGCATTCCCCCCTCCCATTCCCCATATAGACAGTGTGACATTCCCCCCTCCCATTCCCCATATAGGCAGTGTGTCACTCCCCCCTCCCATTCCCCATATAGGCAGTGTGACATTCCCCCCTCCCATTCCCCATATAGGCAGTGTGTCACTCCCCCCTCCCATTCCCCATATAGGCAGTGTGGCATTCCCCCCTCCCATTCCCCATATAGGCAGTGTGTCACTCCCACCTCCCATTCCCCATATAGGCAGCGTGGCATTCCCCCTCCCATTCCCCATATTGGCAGTGTGGTGTGCCCCCCCATTCCCATATGCAGTGTGGCATTCCCCTCCTCCCATTCCCATATGCAGTGTGGCATCCCCCTCCCCCCATTCCCATATGCAGTGTGGCATCCCCCTCCCCCCATTCCCATATGCAGTGTGGCATCCCCCTCCCCCCATTCCCATATGCAGTGTGGCATCCCCCTCCCCCCATTCCCATATGCAGTGTGGCATCCCCCTCCCCCCATTCCCATATGCTGTGTGGCATCCTCCTCCCCCCATTCCCATTGGCTGTGTGGCATCCTCCTCCCCCCATTCCCATTGGCTGTGTGGCATCCTCCTCCCCCCATTCCCATTGGCTGTGTGGCATCCTGCTCCCCCCATTCCCATATGCAGTGTGGCATCCCCCCTCCCCCATTCCCATATGCAGTGTGGCATCCCCCTCCCCCCATTCCCATATGCTATGTGGCATCCCCCTCCCCCCATTCCCATATGCAGTGTGGCATCCCCCTCCCCCCATTCCCATTGGCTGTGTGGCATCCTCCTCCCCCCATTCCCATTGGCTGTGTGGCATCCTCCTCCCCCCATTCCCATTGGCTGTGTGGCATCCTCCTCCCCCCATTCCCATTGGCTGTGTGGCATCCTGCTCCCCCCATTCCCATATGCAGTGTGGCATCCCCCTCCCCCCATTCCCATATGCAGTGTGGCATCCCCCTCCCCCCATTCCCATATGCAGTGTGGCATCCCCCTCCCCCCATTCCCATATGCTATGTGGCATCCCCCTCCCCCCATTCCCATATGCAGTGTGGCATCCCCCTCCCCCCATTCCCATTGGCTGTGTGGCATCCTCCTCCCCCCATTCCCATTGGCTGTGTGGCATCCTCTTCCCCCCATTCCCATATGCAGTGTGGCATCCCCCTCTCCCCATTCCCATTGGCTGTGTGGCATCCTGCTCCCCCCATTCCCATATGCAGTGTGGCATCCCCCTCCCCCCATTCCCATATGCTATGTGGCATCCCCCTCCCCCCATTCCCATATGCAGTGTGGCATCCCCCTCCCCCCATTCCCATTGGCTGTGTGGCATCCTCCTCCCCCCATTCCCATTGGCTGTGTGGCATCCTCTTCCCCCCATTCCCATATGCAGTGTGGCATCCCCCTCTCCCCATTCCCATTGGCTGTGTGGCATCCTGCTCCCCCCATTCCCATATGCTGTGTGGCATCCCCCCTCCCCCATTAGTATAGGCAGGGCGGCATCTCCGCAGAGGTAAAAAAAAAAAATAGTAAAACTAAACTCTCCGCTGACACCACTCTGCTGACAAGCGGCCGGCTCCGTGAATCGGGTGGGCGTGGCCTGCACCGCGTCGGCGCAAGCCACGCCCACCCGATTCATGCAGCCGACCGTAAGAAGCAGCAGTGGGCTCTGTCCCCATCTCCGCCACTGCTATCTCTGTCTTTTCTGACAGCAATAGCAGCGGCGGGGCCAGAGACAGCGTCCACCTGCTGCACAGATCCGGGTGCTCGCGTGTGCCCCAGCCGGAAGAGGCAGCAGATGGAGGAGCGGCGGGTGCTGTCTCTGGTCGGGGACAGAGCCCGCAGCTCCTCTGTCTTCTGGCCTCTCGCAGTGTGGCAGGCAACGCGGGAGCGCCGGGAACGGGTGAGGGTTTTTTTGTTTGTTTTTTTTTTACATTCACCCGATATGGCGCACGGACATTTTTCCCCCACTTTTGGTGAAAAATAAGTGCGTCTTATAGGTGAGAAAATACGGTATATGCTTAGCATTGGTGGGAGCATAAGTGGGGTGAGTATTGGGAACATGGTTAAGATGGGGCGTGCCAATAAATGAAAGGGAAGCCAATCAGAATGTGCATTGCTAGCATGTGGGGATTGTTACATATGAATGTCGGGGAGGGATGGAAGGACACATGAGTGGGTATCCTGACTGTTGTAGGAAATCTTCCTTATGCTAATCCAAACGAAAACATTCTGTACCGCATCATTGCGGCCTGGGACCAGGTTACGAATCCTTTAAGTGGCCCACCCTCATCAAAAGATTGCTCTAAGCGCTTCTACAGACACAGCTGCTACTAATTAGCAGCTTCCCCCATGCTTGAATGACCTATACACGTCCAAAATAGAGTGATCCACTTCCCATTAAATGTGCTATCTAAATGGTAATGGGACCTAAACTCTCCCTGGCAAATCCAAAAGGGTTTTGGATCCTCAGGGGTCCAAACCAGCACCCCCACCATTGGAAGAAATGCCAGCCAACGCAGGGTGTGCTAAACGTCAAGAGTTAATACAAGCAAACTGCAGGCAAAATAGAATACCTGGTGACATCACTGTCCTAATACGCAATGCACTCTGTTTAAAGTGGACCAACACCCGGGTGCGCGTCCGGCTAGAGGGACGCGCGGGAGGCGGCGGCGGGCGCTGCTGGATCGAGGAGCAGGTAGGGATTTAGGGGTTTCTGGGGGGTTTCACACAGCGATCGGGGTGCCCCGCAGTCAGAGAGCTGATCGGTCCAGGAATCTTATAGATCTTACAGATTCCCGGGCCGATCAGGGGAGGGTGTTGGTCCACTTTAAAGGAAATGAAAAATGGGCCAATGATAAGCATATATATACATATTGTAGGGATCTTCCCGGGGGATGGTGTGTTTGGACACAGTTCACGACAGACTTAGGTGTTATAAAAGCAGGTCTTGGCGTTTATTCATGGCATAAACAGTCCAGTAAACAAAACATACAGCAGCAGCGTGCTTCTTTAGTGTACAAAACAAAATAAAGACCTAGCCCGTCTGGGCGCTTACTAGCAGGTTCTTCTCACCTAGCTGACACTTTTAAAACACAGCGTTCGCCTGGACATCGCAGGGTGAGTTTTTAGCTCCAGCAGTGGCTGCGTTCGCAGCTTCCTTCACACACACACACAGGCTGTTCATTTCTGGCTCAGAGCAATAGCCTGCAGTCTCTGCAGAGCTTTTACCTCCCAGGCTAATTAGGATCAGAGCTCACCTGATTCAAAACCCAAACCGGATCGGAGGGGTGTGGAATGACAGGTCCCTCTACCAAACCTACCTGCCATTCCATATAAATCCAGGCCCGGCAAAATTGAACAACACCTCAGCAGCATACCACTGCTGGGAAACAAATCAATCCTGGACTTACCATCTCACCCAGCGTAGTAACCTAGGTGAAATGTACACCCCCTCGACCACTTCTCCAGTGACATGTCTACATATCCCCCCCCTCTTTTTCAGACCGGAGGGCTGAGCATTTTGTCCCCACAGACAATGTACCCTCGACAATGCGTCAGCATTTGCTTGTAATTTCCCTGGCCTGTGTTCCACAGTGAAATTAAAGTTTTGTAGGGACAGAAACCATCTAGTCACTCTTGCGTTTCTCTCCTTGTTTAACTTCATCCATGTTAGGGGGGCATGGTCTGTCACTAACTTGAATTTCCTGCCTAGTAAGTAATATTTTAGGGATTCGAGGGCCCACTTCACTGCCAAACACTCTCGCTCCACAATGGCATAATTTTTTTCGGCCGGGGTTAGCTTTCTACTCAAGTACATCACCGGATGCTCCTCACCATTTACTACTTGTGAGAGTACTGCACCTAAGCCTGTGTTAGAAGCATCTGTCTGGACCAGAAATTCTCGCCTGAAATCGGGGGTAACTAACACAGGTTGTTGGCACAAGGCAGATTTAAGGCTTTGGAAAGCCTTCTCGGCCTCTGGAGTCCACGTGATCATGGCTCTCTTTCCGCCCTTGGTCAAGTCAGTTAGGGGAGCAGCAACTGAGGCAAAGTTCGGCACAAATCTACGGTAATAGCCCGTAATACCAAGGAAAGCTCTGACCTGTTTCTTTGTCAGGGGTTTTGGCCAATTCTGTATTGCCTCCACTTTATTTAGCTGTGGCTTAATCAACCCTCTTCCATTAATGTAGCCCAGATACTTGGCCTCTTCTAGGGCTACTGCACACTTCTCGGCATTTATGGTCAATCCTGCATCACTTATGGTATCCAATACGGCCTGTACCTTACAGAGGTGACTTTCCCAATCAGGGCTAAAAATGACCACATCATCGAGGTAGGCAGCTGAGTAATCACAATGTGGTCGCAAAATCAAGTCCATCAACCTCTGGAAAGTCGCAGGTGCTCCATGTAACCCGAACGGCATCACTACATACTGGAATAGCCCATCAGGGGTGGAGAATGCAGTTTTCTCTTTAGCCTCATTAGTAAGTGGAATCTGCCAGTAGCCCTTTGTGAGATCGAGGGTGGTTATGTACCTGGCATTACCCAACTTCTCAATCAACTCATCTACCCTGGGCATAGGATAGGCATCAAATTTTGAGATCTCATTCAACTTTCTGAAATCGTTACAGAACCTCCAAGTTCCATTAGGCTTTGGGATTAATACAATCGGGCTGGACCATTCACTCTGTGACACCTCAATTACTCCCAGATCAAGCATACGTTTTACCTCGGCAGATACGGCTTCCCTACGGGCTTCTGGGATCCTATAGGGCTTGAGGTTTACTCTGCTTCTAGGCTCAGTTTCAACGTGATGATATATGAGGTGTGTACGCCCTGGAAGGTCAGAAAACTTGTCTTTGTTTTTCTGTAAAAATTCCTGAACCTCCTGTTTCTGTGACACTGATAGGGTATCACCAACCTTGACTGGAGGGATTGGTTGTGACAAATTATTAACAGTATTTGTCGCCCCCAAGTATTCCCTGTCTTTCCAGGGCTTAATCAAGTTTACGTGGTAAACTTGGAAAGGCTTCCTTCTACCTGGTTGGTGCACCTTGTAGTTCACCTCACTGACCTTTTCCACAATCTCATAGGGACCTTGCCACTTCGCCAGGAATTTACTCTCAACAGTGGGAACTAGTATAAGGACCCTATCGCCTGGGTTAAATGTCCTGATTCTTGCAGACCGGTTGTAAATTCTACTTTGGGCCTCTTGCGCCCTCTGGAGGTGTTCCCTTACTAGGGGCATTACAGCGGCTATACGGTCCTGCATTTGTGCTACATGTTCAATAACGCTCTTGTATGGGGTGGACTCGCTCTCCCATGTCTCTTTTGCAATGTCCAGTAGACCCCTAGGGTGACGGCCATAGACCAACTCAAATGGTGAGAACCCTGTGGACGCTTGGGGCACTTCCCTAATAGCAAACATGAGGTAGGGTAACAAATGATCCCAGTCACGGCCATCTTTTTCCACCACTTTTTTCAACATATGTTTCAAAGTTTTGTTAAATCTCTCCACCAATCCGTCCGTCTGGGGGTGGTATACAGAGGTACGGATGGGTGAGATTTTAAATAGTTTGCATAACTCCTTCATCACCTTTGACATAAAGGGTGTACCTTGGTCAGTCAGGATTTCTTTGGGGATTCCAGTCCTAGAGAACATATAAAACAACTCACGTGCAATTGTTTTAGATGCGGTGTTTCTTAAGGGCACAGCTTCAGGATAGCGGGTCGCATAATCCATGACCACCAGAATATACTGGTGTCCCCTAGCGGATTTTACAATGGGACCCACTAAATCCATGGCTATACGCTCAAAAGGCACCTCTATAATAGGGAGCGAAATCAAAGGACTGCGAAAATGTGACACTGGGGCACTAAGCTGACATGTGGGGCACGACTCGCAGTGCTTTTTAATATCATTATATATCGCCGGCCAGTAGAACCTCTGGAGAACCCTCTCCTGCGTTTTGTCAGTCCCCAAGTGTCCCCCAAGAACATGGTTATGTGCCATGTCAAGCACCTGACGCCGGTACGGCTTAGGCACCAGAAGCTGTTCCACAATCTCATCCTTAATCTTAGTGACTCTATAGAAAAGATCATTAGTCACAGAAAAATGTGGAAATCTTTTCTCAGCATCTGGTTCCTGAGGTACCCCATTCATGACAGAAACCTGCTCTCTCGCATTTTTGAGAGTGGGGTCCTGTAACTGTGCAGTCCCAAAATTATCCCTAGACACCTCTAAGTCTGGTATATTTTGCTCAGTGGGAGGAGCCTCCTCCTCTCCAGCCAGGACCTGCAAAGGAAAACAATCATTTTCATCCTGCACACTTTTATCATTTACAGGGGGCAATGCAACAACCTTAGGAGTATCCTCACTCCTTTCGGGGGATTTTCTTTTTCCCCAGAGAGCCCAGAATAATGGAAAATCGCGCCCCAATATTACATTATGCATGAGGTTTTTAACCACACCCACTTCATATTGTACGGTGCCTTGTTCAGTCCCGACTTCAGCCAGCACTATAGGGTACACTTTTGTATCCCCATGTATACAAACAACATTCATATGCTTTTTACACTCAAAGTCGCCAGCCACCAGGCTGGCATGCACCAAGGTTACGAGGCTTCCTGAGTCCAGCAACGCCTTAACAGGAAAATCATTAATTGTAACGTTGCAGATTTGCGGTTCAGTCTCTAGTCCAGGAACTGCAACACAAGATGGTTCCGCAAATAGCGACTGACGCCGATTAGCCTCACATTCCATGGGCTCAGTGGTAAGAGGGCAATGGGCAGACACGTGTCCCATCTCATGGCATCTCCAGCACTGGATAGAGCCTGGTCTCCTTGGCAAGGAGTCCTTTTTAGGGCCACTTAGCCACCCGGGACCATCCCCAGTCTTTTGCCCCTGAGACACAACTTGAGCCCTTTTTCCTCCCTCAGCACCCCTCCACACTCCCCCAATAGATGGAAGTCTCTTACCAGCTGATGGCACAGATCTGGCACTCCGGGGAGGTGAGGGGGCTGCAGAAACATCACGGAGGTAGTCCTCAGTCGCCTGGAACCTCTCCACAAGGTTGACAAGTTCGTTTGCATTCCTAGGGTCACCTTGTCCCACCCAGCGTTGCAGGTCAGCAGGAAGTGCTCGGAGGTAGCGATCCATCACAACCCTCTCTAGGATCTGTGCAGGAGTACAAGTGTCTGGCTCCAACCACTTTCTCGCCAAGTGGATCAGGTCATACATCTGGGACCTCGCCGATTTGTCCAAACTGTAGCTCCAGTTGCGTACCCTCCTGGCACGGACCGCAGTAGTAACGCCTAGTCGGGCAAGTATCTCCGCTTTTAGCCGAGTATAGTCCTTAACCTCTTGCTCACTGAGGTCATAGTAGGCCTTTTGAGGTTCCCCTGTTAAATAGGGCGCAATTACCTCTGCCCACTCAGCGACTGGTAACTTCTCTCGCTCAGCCGCACGCTCAAACCCAGTTAGGAAGGCCTCAACATCGTCCTCAGCAGTCATCTTTTGCAGCGCTCGCTGCACAGCTCTTCTCACATCAAAAGTCTCTGGAGCGGCTCGCACCACTGTGTGGGGGTTAGCAACCACAGGCGCCTCCTGTTTTGCTATCAGGTGTTCAATAAGTTGTTGTTGGGCAGCCATGGTCTGTTCATGTCGTCTATTGGCCTCTATCTGAGCCTGTTGTTGTTGCAAACTTACTTGCATAAACTGCTTCAGCATCTCCTCCATGTTGCCCGACTGTTCTTGGAGTGTAGTTGCAGCTTTCACCCAAGACATAAGCAGCTGTAGCCAAGTCTGTCCACACCGTTGCCCCTAGCAACCGTTTTGCCCGCTCCGCAGCACCAATTGTAGGGATCTTCCCGGGGGATGGTGTGTTTGGACACAGTTCACGACAGACTTAGGTGTTATAAAAGCAGGTCTTGGCGTTTATTCATGGCATAAACAGTCCAGTAAACAAAACATACAGCAGCAGCGTGCTTCTTTAGTGTACAAAACAAAATAAAGACCTAGCCCGTCTGGGCGCTTACTAGCAGGTTCTTCTCACCTAGCTGACACTTTTAAAACACAGCGTTCGCCTGGACATCGCAGGGTGAGTTTTTAGCTCCAGCAGTGGCTGCGTTCGCAGCTTCCTTCACACACACACACAGGCTGTTCATTTCTGGCTGAGAGCAATAGCCTGCAGTCTCTGCAGAGCTTTTACCTCCCAGGCTAATTAGGATCAGAGCTCACCTGATTCAAAACCCAAACCGGATCGGAGGGGTGTGGAATGACAGGTCCCTCTACCAAACCTACCTGCCATTCCATATAAATCCAGGCCCGGCAAAATTGAACAACACCTCAGCAGCATACCACTGCTGGGAAACAAATCAATCCTGGACTTACCATCTCACCCAGCGTAGTAACCTAGGTGAAATGTACACCCCCTCGACCACTTCTCCAGTGACATGTCTACAATATATATATATATATATATATATATATATATATACCGTATTTGCCGGCGTATAAGATGACTGGGCCCCCAACATTTCCACTCAAATTATAGAGTTTGTTATATACTCGCCGTATAAGACTACTCCCTCTTCCGCACACCAAATAAAACGTAAAAGAACATCAGATTTTATTTCAACATGTTAATTTATATTCAAATGCTTATGACATGCAGGAAAACTGTCACAAGGCTATACGTTACCAAACCCTTGGGTACACCTGCCAGGGCTGGCTCCGGGTTTTGATGGGCCCTTGGGCGACAGTGGGCCCCTTGCAGTGATCATGTCTGTGATTTTCTGCTGTTCTTTTCTAGTGCTCAGAAACCAAATGTTCTTTTCTGGATGTTTAATAGTGATGCAGCAGGACCAGCACCTAGGCAATAGTGGGTGTTGATAATGAGGCGTCCCAATTTGGCATTAAACACTTTACCTGTCCTGGGAATCTAAAGCTGTCATGGGAGCTGTGGTCAGTGAATGTGCAGAGCAGGCAACAACACAATGGCTAAAGTTCAAATGGAGCCATCCCCGCTCGCGCATGCACCGTTGGATCACTGGATAGGTAAGTTTATGCACTGATCCAGGGGGGTTGACACAGTTGGGTATCCCAAATCAGGATTTGATCCACTTTGTGCAGCAAAGCATGAGGGTGCAGGTCAGTGGCTGGGAAGAGGATTGGGTGAGGGTGCAAATCGGGTGCGGGTCAGTGGCTAAGAAGAGAAAGGTAGGTGAGGGTGTAGGTCAGTGGCTGGGAAGGAGGGGGTAGGTGAGGGTGCAGATCAGTGACTGGAAAGGGAAGGGTAGGTGAGGGTGCAGGTCAGTGGGTAAGAAGGGAAGGGTAGGTGAGGGTGCAGATCAGTGGCTGGAAAGGGAAGGGTAGGTGAGGGTGCAGGTCAGTGGCTGGGAAGGAGGGGGTAGGTGAGGGTGCAGGTCAGTGGCTGGGAAGGGAAGGGTAGGTGAGGGTGCAGGTCAGTGGGTAAGAAGGGAAGGGTAGGTGAGGGTGCAGATCAGTGGCTGGAAAGGGAAGGGTAGGTGAGGGTGCAGATCAGTGGCTGGGATGGAGGGGGTAGGTGAGGGGGCAGATCAGTGGCTGGGAAGGGAAGGGTAGGTGAGGGTGCAGGTCAGTGGCTGGGAAGGGTAGGTGAGGGTGCAGATCAGTGGCTAAGAAGGGAAGGGTAGGTGAGGGTGCAGGTCAGTGGCTGGGAATGGAAGGGTAGGTGAGGGTGCAGGTCAGTGGCTGGGATGGAGGGGGTAGGTGAGGGGGCAGATCAGTGGCTGGGAAGGGAAGGGTAGGTGAGGGTGCAGGTCAGTGGCTGGGAAGGGAAGGGTAGGTGAGGGTGTAGGTCAGTGGCTGGGATGGAGGGGGTAGGTGAGGGGGCAGATCAGTGGCTGGGAAGGGAAGGGTAGGTGAGGGTGTAGGTCAGTGGCTGGAAAGGGAAGGGTAGGTGAGGGTGCAGATCAGTGGCTAAGAAGGGAAGGGTAGGTGAGGGTGCAGGTCAGTGGCTGGGATGGAGGGGGTAGGTGAGGGTGCAGGTCAGTGGCTGGAAAGGGAAGGGTAGGTGAGGGTGCAGATCAGTGGCTAAGAAGGGAAGGGTAGGTGAGGGTGCAGGTCAGTGGCTGGGAATGGAAGGGTAGGTGAGGGTGCAGGTCAGTGGCTGGGAAGGAGGGGGTAGGTGAGGGTGCAGGTCAGTGGCTGGAAAGGGAAGGGTAGGTGAGGGTGCAGATCAGTGGCTAAGAAGGGAAGGGTAGGTGAGGGTGCAGGTCAGTGGCTGGGATGGAGGGGGTAGGTGAGGGGGCAGATCAGTGGCTGGGAAGGGAAGGGTAGGTGAGGGTGCAGGTCAGTGGCTGGGAAGGGAAGGGTAGGTGAGGGTGTAGGTCAGTGGCTGGGATGGAGGGGGTAGGTGAGGGGGCAGATCAGTGGCTGGGAAGGGAAGGGTAGGTGAGGGTGTAGGTCAGTGGCTGGGATGGAGGGGGTAAGTGAGGGGGCAGATCAGTGGCTGGGAAGGGTAGGTGAGGGTGCAGGTCAGTTGCTGGGATGGAGGGGGTAGGTGAGGGGGCAGATCAGTGGCTGGGAAGGGAAGGGTAGGTGAGGGTGTAGGTCAGTGGCTGGGAAGGAGGGGGTAGGTGAGGGTGTAGGTCAGTGGCTGGGAAGGAGGGGGTAGGTGAGGGGGCAGGTCAGTGGCTGGAAAGGGAAGGGTAGGTGAGGGTGCAGGTCAGTGGCTGGGATGGAGGGGGTAGGTGAAGGGGCAGATCAGTGGCTGGGAAGGGAAGGGTAGGTGAGGGTGCAGGTCAGTGGCTGGGATGGAGGGGGTAGGTGAGGGGGCAGATCAGTGGCTGGGAAGGGAAGGGTAGGTGAGGGTGCAGGTCAGTGGCTGGGATGGAGGGGGTAAGTGAAGGGGCAGATCAGTGGCTGGGAAGGAGGGGGTAGGTGAGGGGGCAGATCAGTGGCTGGGAAGGGAAGGGTAGGTGAGGGTGCAGGTCAGTGGCTGGGATGGAGGGGGTAGGTGAGGGTGCAGGTCAGTGGCTGGGATGGAGGGGGTAGGTGAGGGGGCAGATCAGTGGCTGGGAAGGGAAGGGTAGGTGAGGGTGCAGGTCAGTGGCTGGGATGGAGGGGGTAAGTGAAGGGGCAGATCAGTGGCTGGGAAGGAGGGGGTAGGTGAGGGGGCAGATCAGTGGCTGGGAAGGGAAGGGTAGGTGAGGGTGCAGGTCAGTGGCTGGGATGGAGGGGGTAGGTGAGGGTGCAGGTCAGTGGCTGGGAAGGGTAGGTGAGGGTGCAGATCAGTGGCTAAGAAGGGAAGGGTAGGTGAGGGTGCAGGTCAGTGGCTGGGATGGAGGGGGTAAGTGAAGGGGCAGATCAGTGGCTGGGAAGGAGGGGGTAGGTGAGGGGGCAGATCAGTGGCTGGGAAGGGAAGGGTAGGTGAGGGTGCAGGTCAGTGGCTGGGATGGAGGGGGTAGGTGAGGGTGTAGGTCAGTGGCTGGGATGGAGGGGGTAGGTGAGGGTGTAGGTCAGTGGCTGGGATGGAGGGGGTAGGTGAGGGGGCAGATCAGTGGCTGGGAAGGGAAGGGTAGGTGAGGGGGCAGGTGGGGGTGCAGGTCAGTAGCTGGCTGACCTCAGCCGGGGTTGCAGCTGTGGCCTGCACATCTACCATGGGATCACTTAGGGATTCCTTTGGTACACACAGTCTCAAAGACAGGCCTAGGTCCTGATTCGGGATGCCCCTGGGATGGGGAAATAGGCCTTCCTGGGAGGCCGACTTTTCTTTTTGGAGCAAAAGTGGATCAAAAGTTTCAAAAGACTCTTGGTCTTAGTTATGCCTCCTTACTTTGGCCCCGAGGGAAATGAGTAGGCAGATGAGACTTATGAGACGTTAGATTAACTTTAAAGGTGAAGCACTTGGGGGGGGGGGTGCTAGGAGGGGGCTTTAGCATTAAATAAATGACCTGATCAGAATCAAATCACTGCATTTGTAACTTACAGCTTTGTGCGATCCTGTCGTCCAGCGCTGCTCCTCCCTGACGCTGCCTGATGATGAATCACAGCACACTGGCCGCTTTCGTGCTCCATCGCCTGTCTGCAGCCTGTGTGCAGCATGACAGCCTTTGCTCCCGCGGCTCCCGGCCCCACTCTGCTCTGTTCTCTCCTCTCCAGCCATCCTCCCCCGCGGCCATTGCCAGTGCACGATGGCCTTGCCGACAGACAGTGAGCGGCTGGTCGAGGTGACAGGAACTAAAAAGTTATTCATATGTTCCTGTGGGGGCACTAAAAGACAGTGCACAACTAAGTGAGTACTCTGCTGGAAGCGCCCGGACACGACAAAAAATGTCATTCTAGCGCTGTGAAGCGGCTCCAGGAACACAACGCAGGGGTCCGGACACCTAGTCTAGGCGCTGAGAAGGTGGTTGCCATTGACGCGCTGCCTCTAGCAACCCGGACTCCTCCCTCACATAGCGAACGTTGCCGGGCCCTGCCCTCATGGCTGCTACGGCTCTGCCCAGGTGCACCTGGCGTATAAGACGACCCCCCCACTTGGAGGCATGTTTTACAGGGGGAAAAAGTCGTCTTATACGCCGGCAAATAAGGTATATATATATATATATATGTACTGGATGGCGGGAGGAGGGGTCACTTATACACCCAGAAATATGCATCTGGGGCGACAGGTTCTGTCACCCCTGATACACTAAACCTGTCACCCTTGGATATTGTTCCTATCACGAGAGAATAAACCACAAGCTTGGCGGGAGTGTTATTCAGTTTGGGTGTAGAAGTGACCCCTCCTCTCATTAGCCGGTGTGTTTATATGTATTTTTAATATCACACAATTTTGCGATTGTGCTCTTTTAAGGACTGATCGTACATAAGGTAAGTACAAATGCATCAGTAAGATCAGGGTTTGGTGCGGCTGTATTTACTTTCTCCCTAAGAGCTTATAAAGACACAGCTACTACTAATTAGCAGCTTCCCTCACGCTTGCATGACCTATACACATCCATAGGAGTTCATTTTCCCACTGATTGTGCTGTGCACATTTAAAACTTTAGGGGGTTAATGGGATCTAAACCCAATTTAGCAACTCTGTGCAGAGGGGATGGGCTTCTGGTCCTTAGATATCATCACCCACCTTCCCCTTGTGCCTAAACCCAATTTAGCAACTCTGTGCAGAGGGAGGGGCTTCTGGTTCTTAGATATCATCACCCACCTTCCCCTTGTGCCTAAGCAATGATCATACATCAGGTAAGAACAAATACATCAGTATAATCAGAGCTTGGTGTGGTTTTGATATTAACTTTCTTCCTAAGAGCATATAAATGCACAGCCGCTACTAATTAGCAGTATCCCTCTTGCTTGAATGACATATACATGTCCCCAATGAATATGCTGTGCACATCTAAAGCTGTACAGGGGTTAATGGGATCTAAACCCTCTCTGACAGCTCTGTGCCAGGAGGAGCCCTGGTCTTCTGAGACACCTGCGCCTGTTGCGTCTGAGCTTCTCATTATAGAGACACTTACCTTTTTACTGCGCCGCTCCATCTGATGGAGCACCAGGAAATTGCAACACCTCCTACTGGAAGACAGGTCTCCTACCACAGGTTGAGGGTGAGTAATGGCAAACTTTAGGGCAAGATAGAATGCTTATGCCCTTATTTATGAAGGAATAGCGACAGGTGGCGACTGGTGAGCGGTTGGTAATGACGGACCCCGCCACGAGAACGCCGGCTCCCCACCACAATCACACATTTATCAAGCCGATCCTGCTTAGCGACTGAGATAGCGCCATATAGCGACTCATTCATCATTATTCCAGCCTCAGCCCACAGCGCCAGCGTCCGACCTTGAACAGCGACAGGTATGACCTCTCGCTACCTGGCGCTCTCCAATGCATTTCAATGGAACAATCTTTAAATATTCATAATTAATTGTTATTAATTGTTTTTTTTTTTTAAATGTGAAAATTTCTGTGACCACTTCTGCCATTTTAGATAATTAATTTAAGGTAAAAAAAAAAAATTGTACAGAATTGATATTACAGGTCTGATATTAATGTATTCATATTACTAAATTATTTAAAAAACTTTTTTTTTTTTGGTTTCCAAAAATATGGTGGTTTGGGGGTTAAAAAACTACTTTTAACACATCGCCGCCAGCGCTCTGGGGTTTAAACAAGCATTTCACAGCGCGAGAATTTTTTGAGCGTGATTTTTTAATGAATATGGCGGAAGCCGGTCGCTATCATGCGCTCCCATACAGCGCGGAACCTGTCAAATAGCGACTCCTCACCCAATATTCAACATTACGGCACACCGACTGAGTCGCTATCAACTACCAAACAACGGCCAAGCACAGCGACTACTAGCGGGCGCTCTGAAAATGCCGCTACAGTCGCTCAACTGACGCTACATGTCGCTATTAATGAATCGGCCTCCCCGTCACATCACTGACCTAAGAAGCCTTAAAGGGGACCTACAGTAAAAATGACTTAATGTCCCTTTTAATACGCACCCGGGGGGATGCCCCTATAGTTTACTACCCTTAAAAGGGGACCTAAACCCTGTTTTTTAGGTGTCTGGCGGTATTCCTATTATATTTGGGAGCATCCGTCTGCTTTCCAGGGACCAGAAAGAGTAGAACTGAGCTGGTTTCTGATCTGAGTGATAGAAATCTAAAACATTCTAAAACATTTGGACTAACTAAACCTAAACAGGACAGAGTGTTTTTACTGTCAAAACTAAAAAAAAACAGAAAAAAACAAAACAATTAATAACAATTAATTATGAATATTTAAAGATAACAATTAATTATGAATATTTTAAGATAACAATTCATTATGAATATTTAAAGATTGTTCCATTGAAATGCATTGGAGAGCGCCAGGTAGCGAGAGGTCATACCTGTCGCTGTTCAAGGTCGGACGCTGGCGCTGTGGGCTGAGGCTGGAATAATGATGAATGAGTCGCTATATGGCGCTATCTCAGTCGCTAAACAGGATCGGCTTGATAAATGTGTGATTGTGGTGGGGAGCCGGCGTTCTTGTGGCGGGGCCCGTCATTACCGGCCGCTCACCAGTCGCTACCTGTCGCTATGGTATTACCTACCTAGAATGAAATATTAAAGCGGACCAACACCCTCCACGACAAGAGTGTTAGTGGCTGCCGGTGGCTCTGCTATAGCACAGGCTGGGGGGGGGGGGGGGGGCATCAAGAGTGCTGCAGCCCCCCAACATAACCCTCCAGGACGTATCTACGCCTCCCGCCGCGATTGGACAGTGATGGCGCCGCGATTGGCTGCTGGAACCTCGCAGCCCACGTGTGTGCGGGGGTTATGTTCGGGGGGCTGCAGCATTGTGGATACCCCCCCCCCCAGCCTGTGCTATAATGGCGGCCACCAGGACCCTCAACGTGGAGAGTGTTGGTCTGATTTAAAGAGGAACTTCGAGGCCCTAGAGTCTATAAGACTCCAGGGCTGTCCGGGTTCCACTTCTTTGGGCATCCAGAATTGGGAGGCCTCATTGTGTAAAAGCCCCGATACACTCACCTTCTCCAGGAACCCTGCGGGAGCATCCCCGCTCACCTCTAGCCGTGCCTGGCCTTTCTGAATGGGCAGCACAGGGGGGATGGGGGCATTGCCATTAACAGAGCCGAGTGACAGCGAGCGTGCTGATTGGCTGAGAGCGCTGCTCAGCCAATCAGAGCGCTTGCTCTCGAACAAGTCTGCACCGTGGGAGCAAAAGGAAGGTGAGTGTATGGGGCGACCTGGGGGGATATACACAGGGGGGCATCCAATATTCGGGATACCCCCCTCCTAGAGGAACAACACGGGGATGTGAAATTCTTGTGTGTTGTTCCTCTTTAAAGCGAACCTTCACCCTGAATAAGAGCCTATCTTATATGTTTCCCCCACCCTGTACATACAGATTGCTCAAATTAATCCGGACCTTCACCCTGAATAAGAGTCTATCTTATATGTTTCCCCCACCCTGTACATACAGATTGCTCACATTAATCCGGACCTTCACCCTGAATAAGAGCCTATCTTATATGTTTCCCTCACCCTGTACATAAAGATTGCTCACATTAATCCAGACTCTCACCCTGAATAAGAGCCTATCTTATATGTTTCCCCCACCCTGTACATACAGATTGCCCACATTAATCCGGACCTTCACCCTGAATAAAAGCCTATCTTATATGGTTCCCCACCTGTACATACAGATTGCTCACATTAATCCGTACCTTCACCCTGAATTAGAGCCTATCTTATATGTTTCCCTCACCCTGTACATACAGATTGCTCACATTAATCCGGACCTTCACCATGAATAAGAGCCTATCTTATATGTTTCCCACACCCTGTACATACAGATTGCCCACATTAATCCGGACTTTCACCCTGAATAAGAGCCTATCTTATATGTTTCCCCCACCCTGTACATACAGATTGCCCACATTAATCCGGACCTTCACCCTGAATAAGAGCCTATCTTATATGTTTCCCCCACCCTGTACATACAGGTTGCTCACATTAATCCGGACCTTCACCATGAATAAGAGCCTATCTTATATGTTTCCCCCACCCTGTACATACAGGTTGCTCACATTAATCCGGACCTTCACCATGAATAAGAGCCTATCTTATATGTTTCCCCCACCCTGTACATACAGATTGCCCACATTAATCCGGACCTTCACCCTGAATAAGAGCCTATCTTATATGTTTCCCACACCCTGTACATACAGATTGCTCACATTAAAAATCATCCTGCATGCATCTACTGCATTAGCTGAGCCTTTACACATCCAAGATGGCGGCACATGGAGTCTCAAGCTGCCTGCAAACAGGAAGTGTCTTCTGACAGCTCTGCATTCTGGGATTGCTGTCCTTTTCCTGACCCCAGTGGGGGAAAGAATATTAAGTAAGTGCCTAAAAACGTAAAATATATTAATGGTAGATGCTGCAGAAAGGTTTTCTAAATGTTTGGGCTTTTCATTAAAGTGGACAAAAACCCACCACTAGCGGCTCGGGAATCTATAAGATTCCCGGGTTGATCAATTCCCTCCCCCCGCTGTGTGAAAGCCTTATCTTGTCTCCCGCGTGCCGCCAGCGCTCGGAGCCGCTGATTTAGACAAAGGCTTAGACAACGTGATGTCAGCGGCCCCGAGTGCTGATTGGACGAGCCGCCACGCATGCGCCGTAGGACCGGGAAGAGGTGAGTTAACTTCGGTGATCTGGGGGATTTCACACAGCGGGGAAAGGACCAAAACCCAGGAGTTTTGGTCCACTTTAAATGATGCTGAAGCTTTTGTCTATTTAAATAGCATGTATGGTGTTATGCTGCCACCCAGTGGCCATCTATAAAATTACCTTTGTGTTATAAGGCAATTATCTACATCAGCCTATTTTAAAGTGGACCAACACCCAGGATTTTCACTATCTGGGTGTTGGTCCACTTCCGCGGGGCACCCCGATGGGTGAAACTCCCCGGAAAGCCCCAAAAACTCACCTGACCCCGCTCCCACGTGACTCGCTCCACCAATCACCACCGACGGACAGGCGAGGTCCGTCGACGGACAAGGTGAGAGCGAACGCCGCCGCCGCCTCTCGCGCTTCCCTTTTATAGGGAGCGCGAGAGGAGGTGGCGGCCCGCGCATGCGCCGTTGGAACGAGGAACAGGTAGGATTTGTGGGCGTCCTGGGGGGTTTCACACAGCGGGGCACCCCCGATCGGAGATGCCCCGCAGGCAGGGAGCTGATTGGCCCGGGAATCTTATAGATTCCCGGGCCGATCGGCAGTTGGTGTTGGTCCACTTTAAAGTGGACCAACACCCAGGATTTTCACTATCCTGGGTGTTGGTCCACTTCCTCGGGGCACCCCGCTGTGTGAAACCCCCCCGATCGCCCAAAAAAACTCACCTCACCCCGCTCCTACGGCGAATGCGCGAGCGCTCCGCCAATCAGCGCGGACGGACAAGCTGGAATATGGACCGGACAAAAAGAGCGCGCCTGCCGCCGCCTCTCGCGCTTCCCTCTAACAGAGTGCGCACCCGCACCAGTCATTCACAAACGGCCGGCGCGGGTGCGCGCCCGGCTGGAGGGTAGTGTGAGAGGCGGCGGCGGCCCGCGCATGCGTCAATGGAACAAGGAAAAGGTAGGATTTTTGGGGGTCCTGGGGAGTTTCACACAGCGGGGCACCCCCGATCGAGGATGCCCCGCGGGCAGGGAGCTGATCGTCCCTGTTATCTTATAGATTCCTGGGCCGATCAGCAGTTGGTGTTGGTCCACTTTAAGTAACCTGTCCTGGTAAAGTGTAAAGTGAAACCAAAGAAGTCTTACCTCCGGGATTTCTGCAAAGCTGCTGTGTCAGGAGAATTATGTGACTGAATTATCATCTCCTGTTGTAAAAAAACGCTCAATAGACTGTGTGAATGTGACTTAGGTAGATATTTAAGAATGTAAAGCGCCAGGTAGCGCCTCGTAGCGGCAGGCAGCGTCTGGTGAACGCCGGGCTCTGTACACAAAACCACATTTATGAAAATCTGGTGAGCGCCTCTAACAGCGCCATGTAGTGTCACATGCATTATTACAGGCGGCTCAGTGTATAGCGGCTCTAACAGCGCCATGTAGCGTCACATGTATTATTTCAGGCGGCTCAGTGTATAGCGCCGGCGCTCTAGCTTCCAGAGCCAGGTATTACCTTTCGCTCAGTGTCGCTCTCTCCCGTACATTTCAATGGCCGTTCATTTTCTTGTGTATAAACAGCGTGTTTGACTTTTTTTCTTTTTGCTCCAATCATTGTGTGACGTCTCCTGGCTGCAAACAAACATTTTTAGAAACTTTTTTGATTTTTTATATTTTTATGCAGAAATGTCATTACAGGTCTGGCACTAAAGTGTTAATGTCACAATGTTACAACAATGTCATTCCATGTGTTTTCGCTTTGTTACTGGTGGATATGTGTTCAAAAACAGACTTTAATCACATAGCATCTAGCGCTCTATGCTATAGCGACCAGATTTAGAGGGCAGACGCTGTGTGTGTCCATTTTTGGTGTGGAGTGCCGAGAGTCGGTCGCACTGAGCTGGTGCTACCTCTCACTCCCTGCAGCGCTGTTCAACATAAGAAGTTAAAGCCAGCCAGCGTTCAGCATAAAAACATCCACGATTTTATTTCCAAATCATTAAAATCCATCCATGATCAAAGCATCAACGAGAAAAGGAACATCGAAATAGTGTTTATGGTCTCCTTGTCTACGCGTTTCGGACGTCAGTCCTTACTCATGACAGCCCTGCAGCGCTGTACTGGTGTTAGAACACCCAACACACATTACATTCATTAATGCCAGCCAGGTTACTACAGCGACTGAGGCGCTCTGTTACAGCGCCCGATACTCGCTTACAGTGTCTACTAGTGGTGACTCTAAGTGCTGCTATACAGACGCTGATCTGCCGACGATGGAACTAATACCTCGTCCTGCTTGTTGCTGATCGTTGGATATTAAATGTAGCACTGGGCACTGGGTGTAGCTTTATTAGCGCTGCTCAGCTAAATGTGATCGCAGCAGGTGGCTGACCATCACCGTAGCCCGACCACCTGTTTTCACCGTGAGGTCCAGGAGACTGGCGGCTACAGTCCGCTTTCGAGCTGCGGTCCACCAGTTGAGTACCCATGGTATAAAAGATGGAACCCTGGGTCAGCCAGTCGCAGCCTCATTTGTGGGTGGATCCTGCCCTGGCTCCATTGAATGGGGCTTCCCAGCTAACGCATGTCTCCGGATTTAGTTTGTGACTACATCATTGGTGGAGATCCCGAGGGGTCACCTGTTGTCTCCTGTTTAGAATATGGTGATCATTGGTGGAGATCCCGAGGGGTCACCTGTTGTCTCCTGTTTAGAATATGGTGATCATTGGTGGAGATCCCGAGGGGTCACCTGTTGTCTCCTGTTTAGAATATGGTGATCATTGGTGGAGATCCCGAGGGGTCACCTGTTGTCTCCTGTTTAGAATATGGTGATCATTGGTGGAGATCCCGAGGGGTCACCTGTTGTCTCCTGTTTAGAATATGGTGATCATTTGTGGAGATCCCGAGGGGTCATCTGTTGTCTCCTGTTTAGAATATGGTGATCATTGGTGGAGATCCCGAGGGGTCACCTGTTGTCTCCTGTTTAGAATATGGTGATCATTGGTGGAGATCCCGAGGGGTCACCTGTTGTCTCCTGTTTAGAATATGGTGATCATTGGTGGAGATCCCGAGGGGTCACCTGTTGTCTCCTGTTTAGAATATGGTGATCATTGGTGGAGATCCCGAGGGGTCACCTGTTGTCTCCTGTTTAGAATATGGTGATCATTGGTGGAGATCCCGAGGGGTCACCTGTTGTCTCCTGTTTAGAATATGGTGATCATTGGTGGAGATCCCGAGGGGTCTCCTGTTGTCTCCTGTTTAGAATATGGTGATCATTGGTGGAGATCCCGAGGGGTCACCTGTTGTCTCCTGTTTAGAATATGGTGATCATTGGTGGAGATCCCGAGGGGTCACCTGTTGTCTCCTGTTTAGAATATGGTGATCATTGGTGGAGATCCCGAGGGGTCACCTGTTGTCTCCTGTTTAGAATATGGTGATCATTGGTGGAGATCCCGAGGGGTCACCTGTTGTCTCCTGTTTAGAATATGGTGATCATTGGTGGAGATCCCGAGGGGTCACCTGTTGTCTCCTGTTTAGAATATGGTGATCATTGGGGGAGATCCCGAGGGGTCACCTGTTGTCTCCTGTTTAGAATATGGTGATCATTGGTGGAGATCCCGAGGGGTCACCTGTTGTCTCCTGTTTAGAATATGGTGATCATTGGTGGAGATCCCGAGGGGTCACCTGTTGTCTCCTATTTAGAATATGGTGATCATTGGTGGAGATCCCGAGGGGTCACCTGTTGTCTCCTGTTTAGAATATGGTGATCATTGGGGGAGATCCCGAGGGGTCACCTGTTGTCTCCTGTTTAGAATATGGTGATCATTGGGGGAGATCCCGAGGAGTAACTTTTCACCTGTTGTCTCCTGTTTAGAATATGGTGAGAATGTTGATTAATTTAAAGCTTTCTACCTAATGAGTGTGGGGCCATATTGTGACAGTCGGGGGTGGATAAAGATTGCTGGAGCCCCCCTGTGCATAGACCCCCCAAAATCCTTAATCCTTGGGCAAAGTGCAGGCCTGCGAGTGGCTGCTGGTGCTTACTTTATCTTTCCACGGCAGCCGTTCGAGGTCAGCCCACCTCACCATTGACTAGTTGAAGGGACGCATTTTGAGGATCGAGGTGCAGGTAAGGTTTTCTAGGGGGGTTGTAGGGGTCTATTAGTTGGGGGGGTCCAGCAATCTGGATGCCCCCTCGAGACTAAAAAATGCAGCCGCTTTTGGTGGCATGTAATGAATTTAAACTCTCTGCAACATATGAATTCTTTTGTATATATGTATACTATTTAGTCAATGTATTAATTGATTAATTAGGTAGATTAAATTACTTAATTAAACCAGACCTTCACCCTGAATAAGAGCCTATCTTATACGTTTCCCACACCCTGTACATACAGATTGCTCACATTAAAAATCATTCTACCTGCATCTACTGCATGTTATGAGCCTCTAAACATCCAAGATGGCAGCTCATGGAGCATCAGGCAGCCTGCAAACAGGAAGAGTCTTCTGACTGTGTCGCTCTGCTTTCTGGAAATGCTCTGCTCTGTCTGTGCAAAGCACAGCTATAACCCACCCCCTGTACTTTAACCCGCTCTCCTCTCCTCAGTATGTGATGCTTCTTTGTCAAGATGGCCGCGCCGTTTCCTAGAGTCCTGAACAGAGTTGCAGCCCAGTGGGGGAAAGAATAAAAAGTGACTAAAAACTTAAAATTTATAAATTTTAGATGCTGGGGAATAGTTTTTTAAGGGTTTGGGCTTTATATAATATATATATATATATATATATATATAGGAAATATACAGAGTTAAATTTAACAAATTAAACAAAACTTCAATATTAAAGTCATACTTAAAAGAGCAGTATCGCGAATTTTTCTTGGTGACTTATATTTAAATGGTACTTTGAATGTAGGTAGGTGTTGGAGTAAGAATTACAAATTTAGAAAAAAATAATGTATGTGTTGAGCAGCTGGAGACTAATAGCTCATGTTTATGTCTTCTGAGTGTCGGAGCCTGTTCCATGCTGAGGAGAGGGGAGAAACAATGTATCAAAGTATCAGCTGTTCAGCGCTGGCAGCCGTCCAGCATCAGATAACAACATTGCAACATTGCCTGGCCAGAACTTATATATCTAAAACAGAGAGAAAAGCTCTAGAAGTCATTTAGCTGATTTTGACAGTTTTCCCTTCATGTTGGCTCTGCTGCAGAATCTTTCAGTTTACCATTTTCTCTTTCATATTCTCATTTTTCCATATGATCTTTCTTTCAGCTTTGTGTGTTTTGAGCAAAGCCCAACCCAGGATTTTCACTATCTGGAGTTTTGTTTTGTGCCCCTAGGGGCATCCTGACTTGGGATGCCCTGATATGTGAAATCCCCAAGTTCGCCTGTGAAAACGTACCTTTCCCTGTCCCACAGCGCATGCGCGGGCTCTCATCCAATCAGCTCTGTTTGCACACAGATGGGGAGCCTGAGCAGTAACCTTCCTGGCCGCCCGGCCTGTCTAAATGACTATCTGCGTGAGCGCGCCAGAAAAATGGGGGGATCTGTGGTTATCCAGGGGTCGTTTCACACAGTGGGCATCCTGATTTAGAATGCCCAATGGGGAAGGTCAATGGCCGTGTCTTATAGACTTCAGGGTCGGCCACTCAGGGTTTTGTTCCACTTTAATACCTTTAGATTTTCCTGCACAGTTATTCAAAGAAGAATTTCAGTCGTTTTCAGTCAGTTTAGTTTATTTTGTATAGATTTTACACATTTGAGTCACCTGGTCTCATAACAAAAGCAGCACCTCACACACACACAGCCGTTACCACTGATTACAGTGTCAGCCTCTGAGGTAAAGTGTTGCTAGGAGACCAGTGGGCTAAATGAAGCAGCTCACTAAATACAACCCAGCAGATCCCCCTATTCAGCAAATGGACTGAGCCATTGTCATTATACAATTTAAAAGAGAGGCATATATTTTTTCCTATTTCTATCGCCAGATTATTTATACACATGTTAGAAGCTATTGTGTGGCTATTTAATTATTTATCTTTTTTAATGCAAATTTCGCGATACTGCTCCTTTAAGTCAAAAACCTATACTCACCTTTCATACCTTCCACGCAGGTTATAATCTGTGCAGGATGAAAGGTGAGTATAATTTTGTTTTGTTTTTGACTGAAGTATGATTTTAATTGGTATTGTTTAATTACATTTTTAATTTGTTAAACATAACCCTATATATTACTGTTCAAGATGCCAGTGACTTATACGTTATCTAGCTCAAGTAGGCAATATAAATGCCCATCTGCAAAAATCTCCCTAGGAAGCCAGGAAATTAGTCAGGAATACTCACCTGGTCTAAGATCCCACAATCCACATAAAAGCGCATGGGGCATGTGTCTGGCAAAGATGATTGTTTTCAGGCCAAGAACTTGCTGGAATTTAAATGTCAATGAATTTGGATGAGTTGGATTCTCCAGGTTAAGCGTAACATCAAAGCATTCTTTCCTTACCTCCCATGCAGTTGATCCTTTCTGGTGTGCCTCTGCACTAAACTGTTCTTGCTGTTTTCTAGCCCCTTTTCAATAGTCAAAGTAGTTAAACCCAGTTCAGGACATGATGATAAGGGCGCCGCCAGGGGCGGACTGGCCATAGGGCGTAACGGGCTGCGGCTGGCCTGCCCGCCCCTGCTGTACCTGCCACTGCCTCCGCCACTCTCATACACACAAACACGCACACACATTCATGCTTACCGGCACTTCCTGGTCGTCAATGGGCGGCGTTCATTGTTTACATTGGACGCCGGCCATATGGGGCACACCCACCGGCGACCAGCGCGCAACAGCCAGGGAGTGCCGGTAAGCATGAATGTGTGTGTGTGTGTTTGTGTGTATGAGAGCAGTGGTGGCGGCAGCGGCAGAGGTGGAGATGGCAGGAACAGCAGCAACAGGCAGACCGGCCCTCTGACCATCAAGAACCAGCGGTAAGTGCGTGGGTGTGAGTGGTGCGGGGGGAGGAGGGAGTGGGGGATGCCATTCAATGGCTGTATTGAGGGATGCCTCCATGGCTGTATTGAGGAATGCCCCCACTGGAAGTAATGGGGGATGCCCCCACTGGATGTATTGAGGGATGCTACCACTGCCTTTAATGATGGATGCCCCTCAATAACTGTAATGTAGGGATGCCAGTCATTGGCTATAAAGAGGGATCCCCCTCAATAACTGTAATGTAGGGATGCCAGTCATTGGCTATAAAGAGGGATCCCCCTCAATAACTGTAATGTAGGGATGCCAGTCATTGGCTATAAAGAGGGATCCCCCTCATTGCCCTTAATGGAAGATGCCGCAACGCACCTGTGTGGGATGCCCCTCACCTGCTGTAATGAGGGATGCTCCTTACTGGATGTAATGAGGGATTCTGTGCACTGTCTGTAATGGGGGGATTTAAGCACACCGTTTGGTTCAGAATATTTTCTTTCTTATTTTTGTTCTTTAAACCCTGGGTGCGTGTTATGGAACAAAAAGTGACATTAAGATACTATACCGGGCGAGGAACAGTGCAGCAGGGCCGGTGTGCCCCAGAAAGTCCCGGGCCGTTTTTTAGCCCCAGTCCGCCCCTGGGCGCCGCCATCTGGCCTCAGAAGCATCACATATTGAGGAGAAGGGAGGGGTGAAAAGTGCAGGTGGCGGGTTATAGCTGTGCTTTGCACAGACAGAGCAGAGCTGGGATCAGGAAATAGCAATCCCAGAATGCAGAGCGACACAGTCAGAAGACACTTCCTGTCTGCAGACAGTCATCTTAGATGTTAAAAGCCTAAAAAACACACAATAGGTGTGGATAAGATGATTTTTAATGTGGGCAATTGTTTTTATTGAGGGTGAAGGTCCGGTTTAAAGTCTGTGTGCAACTCATACATTAGGGTTGGGAAGCTGATCACTTGTGACACCATTTTGTATGTTCGTCGGCCATTTTAGGATGTATAATGCTGACACAACTTGCATATTAACCTTGCACTGATTCATTTTAGTTTTGTGTCTAGACGTGGTCCTCACGACCCAATTCAGGGAGTCCAACATCTTGGTCAGCATGCAGATGTGCCAATCATGGTGTAAACATAAACTTCAATAGGTTTTTATTGCGCATGCGTGATTTAGTCATGTGGGTGGTTATTTCTTTAAGATATATAAGCAGGAGAGAAACACATAGTGGAAGGCTTGTCTGCCAATGGACACAACACGCTGAAATGTTGTCCAGGGTTATCATCGAGACTCCTAGCTTCACTGGTAGGTTGATCACTTGTGGTGCCATTTTGTATGCGGTTGCATGTTTTAGGCTGAATCCTGCTTATATAAGGTGTTTTTTTTAGCTTTGCCACTTGGTTTTCTGCTAATAACCTTGTACTGCTTATTTTTAGGATTGCTTCTAGAGGAGTTTCTTAAGCCCCAACTCAGGTGAGTCTGACATCTGACCAGCATGTGGAGAAGCCTAGCATGGTGCTGTGATGGATGGAGGTCAAAATCAATAAAATGAATATATATGTGAGCATTCCCTCCCTTTTATTTACACATATTCCTATCTCTGCATTGTAAGCTTTAGTGGCTAATAAAGTTGAAATAAACCCACTTATCTCTCCTCTGATTCTTTCCTTTTGCTTGTACTGAATTTAGAGTAATAAAGTTAATGAAGCATGCTGCTGTTAACACATTATTGTAGACAAGATGGCACTGGGGAGACTAGACAACACCTTATTATGTCCAGCCCCCAGGCATCAGTAACATTCCTAAGAATATGACCTGTCGCTGTGATGACCAATCGTTGAGCCAGTAATTAGATTTTGTCCTTATATGATGATTGTCAGCAAATGACGTGTGCTATGTTTTTTACTTTAGTTTAAAATAAAGTGTTGCTGGGAGGAGCGAGCAGAAAGCGCTCTCCCGTGTAACCTCGAGCATATACTGTTATGTCTGTGTCCTTCGTTACGCATATACTTTCACTCCCTTAGGTTAATATTTGGAAGACCGAACAACGCCTCTGCAGAGAGGGGCCTGCCCACGGTTCTTTATCAGTGTCAACGTTTTTTACTTTGTGGCCCAACTCAGGCGAGTCCGACATCTGACCAGCATGTGGAGGTGCCTAGCATGGTGTCAACGTTTTTTACTTTGTGGCCCAACTCAGGCGAGTCCGACATCTGACCAGCATGTGGAGGTGCCTAGCATGGTGTCAACGTTTTTTACTTTGTGGCCCAACTCAGGCGAGTCCGACATCTGACCAGCATGTGGAGGTGCCTAGCATGGTGTCAACGTTTTTTACTTTGTGGCCCAACTCAGGCGAGTCCGACATCTGACCAGCATGTGGAGGTGCCTAGCATGGTGTCAACGTTTTTTACTTTGTGGCCCAACTCAGGCGAGTCCGACATCTGACCAGCATGTGGAGGTGCCTAGCATGGTGTCAACGTTTTTTACTTTGTGGCCCAACTCAGGCGAGTCCGACATCTGACCAGCATGTGGAGGTGCCTAGCATGGTGTCAACATTTTTTACTTTGTGGCCCAACTCAGGCGAGTCCGACATCTGACCAGCATGTGGAGGTGCCTAGCATGGTGTCAACATTTTTTACTTTGTGGCCCAACTCAGACGAGTCCGACATCTGACCAGCATGTGGAGGTGCCTAGCATGGTGTCAAAGTTTTTTACTTTGTGGCTCAACTCAGGCGAGTCCGACATCTGACCAGCATGTGGAGGTGCCTAGCATGGTGTCAAAGTTTTTTACTTTGTGGCCCAACTCAGACGAGTCCGACATCTGACCAGCATGTGGAGGTGCCTAGCATGGTGTCAACATTTTTTACTTTGTGGCTCAACTCAGACGAGTCCGACATCTGACCAGCATGTGGAGGTGCCTAGCATGGTGTCAACATTAGGACACCAGCATGTATTTAGTCATGTGGGCCGTTACAGAAGATACATTATGTTATAGATGTTATATCAGATACATAAGTCAGGGGCATGTCTGCTGATGGATACAATGTGCAGAAACTTTTCTTGGATGTCATCGAGACACCTAGCTTCACTGGCTGATAAAAGGGCTTACATGTAAAATCCACAATAGCCATAGGTGATGCTTGACCTTAAGGGGGTATTTCTTATCTGACTGTTGCTTCTCCAAAAGGTCGGTAAGCAGGGTGAGAATGATGCTAAAATTAGCTCTGTGATGAATTCCCTTGTGTATATGTATATTGTATTAAAATCCGAATTCGATTTACCATTGTGAGTGATAACGGAAATATCAGATGATCATGAGTAAGAACCCGCGGGGTTCGAAATGCGTAGACATATGTGTATTTTACTGGGAAATCCTATCTGCACCATGTTTTTTATTACTTTATTAGAATAAAGATTTCACTGGATTTTAAAGAGGACACTTTTTGGCTGGCAATATTTCTTGTTGTGCCTGATTGTGGAGTGGAGCGCTCCTGCCAAGCCGAATGGACCTTCAATTTGGAATGTGACTCCCTAATCAAGGAAGAGCTGACTTTCTTTATGTTATGACATCCTCACTGTGCCTGACTTTGATGTCCTGTGAGAGGTTTCACAAATCGAGATGCCACTAAGACAGTGTTTAACATGGCCCTCTTTAAAGGGACTGTCCAGGCAAAGGGTTAAAATGCATGTGGCTACTCTTTACCTGATGTCTGTGACTGTTGTACTTGTGTGTCTGTCTGGCTCAGGTTTTGGCAGGAGATAAGATGCTTGGAAGTTTCACTTTGTTCCTGACCACATTCTCAGGGAAGGGGAAAGCGCTGGTGATCAATGGGAGGAGGCCCGGGGATGCCGAGAGTGCAAACAGAAAGAAAGTGAAACTTTACAAAACAACGTATCTCCTTCTACAAGGACAATAGATACAGGCATCAGGTTAAGACTATCCACATATATTTAACCCTTTCCCTGGACAGTCCCTTTAATCTCCCAAATTTGTGTAGCCTTGAGTGTTATTAGTGATGGGAGTAGTAAGTGATGCTGGATGTTGCAGTTCAACAGCAGAGGAGCACAGCAGTAGAGGGTGACAAGCCCATTCTATTCCATCAAAGCTGCAAGTTGGCCAAGGCCACCACAATCTTGCCTATTCAACATTTTCAGCATCTGTTAAGGCTGACCTACACCCATCCAGATAAACCCCACCCCCCTCACCAATCCCCAGTTAGGCATAGAGCGGGACCAGAATGCCCTGCTCACTGATGGTGGCTAGCACCTCCTCCAATAGAATTCATTTGCTGCAGTGGGTGCTGTAGCTTTCAGTCCCTTTTAGCACAAAGCCATCAGCTGTCATGACGCATCATTGCTTTGCTCACATCAAAGATCATCTAGATACATTAGGTTCACCGCCGTGAGAATTTTTTTTTACTCACATTTTTTTTTTTGTGAGAAAACCCTTTATATCCTGATTTTTTTCCCTCCATGCAATTCAGCTCTATATTTAGCTGTGTGCATTTTTAAAGTGGACCAAAACACAGGATTTTGAATATCCTGGGTTTTGGTTCTTGCTCCCAGGGTGTGAGACCCCCCAGGTCCCCTTAAACAAAATCACCTCTTCCTGGTCCTACGACACATGCGCGGCTGGTCGTTCAATCAGCATGCTTGGATATGCTCGAGCCCCTTTGTCCAGGAACTTGTCTTATGCGAGCGGATCCGAGCACTGGCGGGCACATCTCCCGCTACCCTCTAACAGGAAGCATGTCCGCGCCAGCCATTCCCAAATGCCTAGTGCAGACACGCACCCTGCTAAAGGGTTAGTGGGGATGCGGCCGTAGCTTGCAGATGCACCGTTGGACCAGGAAAGGTGAGTTTCCGAATGACCTGGGGGGTTTCACACAGCAGGGCATCCAGAATCGGGGGGGAGGGAAGCCAGCTGCCCTGGAATCTTATAGATTTCAGGACCGAGGGGCGTGGGTTTTGGTCCTCTTTAAAACATTTGCACACCGAAAAAAAAATACAATTCTGTGATTACTCACCAGTAGAATTGGTATTATGAGTATACAGTACGTCCCGCTCCAAATCTAATACTTACAGTTGGGATATACTCCGCCAGATGGCGCTGGACTGCAGAGACATAAAAAATAGTCTCCTCCCGGCCCCTCAAATACCCAGGGACCTCCCACAAATCCCCAGCATTGAAAAGCAGTTAACCAATCCAAACCAATCCACAGAATTGTATTATTCTTAGTATACAGTACGTCCTGCTCCAGATATAATACTTACAGTTGGGACATCCAATAGCAGTGTCCATAAAGTAGGGTGGGATCCCCAAGAAAAATCAGCAGCAGGCAGTTTAAACCACTGCCGCCTGCAGAACCTTTCGGCCAAAAACAGCGTCAGCTAAGGCCCTAACATCAACCTTGTAAAACTTTGAAAAGGTATGAACAGAAGACCAAGCAGCGGCCTTGCAAACTTGTTCAACAGAAGCCTGGTGCTGAAAAGCCCAAGAGGCACCAATAGCACGAGTGGAATGAGCAGTAAGGCGGAAGGGAGGATTCTTCCCCTTAGCAGAGTAGGCCTGAATTACAGCCTGACGAATCCACTTGCTTATAGTTGACTTGGCAGGAGACAAACCCTTCCTAGGACCAGAAGGGACCACAAAAAGAGCATCAGTTTTCCCGAAAAGGTGCAGTAGCCACCAGATAGTACTAGACACCTAACCACATCCAAAGAGTGCAAAACCCTCTCCTTAGCATTGCTAGGATTAGGGCACAAAGAAGGAAGAACAATATCCTGATTCAAATGAAAGGCAGACACTACCTTAGGCAGAAAATCAGGTTTGAAACGAAACTCCACCTTGTCCTGGTGTCTCTCATAGTAGGGGGGCTGAATGGAAAGCGCCGCCAACTCAGACACATGCCTGACAGAAGTGATAGCCACCAGAAACACAACCTTCAGCGTAAGAATGGCCAAGGCAGCATCCTGCACAGGTTCAAAAGGAGCACCCTGCAAGGCTGACAGAACCAAGTTCAAATCCCAAACAGGCACCATAGGCTTACTTGGGAGACGCACATAAGTGACCCCCTGGAACAAAGTCCTGATCAGAGGGTGCTGAGCAAAGGACTTCTGGAAAAAAATAGCCAGGGCAGAAACCTGACCCTTCAGAGTACTAAGTTGGAGCCCCATCTCCAACTCATGCTGCAGGAACTCCAGAATCCTGGGAATAGAGAACACACGACAGGGAAGAGACTTGGACTCACACCAGTCAATGTAGGCACGCCAAACCCTGTAATAAATGGAAGAGGAAGACTTCTTCCTAGCTTTAATCAAAGTATCCACAACTGAGGAAGACAGCCCCTTCTCCATCAAGATGGAGGTTTCAGCAGCCAAGCCATCAAAGCCAGCGTTTGTAAATTGGGATGGCGTAGTGAGCCCTGAGTGAGCAGATCTGGCACCAAGGGCAGAGCGTACCGATCTACTGCCAGCTGCACCACGTCTGCGAACCACACTCTGCTTGGCCACCTGGGGGCCACCAGAATCGCTGGCACCCCTTCCAGAGCAATCTTGCGCAGAACCCTGCCCAGCAGGGGAATTGGGGGGGAAGACATACAGGAACTGAAAGTCCTTCCATGACATTGCTAGCGCATCCGAGGTCAGGGCCAGAGGATCCCTGGACAGAGAGACAAAGGCTGGGAGCTTGTGATTGTGGCGGGACGCAAACAGATCCACATCTGGTTGGCCCCAACGGTGACCCAGAGATTGAAACACCCTGCTGCATAGGGACCATTCTCCCTGGCGAGAGGTCCCCCTGCTCAGAGAGTCCGCCAGGTGATTTTCCACCCCCAGGATGTACACAGCTGAAATGCAGGGGACATTGGCCTCTGCCCAAGTCAGGATCAGAGACGCTTCCTGGAGGGCCCCCTTGCTCCGGGTCCCTCCCTGATGATTGATGTAGGCAACTGCCGTCTGGTTATCCGAGCGCACCTGAACAGGCAGGCCCTGAAGATGAGTAGTCAAGCGAGCCAGAACTAACCTGATCGCTCGCAGCTCCAAGACATTGATAGGTGTGTGGGCCTCCTGAGGGCCCCACCTCCCCTGGAACCGCAGGGACTTCCAGAAACCCCCCCCCAACCTGACAGACTGGCATCCGTGGTGACCGTCTCCCAGGAAGGGGCAAGAAAGGATCTGCCCCCCAACAGGTTCCTTGAGTCCATCCACCACAAGAGGGACCTCCTGACCAGAGGGGAGAGCACACAGACCCTCTCCAGGGACACTGGGTCCTTGTCCCATACAGACAATAGGTGAAGTTGCAGAGGCCTCAAGTGGAACTGAGCATAAGGGAACGCTTCGAAGCACGCCACCATCAGGCCCACCAGCTGCATCCCCTGCCTGATGGAGGGATGGGGACAAGCTAGGAGGGACTGAGCCTGTGCAATCAGACTGTCCACCTTCTGCTGAGGAAGGAAGATCCTTGCCTGAACTGTATCCAAATTCATTCCTAGGTATGGAGTTACCAAGGAAGGGGACAGTGAGGACTTGGGGTGGTTGATCACCCATTCAAATGAATCCAGAGTGGACACCACCAGCTGAGTATCCAACTCTGCCTGATGTAGAGACTGGGAAGTGATGAGGATGTCGTCCAGATAGGGAAGCACGCAGACGCCCTGACATCTGAGCAGAGACATCACGCCAGCCAGCACCTTGGTGAACACCCTGGAAGCTGAAGTGAGGCCGAAGGGCAAGTCCACAAATTGGTAGTGCGAACCTGAGGAACCTTTGATGACCTGGGAACACAGGAATATGAAGGTAAGCATCTTTGATGTCCACAGAAGTCATGAAATCCCCTTGGCGCAGGGAACTGATGGCAGAGCGCAGAGTCTCCATGCGAAAGCGCCTGCCCCTGACAAACTTGTTGAGAATCTTCAAGTCCAGGATGGGCCTGACAGAACCATCCTTTTTGGGTACTGTGAATAGGTTGGAATAAAAGCCCTTGCCATTTTCTCTTAAAGGGACCTGGCAGATGACCCCCAGCTCCAGGAGGCCTTGCACTGCTTGCACTAGCTCCTGAGCTGACACAGGGTCTTGAGGAATCCGGGATCTGATGAATCTTGGAGGGGGATCGGCAGAAAACTCCAACTTGTAACCGGAGGACACTACCTCCTGAATCCACCAGTCTGAGACATGAAGCCTCCAGACGTGAGCGAAGTGCTGCAGCCGTCCCCCCACCCAGATGGGTGAGGGCACCCCATCATGCCTGAGGGGGCTTGGGAGAGGATTTAGGTTTGGGACTCCAGGAGGAGCCAGGACGTCCACATCCTCTGCCTCTACCCCAGAAATCTCCCCGGGCCCCAGGGAAGGAAACCCCCCTTCCCTGTCTTGCACCACGGTAAGGGGAGGAGAAGGAACCCTGACCCTGAAAGGGCCGAGGCTGCCGCCTGCGCTGGGGTAACCTGCCTCCCTTAGCAAAAAGGTCCAGGCAGTCTCCAAACAGACGCAGTCCTTTAAAGGGAAACCCAGTGAGGGCCTTCTTGGCAGCGTTGTCATCAGCCCACTGGCGTAGCCAAACCGAGCGGCGTATAGCCACCACGAGGGCAAAAGTTCTGGCACACATTCTGATGGTGTCATCCAATGCTGATAGGACAAAATTTACAAAAACATCACAACTGGAGAGTGCATTAAACACCTCACAAGGCAAATCATCAGGGACACTATCAAGCATATTTCTGATAAGGGTTCTAGTGGCCACAGCAGTAATGGCAGAGGCACAGACCAGGTGCAGCGCCGTCCCCGCACATGCAAAGGCGTGGGATGCCAGCTGATCAATACGTCGGTCTTCAGCATCCCGCAGGGTAGTAGAATCAGGGGAATGCATGACAGAGGTGTTAGATAGCCCTAGGATCAGGGCATCCACCTCGGGGGGGGGGGGGGGGGGATGACCAACATTTAACCACCTCAGCAGGAAAGGGATACTTCCTATCCCAACTCCTTGGAACCCCGGGAAGTTTACTGGGGCGCTCCCATTCCTTGAGGACAAGGTTATGGAAATGTGCCTGCTCTGGAAAATCCAAACGTGATTTTGCTGTATGGAAAAACTCCCCTCTTTGCCTGGGAGCCTCAGAAGGGAGAGAGAGATAGACAGAACCTCAAAAATCTGGGTCAATAATCTGTCAGTGTCATTCGGGGCCCAGGGGTCAGAGCCAGAATCGTCATGACCCCTTGGTCTCTCATCAGATGAGCCTGAATCAGAAAAGAGCTCCCCTTCATCAGACGGGGTATAGCCACACAGATTCCAAAACTCCTCAGTTCCCATAGGGAAAACAGTAACATTAGGCGTCAAGTGCCGCTTCTTAGCAGGGGCCTTACGCGCTAAAGACTTCGTAATAATCTGTTCAACAGTAGCCAGTCTAGAAGACACATCAGGCTGAGAATCCCCACTAGTATGCAACTCAGCAGGTGTGAGATTTAAGCTTGGGGGAGTAAGTGAAGTGAAACGAGGTGCAGCCACTGGCAGGCCAGATTGCAATGCAAGCACCTGCTCAGCACAGGATACACAGACCCGCGCCTTGTCAGCGTCAGCATGAGGCTGCCCACACGCTACACAGCCGGTCTTGTCCCAAAGGGACCCCGGTCACATTATCCTGGGATGCCTCCATATGGTGATTATAGCGGCGCTATACGCAGATAGGGAATGACGCTATATAGCAACCCTGGATGCCCCAATAACCCGCTAGGGACGTGGGAGTATAATTTGTACAAGGCCTACAAGTAATACTAAAAACAGGGCCGGGAGAAGCCAAGAAGGGTTCGTCCCGCCTGAAAGACATAAGCAGACAAGACCTAAAGTACATCGTAACAAAAGTGAAGCAGATAAGGCCGCCCGCGAGGGCACTTACGGACCGCGGTAGGTAGGAGTCCGTCGCGCATAGGCCAACCAAGTCAGAAAAGATGGCTTCGGTAAACCTCGAGGGGCGGGCCAGTAATAGCGATGACACGGAACGCGCCAAAGACAGGCCCCGCCCCCCCGAAGAGCGCGAAGCCAGAAGGCCAACAGCCAATGATGGCGCACCAGCAGCTGAGGTAATGCCGCCACCAAGCGCGGAGCCAAGTCAGTGCACGTCAGTGGTAAATTTAAAAGCAATACAGACAAGTCAGGGCGGCGTCTGACACAAGAATAAGGAAATGTGAAAAGTGAAAGCACAGACTGCATAACATACATATCTATACACATACACCCCCCTCTTTTCCCCCGAAGACTACAAGGAGGATGAGGGAGGACGGCGGCCACTTAAATAGGGCCCACCGATAGGCAGGGGCAATAGTGGGGGAGGGGCATCCCATAGAGGCTCACCATAAAACTGAACCGCCTACCCTTTGGCGGGGAATTGCGGTGGAGCAGCGCTCCTAAGCACCAACGGCGGTGCTGCCTACCTTCACCCGACCAGCGCAGCCAAGGCTGGGAGGCATATTACTAGTGGAACGGGTGGGAATAGTCCTACAGGGCCGCAGGTTAATAACCCCGCTCACCTGCGAGTAGAGAGCCAATTTCTCGTCCTTCGCAGCCAGACTGCAGAGAAATTCTGGGGATTTGTGGGAGGTCCCTGGGTATTTGAGGGGCCGGGAGGAGCCTATTTTCGATGTCTCTGCAGTCTAGCGCCATCTGGCGGAGTATATCCCAACTGTAAGTATTAGATTTGGAGCAGGACGTACTGTATACTAAGAATATTCTCTCCGTGCTAAATCAGCCCTGTTTTCAGTGACCGAATGCTCGGAGACATCTCCCCTCTCACACTCATGTGTAAGTAGGTCTGTTAGCGGAGAAGCAAGATGGCTGCTCCATGTAGTTCAGGATTATACTACATATTGGGGGGGGGGTTAGGGGAGCAATTTACACCATTTTCTTTCATTGTCGGGAGGTCCACTTTAAATGCAAAGATAAAATTACTTGTTTTTTTGTCTCATCAGTAACTATGAAGATGCCGGTGCTGCAGCAGACAACAGGGAATATAGATATTGCACTATATGCACTTTTCAGTTATAGACTGTGATATGCTCTGTCAGTAGGATTATGTATTTTGAATAGTTATCTGGATCATACGCAGGACATGCTAGATTATCAATTTTTCTTCACCCTCCTTGGCCCTATGGGATTTTAATAGGTTGTACGGGTGTTTTATGCATATGTATGTCAATTATGGTTACAATTTGTTTTTGGTGTAGTTTATTGAATTAAAGCGGATCACTTAAAGATGTGTGAATGGCTTTAGCTATAGCTACCTGCCAATAGTCTTGGTTGTTTACACAGATCCCAAATCTGGAGACCCCGCAATAGGAAAAGGACTAACCCTGTAATCCCGCAATCAGGGCCGGAGTTTGGGGCAGCTGGCTTCAAACAGTGTCCTCACTCATGGGGGCAGGCATCTTACTGGAGCCCCTGCCATAGCCCATGTTATACAGTGGTGTCTGGGAAGAGCATGGAGGTTAAGGGAAAAAAAAAACTGGGCGGGAGAGCAGGGCCACCACCAGGACACATTCTCCTTACTTCATTATACTGGGTGGGGGAGGGGGTATTTGGTTAGAAAACTTTAGGGGTCAGTTCAGTTTTGTTCCTCATTGGCAAGGCATCTCGATTTAGGACCCCACTGTGTGAAACCCCTGGGAATCTCGGCAATTCTTACCTGACCATCTCTCCTCAGCTGTGTATACGATTGAGCAGCTAAACCACCTGACTGGATTTGTAAGCGCATGTGCCTTTCCTTCGGCTGTGCTTACCCATGCCAGCCATTTAGGAGTGCTGGCAGAAGCCACGTGTGTGGTGGGAATGCCCGTCCAGTAAGAATTGCAATGATTTTGGCAGTTTCGCATAACATGGCTTCCCAAATTGGGATGGGAGAACAGATTGAAATTGAGTAAAGGCAGCACAAGATCAGTTTAGGGAAATGTAAAAGCGGCAGGAGATCAGTTTGGGGGTAGTGTTTATGTGGTGAAAGATCAGGCTTCGGTAGAATATAGGCGGCACAGCAAGCTTGGCATAGACTATAAGGAGATTTAGTTTGCGGTAGAGTATAGGTGGCAGGAGATCAAGTCAGGGGTTAGAGTATAGGCGGGGGGAGTATAGGTGGCAGGAGATCAGGTAAGGGGTTGGGGTTAGAGTATAGGTGGCAGGAGATCAGGTCGGGGTAGGGTATAGGTGGCAGGAGATCACGTCAGGGTAGGGTATAGGTGGCAGGAGATCAGGTCGGGATAGGGTATATGTGGCAGGAGATCAGGTTGGGATAGAGTATAGGTGGCAGGAGATCAGGTTGGGGTTAGAGTATAGGCGGGGGAGTATAGGTGGCAGATCAGGTCGGGGTAGGGTATAGGTGGCAGATCAGGTCGGGATAGGGTATAGGTGGCAGGAAATCAGGTCGGGATAGGGTATAGGTGGCAGGAAATCAGGTCGGGATAGGGTATAGGTGGCAGGAAATCAGGTCGGGATAGGGTATAGGTGGCAGGAGATCAGGTCGGGGTAGGCTATAGGTGGCAGGAGATCAGGTCGGGTAGGCTATAGGTGGCAGGAGATCAGGTCGGGGTAGGGTATAGGTGGCAGGAGATCAGGTCGGGGTAGGCTATAGGTGGCAGGAGATCAGGTCGGGATAGGGTATATGTGGCAGGAGATCAGGTTGGGATAGGGTATATGTGGCAGGAGATCAGGTTGGGATAGGGTATAGGTGGCAGGAGATCAGGTCGGGATAAGGTATATGTGGCAGGAGATCAGGTCGGGATAGGGTATAGGTGGCAGGAGATCAGGTCGGGATAGGGTATATGTGGCAGGAGATCAGGTTGGGATAGGGTATAGGTGGCAGGAGATCAGGTCGGGATAGGGTATAGGTGGCAGGAAATCAGGTCGGGGTAGGCTATAGGTGGCAGGAGATCAGGTCGGGATAGGGTATATGTGGCAGGAGATCAGGTTGGGATAGGGTATAGGTGGCAGGAGATCAGGTTGGGATAGGGTATAGGTGGCAGGAGATCAGGTCGGGATAGGGTATAGGTGGCAGGAGATCAGGTCGGGATAGGGTATAGGTGGCAGGAGATCAGGTCGGGATAGGGTATAGGTGGCAGGAGATCAGGTCGGGATAGAGTATAGGTGGCAGGAGATCAGGTTGGGATAGGGTATAGGTGGCAGGAGATCAGGTTGGGGTTAGAGTATAGGCGGGGGAGTATAGGCAGGAGATCAGGTTGGGGTTAGAGTATAGGCGGGGGAGTATAGGTGGCAGGAGATCAGGTCGGGATAGGGTATATGTGGCAGGAGATCAGGTCGGGGTTAAGAGTATAGGCGGGGGAGCATAGGTGGCAGATCAGGTCGGGATAGGGTATAGGTGGCAGGAAATCAGGTCGGGATATGGTATAGGTGGCAGGAAATCAGGTTGGGACAGGGTATAGGTGGCAGATCAGGTCAGGGGTTGGGGTTAGAGTATAGGCGGGGGAGTATAGGTGGCAGGAGATCAGGTTGGGATAGGGTATAGGTGGCAGATCAGGTCAGGGGTTGGGGTTAGAGTATAGGTGGCAGGAGATCAGGTCGGGATAGAGTATAGGTGGCAGGAGATCAGGTTGGGATAGAGTATGGGTGGCAGGAGATCAGGTTGGGATAGGGTATAGGTGGCAGATCAGGTCAGGGGTTGGGGGAGTATAGGTGGCAGGAGATCAGGTTGGGGTTAGAGTATAGGCGGGGGAGTATAGGTGGCAGGAGATCAGGTTGGGGTTAGAGTATAGGCGGGGGAGTATAGGTGGCAGGAGATCAGGTCTGGATAGGGTATAGGTGGCAGATCAGGTTGGGATAGAGTATAGGTGGCAGGAGATCAGGTTGAGATAGAGTATAGGTGGCAGGAGATCAGGTCGGGATAGGGTATAGGTGGCAGGAGATCAGGTTGGGGTTAGAGTATAGGCGGGGGGAGTATAGGTGGCAGGAGATCAGGTCGGGATAGGGTATAGGTGGCAGGAGATAAGGTTGGGATAGGGTATAGGTGGTAGATCAGGTCAGGGGTTGGGGCTAGAGTATAGGCGGCAGGAAATCAGGTCAGGGTAGAGTATAGGCGGGGGAGTATAGGTGGCAGGAGATCAGGTTGGGGGGAGTATAGGTGGCAGGAGATCAGGTCGGGATAGGGTATAGGTGGTAGATCAGGTCAGGGGTTGGGGCTAGAGTATAGGCGGGGGAGTATAGGTGGCAGGAAATCAGGTCAGGGTAGAGTATAGGCGGCAGGAGATTGGATTGATATTGTTTATAGTGTAAAACAGTCAAATAGGCGGCTCACCAGACACATTGGTAGTCAATGCGGATGGGAGGAAACTGGCACTGCTAATATCCGAGTTGAATCCAAGTAGAAGTCCAAAAAAATGTAACTATTCTAAGTATGTCACACACCCCGCTTCAAGAATCCATAACATGTGGGTAATATCGTCCTGAAGAGGCGTTCCTGCAGAGATGATAAATACCTGGGACCTCCCACTCATCACCCAGTTTTCCATCTCTGCAGACGGCGAGCAAGTCAGAAGATGATGGCTCCTCCTTGCACAGGGGGATTTTCAGGTAGCCGGGGTAACTCCCGGCCTGTTATTGGATTATTTCCGCTCGGACCCCATTTTTTTCCCCGGATTGACCTTTACATGCCTCCACAGTCCCGGCTGCTGGCCCGAGCGAGGGTATATCGGCACCTTTGGTGCTTAGGAGCAGAGCTCCACCGTGAGACCCTAAATAAGAGGGTAGGCGGTCACACCGGTTAGGTGATCCCGGTTTGGGATGCCCCGTCCCTGGATTCTGCCCCTGGGGGGTCCTTCCACATTTTCCCTTGTACAATGGGGTTGGGGGGGGTCTCCCTCTTAGGGTTAGTCCTTATATTCTGTTTTGTGTGGTGTTTCCACTTTATTCTGTGTCTGTGTGTATTTTATTTTTTGTGTGCTTTACTTTTTGTGTGCGGCGCCGCGGCCGCCATTACAGCGGGGCGCCGGTATGTTCGTTTTTTCTTTGTGAGGGGATTTGTTTCCCCTCACGTTCTTCAGGGGGGCGGGGCTGGCACTCGGCGCACTGCCGCGGCCAGCCCCCGTTCTCTGTGCCTCCCGCAGCGAGCGGGGCGGGTGCCCCGCAGGTCTGCGCGGATGCACCCGTTGCTGGGTCTTAGTCCGGCGCCGCGGGTTATTGGCGGCGCCAGTTTCTGAAGGGCTGTATGTGAGGGAGCTTCTCCCTCCCTTCTGCTTCAGGGGGGGGGGGGGCGGGGCCGGGCGTTCGGCGCGTCGCCGCGGCTCCGCCCCCTCTGTTCAGGCGCTGATGCGGAGCTGGCTGCTCCTTGATGGTGGAGGACAGGGGCTGAGCTGGATTTTAGCGCGGGCTGCGCTGACCACGCCCCTCTTTCGGCCTGCTTCTCCCCTCACGAACGCTGCACGGTCGCCATTATCCTGATTCCTAAGGATCGGTGAGTGGCCCTGTGGGCCCTTTCTATTTATGTGTCTCTGTAGCATTTATTGTCATTTATGGGGGTTTTCTCTGTTTTTTAGGGATACGGATGTTACTCAGAGGATCATCATTAGTATTTGAGGGTCTCTTCTGGTCCTGGGTCCCTGGGTTCATTTTTATCATAAATCCTCCCACTCGGGACATTAAAGGGGCATCCCGGGTTGCTTACTGGCGTAATTCCCTGGGTCTTAGCGACCACTAAAATTTCACCTTATGGAGGCATCCCCGGATACTGGGCTAGGGACCCCTTCGGGGCATCCCCGCAAGTGTATGTTGTGTGGAGTATCCATTACTGGGGACGACGTACTTCTGTGTATTCCTTGTGCACAGCAGACTATTGCGCGGCAGTCCGGACCCCAGGCGTCTGGGTCAGCGCCGCCGGCCGATTCATCTCCCCCTCCCGCCTTGACGCGTGCTCCGTGTGACGTCATGGGCAGGGACCTGCAATCTGAGATGTGCGCCAGATTGGCCAACCTTGAGAAAATTGTTTCCAGCTCGGTCGCCCGTAAGGCTCCGGCTAAAAGAAAGCATTTGTCGCCGGCTCCGCCGGTGGACGACCTTGATGACGTTAATAATCTGGATTGGTCTGATTATTCCCCGCTAGAGGAAGGGGAGGTTTATGAGGGTTCAGATGTTTCGGAAGATGAGTTGTCTGCTGGCGCTGATACCGAGCCTGGTGACTTAGGGAGATCTTTGGATTCTTCTCACGCTCTGGCTCTGATGTTGGAGGTTCTGAATATTTCCCCTCCCGAGGAGGCGTCACAGCAGAAGGGTGAATTGTTTGAGGAATCCAGGCCGCGCTTGGAGTTTCCTACGCAACGACATTTTGACAAAATTATTGATAAGGAATGGGATAGGCCGGCTCGGCTCCCTGGCATCCCTCAGGGGTGGGATAGGAAATACCCTTTCCCTTCGGAAGCGGTTAAGCGCTGGGCATCTCCCCCCGAAGTGGATGCACCGGTTTTGGGGTTGTCTAACTCCTCGGTTTTAAATAGACCTGATTGTTCCACCCTCAAGGATGGAGAGGATAAACGTATTGACCAGATGGCTTGTCATGGCTTTACTAGCATTGGGTCGGCCATTCGGCCTGTGTGTGCTTCGGAACTTATGGTGTTGGCTGCCAGGTCTGTGGTCAGGGACCTGTTGACTTCTTCCGGGCTTCGTCCTGGTAGTACCGAGTTCCATAGTCTTAAACGGTGTGAGCTGTTTTTATCCTTTGTGTTGACAGCCTTGGATGACACTTTGATGATGTGTGGTAGAACGTCGGCTTTGCTGGTGACCATTCGGCGTTCAGTGTGGCTGCGCCAGTGGGCGGCTGATTTTATGTCCAAAAAGTCACTAACGGCTCTACCTTTTGTTGGATTACGGCTTTTTGGAGAGACATTGGACTCTGTCACCAAGGGTGGTAGGTTACCTCAACGCAAGAAACAGCGCCGTCCCTTTCGGGGGGCACCTTCCTTTACCCCTTCCTTTCGTGGGGCCAGATCTGGCAGGGGTATTGCATTCCCCTCTTCCAGAGGAGATTCTGGGAGCAGGGGCAGAGGACGTGCCCGTCCAGGATACAGTTGGGGCTCTAAGCCCAAGCCGGCTCCTAAGCCGGCTCAGCAATGAGGGGGCGCCCTCACCCATGAGGGTGGGGGGACGGCTGCGACACTTCTCCCAGATCTGGGATCAAGAAGTCTCGGACAGATGGATCCGGGAAGTGGTGTCTTCCGGTTACAAGCTAGAGTTCGAGCTCCGCCCCCCCTCCAGATTTTTCAGGTCTCGGATGCCTTTGGAGCCTCTGGCGGCGCAGGGGCTCCTGGTGGCAGTGGAGAATCTTCTGGATATGGCTGTCATTTCCCAGTGCCTCCTTCAGATCGGGGCAGGGGTTTTTATTCCAATCTGTTCACTGTGCCCAAGAAGGACGGATCGGTCCGACCCATCTTGGATCTGAAGGTTCTCAACAGGTTCATCCAGCCGCGGAAATTCCGCATGGAAACGCTGCGCTCGGCTATTCACTCCCTTCATCAGGGAGACTTTCTGACGTCCATAGACATCAAGGATGCTTATCTACACGTTCCGGTTTTTCCAGCACACCAGAGGTTTCTCAGGTTCGTGGTGGAGGATCGGCACTTTCAGTTTGTGGCACTTCCTTTCGGTCTCACCTCAGCACCTCGGGTGTTCACCAAGGTGCTAGCGGGGGTGATGGCTCTGCTCAGAGTTCAGGGTATCCGCATTGTGCCCTATTTGGACGATCTACTGATCATGGCCTCTTCCTTCAACCAAGCGGAGTTGGACTCCAGTGTGGTGGTGTCCACTCTGGAGAGGTTCGGTTGGGTGATCAACCACCCCAAGTCTTCTCTTTCTCCGTCCAGAGTTGTAACCTTTCTGGGAATGTCTCTGGACACATCGCAGGCCAGGGTGTTTCTTCCCCAGGCCAAGATTCTTTTGATTCAGGAGTTAGTTCGGCTTCTTTTGTTGGCCCCTCATCCGACCATTCGGCTCGGGATGAGGCTGGTGGGGCTAATGGTGGCCTCATTCGAGGCAGTTCCCTTTGCGCAGTTTCATACGAGGACGCTTCAGCTTCATCTGTTGAAGGTTTGGGACAAGTCTCCTCTTTCGTTGGATCAGTCCTTCCGGATGTCTCCCCGTGTTCGTCGATCCCTGCAATGGTGGCTGGGGTCTGTCAATCTGTTGAAGGGCAGATCCTTTCTGGCTCCGTGTTGGAAAATGGTCACCACGGATGCCAGTCTGTCAGGTTGGGGGGGTGTTTGGAAGGACCTCCATTTTCAGGGTCTGTGGAGTCCGCAGGAGGCTCACGAGCCCATCAATATTCTGGAGTTGAGAGCCATCAGGTTGGTTCTGTTTCGATTGACTCATCAGTTGAGAGGCCTGCCAGTTCAGGTCCGGTCGGACAACAGGACGGCGGTTGCTTACATCAATCACCAAGGAGGGACTCGCAGCAGGAGTGCCCTCAGGGAAGTGTCTTTGATTCTGGACTGGGCCGAGACCCACGTCCCGTGTATCTCAGCAGTCTACATTCCGGGGGTGGAGAACACGGAGGCGGACTTGCTGAGCAGGGCCTCCTCTCGTCAGGGGGAGTGGTCTCTCAGTCCCAAGGTGTTTCGTTCGATATGTCTCAGGTGGGGGGTCCCAGCGGTGGACCTCTTTGCCTCTCGTCACAATCACAAGCTTCCAGTCTTTGTGTCTCTCTCGCAGGATCCTCTGGCTCTGGCAGTGGATGCCATGTCTCTGAACTGGAGGGATCTGGGGTTCCTTTACCTGTTCCCTCCGTTCCCAATGCTAGCCAGAGTGGTGCGCAAACTGGCCTTGGAAGGCGCGTCGGCGATTCTGGTGGCCCCAAGGTGGCCAAGGCGCGTTTGGTTCGCAGATCTTGTAAGGCTGGCAGAAGATCAGTTCGCCCTGCCTCTGCTGCCGGACCTGCTCACCCAGGGTCGGCTACGCTATCCCAATTTACCATCGCTGGCTTTGACGGCGTGGCTGCTGAAACCGCCATCTTGAGGGAAGAAGGTCTTTCTGACGCGGTGATTCAGACTCTTATCAGCGCCAGGAAGCGGTCTTCCTCTTCTGTTTACTACAGGACCTGGAGGTCCTATATTGATTGGTGTGAAGGTAGGTCCTTCTCTTGTCGAGAGTTCTCCATTCCTAGAATTCTGGAGTTTCTTCAACATGGTTTAGATCTGGGGCTCCAAATTAGTACCTTGAAGGGGCAGGTCTCTGCCCTGGCGGTGTTCTTCCAAAGGTCCTTTGCACTTCATCCTTTAGTCAGGACCTTTTTCCAAGGAGTTACGCATGTGCGTCCGCCTAGGAAGCCCTTGGTTCCAGTTTGGGATTTGAACCTGGTTCTTTCTGCTCTTCAGGGTCCTCCGTTTGAGCCCTTGAATGAGGTTGCCTTGTCTTCGCTTACTCAAAAGGTGGCCTTTTTGGTGGCTATCACTTCGGTTAGGCGTGTTTCTGAGTTGGCAGCTTTATCCATTAAAGCTCCATACTTTGAGAAGCATAAGGACAAGGTTGTCTTTCGTTTCAAGCCGGATTTTCTTCCTAAGGTGGTCTCGGCTTTTCATCTGAATCAGGACATTGTTCTGCCTTCTCTATGCCCTAATCCTAGCAACGACAAGGAAAGGGCGTTGCATTCCTTGGATGTAGTACGTGTTGTGGATCATTATCTGGAGGTTACGTCTTCCTTTCGTAAGACTGATGCTTTTTTTGTGGTGCCCTGTGGGCCTAGGAAAGGTTTGGCTCCTGCCAAATCTTCCATTAGTAAATGGATTCGTCAGGCCATCATTGGGGCCTATTCTGCCAAGGGGAGGAGTCCCCCTTTTCGGGTTACTGCTCATTCTACTCGTGCAGTTGGTGCGTCCTGGGCTTTTCAGCACCAGGCTTCTGTTGAGCAAGTTTGTAAGGCCGCTACCTGGTCTTCTGTTCACACTTTTTCCAAGTTTTACAAGGTTGATGTTCGGGCATCAGCGGATGCTGTTTTTGGCCGCAAAGTTTTGCAAGCTGTAGTGGTTTAAAGTTGTGCATTGTTGCCTAGTTTTCGATCCCCGCCCTTGTTATGGACACTGCTATTGGATGTCCCACATGTTATGGATTCTTGAAGCGGGGTGTGTGACATACTTAGAATAATACCATTTTGTGAATACTCACCTTGTAAAATGGGTATTATAAGTATGTCACACACCCCGCTTCACCCGCCCTTTCTGTATTCAGGATCCTCTATTTTGTGAACTTTGCGTGGTTGTGTTTTATATTTGCCTCTTCCTGGTCCCTTACCTTACTGCTTCTGTATACTGGGTGATGAGTGGGAGGTCCCAGGTATTTATGGATCAGGGAGGGGCTTTCTTTTACTATCATCTCTGCAGGAACGCCTCTTCAGGACGATATTACCCACATGTTATGGATTCTTGAAGCGGGGTGTGTGACATACTTATAATACCCATTTTACAAGGTGAGTATTCACAAAATGGTATTTTTACTTACTGAGGATAGCATGACGCATCCCCCACTACCCTCTAACAGTAAGCGCGCCCGCTTCGGCCATTCACAAATGCCTGGTGCGGGCACAAACCCTGCTAGAGGGACAGCGGGGATGCGGCCACGGCTTGCACATGCAGCATTGGACTGGGGACGAAGGCGAGTTTATGGGCGAACTGGGGGGGAGGTTTCACACAGCGGGGCATCCTGATTTTGGATGTGTGGGTTTTGGGGAAACAAAGAAAACACTGAGCCAAGTGATACAGCTTTGTGTTTTAGTTTCAAGATGGCGACTCCCAGGATTTGGATAAGGGTTTCATTCTTTGTAAGCTTCTGTCCTTTCATGAATGGACTACAACCTCCTCTTAATCTGATTAGCCAGCACCAATTAACCAAGCCTTTTCCTGATTGGTTAGCACCAATTAGCCAATCAAAATAGTCTCAAATACTAGCCATGAATTATAACTGCATATATACAAAGAAGGTTCTGTAACTATCACTAAGAGGAGACAAAAGAGAATGAATGATGAGGAAGGAAATGCTGGAATAGATATGGAGAGAAAGATAGGCCAAGGACAACCACTGAACAAATGCAATAATCTTGACTGAAGAATAAAAGGCCCATCTTCTGAAGTGTTGCTGCCGGTCCTGGCTGATTGGAATATCTTCACTTGTACAAGCCAATGGCTCTGCTACTTCTATAAGACCACTCTACAACTCTGACTAACCATTAATTTAAATACCAATCATTGAATATTAATAACACAACAATTAGGGATATTCAAAATTTCAATCATGAACCAATTCATTGTGGCCCGCGACCAGTTTCCAAATCACCAGTTGTGGCTCACTAATTAAAGGGCCAGTGCAGCCAAACTAACTGATTGTTCATGGCAGCAGCTATGATGGAATTACCGCATAATGTTGCACCATTGTCTTCTATTGAGTGGAGAGGAGAGGGGTAGTGCTTGGTCTCACACATCGAAATAGAAGACAAAGGTGCGGAATTATGCAGTAAATGCATTATGGCTGCTCCCATGAACAATAAGAGTTATTTAGACTGGAACGGCCCCTTAAAAGGTTTTACCCCCTGAGGTAGAGTATAGGCGGCATGAGATCAGTTAAGGGTAGAGTATAGGCGGCATGAGATCAGTTAAGGGTAGAGTATAGGCGGCATGAGATCAGTTAAGGGTAGAGTATAGGCGGCATGAGATCAGTTAAGGGTAGAGTATAGGCGGCATGAGATCAGTTAAGGGTAGAGTATAGGCGGCATGAGATCAGTTAAGGGTAGAGTATAGGCGGCATGAGATCAGTTAAGGGTAGAGTATAGGCGGCATGAGATCAGTTAAGGGCAGAGTATAGGTAGTAGGTGATGAGGTCGGCAGATGAAGATGAAGTTGGGGTAGAGTCTAGGCGGGAGGAGCTCAGGCTTGGGTAGAGTCTAGGCGGGAGGAGCTCAGGCTTGGGTAGAGTCTAGGCGGGAGGAGCTCAGGCTTGGGTAGAGTCTAGGCGGGAGGCGCTCAGGCTTGGGTAGAGTCTAGGCGGGAGGAGCTCAGGCTTGGGTAGAGTCTAGGCGGGAGGAGCTCAGGCTTGGGTAGAGTCTAGGCGGGAGGAGCTCAGGCTTGGGTAGAGTCTAGGCGGGAGGAGCTCAGGCTTGGGTAGAGTCTAGGCGGGAGGCGCTCAGGCTTGGGTAGAGTCTAGGCGGGAGGCGCTCAGGCTTGGGTAGAGTCTAGGCGGGAGGAGCTCAGGCTTGGGTAGAGTCTAGGCGGGAGGCGCTCAGGCTTGGGTAGAGTCTAGGCGGGAGGAGCTCAGGCTTGGGTAGAGTCTAGGCGGGAGGCGCTCAGGTAGAGTCTAGGCGGGAGGCGCTCAGGCTTGGGTAGAGTCTAGGCGGGAGGCGCTCAGGCTTGGGTAGAGTCTAGGCGGGAGGCGCTCAGGCTTGGGTAGAGTCTAGGCGGGAGGCGCTCAGGCTTGGGTAGAGTCTAGGCGGGAGGCGCTCAGGCTTGGGTAGAGTCTAGGCGGGAGGCGCTCAGGCTTGGGTAGAGTCTAGGCGGGAGGAGCTCAGGCTTGGGTAGAGTCTAGGCGGGAGGCGCTCAGGCTTGGGTAGAGTCTAGGCGGGAGGCGCTCAGGCTTGGGTAGAGTCTAGGCGGGAGGAGCTCAGGCTTGGGTAGAGTCTAGGCGGGAGGAGCTCAGGCTTGGGTAGAGTCTAGGCGGGAGGAGCTCAGGCTTGGGTAGAGTCTAGGCGGGAGGAGCTCAGGCTTGGGTAGAGTCTAGGCGGGAGGAGCTCAGGCTTGGGTAGAGTCTAGGCGGGAGGAGCTCAGGCTTGGGTAGAGTCTAGGCGGGAGGAGCTCAGGCTTGGGTAGAGTCTAGGCGGGAGGAGCTCAGGCTTGGGTAGAGTCTAGGCGGGAGGAGCTCAGGCTTGGGTAGAGTCTAGGCGGGAGGAGCTCAGGCTTGGGTAGAGTCTAGGCGGGAGGAGCTCAGGCTTGGGTAGAGTCTAGGCGGGAGGAGCTCAGGCTTGGGTAGAGTCTAGGCGGGAGGAGCTCAGGCTTGGGTAGAGTCTAGGCGGGAGGAGCTCAGGCTTGGGTAGAGTCTAGGCGGGAGGAGCTCAGGCTTGGGTAGAGTCTAGGCGGGAGGAGCTCAGGCTTGGGTAGAGTCTAGGCGGGAGGAGCTCAGGCTTGGGTAGAGTCTAGGCGGGAGGAGCTCAGGCTTGGGTAGAGTCTAGGCGGGAGGAGCTCAGGCTTGGGTAGAGTCTAGGCGGGAGGAGCTCAGGCTTGGGTAGAGTCTAGGCGGGAGGAGCTCAGGCGTGGGTAGAGTCTAGGCGGGAGGAGCTCAGGCTTGGGTAGAGTCTAGGCGGGAGGAGCTCAGGCTTGGGTAGAGTCTAGGCGGGAGGAGCTCAGGCTTGGGTAGAGTCTAGGCGGGAGGAGCTCAGGCTTGGGTAGAGTCTAGGCGGGAGGAGCTCAGGCTTGGGTAGAGTCTAGGCGGGAGGAGCTCAGGCTTGGGTAGAGTCTAGGCGGGAGGAACTCAGGCTTGGGTAGAGTCTAGGCGAGAGGAACTCAGGCTTGGGTAGAGTCTAGGCGAGAGGAACTCAGGCTTGGGTAGAGTCTAGGCGGGAGGAGCTCAGGCTTGGGTAGAGTCTAGGCGAGAGGAACTCAGGCTTGGGTAGAGTATAGGTGGGAGGAGATAAGGCTTGGGTAGAGTATAGGTGGTGGGTTATGAGGTCGGGGTAGAGTATAGGCGGCAGATGAATTTATGGTAGTGTATAGGTGGGAGATCAGGCTTTGGTAGAGTATAGATGGGAGATCAGGCTTTGGTAGAGTATAGATGGGAGATCAGGCTTTGGTAGAGTATAGATGGGAGATCAGGCTTGGGTAGAGTATAGATGGGAGATCAGGCTTGGGTAGAGTATAGATGGGAGATCAGGCTTGGGTAGAGTATAGATGGGAGATCAGGCTTTGGTAGAGTATAGATGGGAGATCAGGCTTTGGTAGAGTATAGATGGGAGATCAGGCTTTGGTAGAGTATAGATGGGAGATCAGGCTTTGGTAGAGTATAGATGGGAGATCAGGCTTGGGTAGAGTATAGGTGGTCGGTGATGAGGTCGGGGTAGAGTATAGGCGGCAGATTAATTTGGGGTAGTGTAAAGGTGGGAGATCAGGCTTTGGTAGAGTATAGGTGGCGGGTGATGAGGTCGGGGTAGAGTATAGGCGGCAGATGAAGTTAGGGTAGTGTATAGGTGGGAGATCAGGCTTTGGTAGTGTATAGGTGGTGGGTGATGAGGTCAGGGTAGAGTATAGGCGGCAGAGTATAGGCGGCAGAGTATAGGCGGGAGGAACTCAGGCTTGGGTAGAGTCTAGGCGGCAGAGTATAGGTGGGAGGAGATCAGGCTTGGGTAGAGTCTAGGCGGCAGAGTATAGGTGGGAGGAGATCAGGCTTGGGTAGAGTCTAGGCGGCAGAGTATAGGTGGGAGGAGATCAGGCTTGGGTAGAGTCTAGGCGGCAGAGTATAGGTGGGAGGAGATCAGGCTTGGGTAGAGTCTAGGCGGGAGGAACTCGGGCTTGGGTAGAGTATAGGTGACAGGAGATGAGGTTGGGGTAGAAGATAGGCAATGGGAGATCAATGGGGCACAGTATAGGCATCAGGAGATCAGGCTGAGGTAGAATATAGACATTGAGAGATACAGTCTAGGGTAGAGTATAGGCGTCAAGAGAACAGTTGGAGTACAGCCCAGTCAGCGGCATCACCACATAGAGCCCACTAGGGGCCTGTGTGCCAGTAGTGGTACACGTACCACTGGTCGGGAAACACTGCTCTATACAGAAACCATGGCTTAAAAGAGTATGTGTTTAATGAAAGCACAGGACAACCAGGCAGAGCACATTGTAACGGTGAGTGTGTCGCTTTTTACTTGGTAGGTCCCAGTTGCCGAAGACAACGGGGTAAAGTCACCGGCTCATCACAAGGTACCATTTGCACAAGAGACAGACGAAGCCTAAGTAGGGTGACTCCTAACATTCCCTGGCTTCCATAGCAGCTCACAGACACAGAGGGGAAATCACGTGCGCCCATTATCTTACACCACTGGAAGGTCTGAAGATGTTGCGGGTCCTTCTTAGCCAGGCCGAGGCCCCCTGAAAATGCATTGGACCCGTTCCGTCAATCTCTGAAGAATGGTGGTCATCAGCGATAGGGGACGAGTCTCTGGCATGCCCTTTGACACACACACACACGAAGGAATGCAAAACCCAAAGATATATCTTACACTATATAACAGTCAGTTGAAACGTCTTAGCCAATATGTCTGCACCAAGAACCCGTCACACCTTGTCCATCACCCGCAGGCGGCGCCATCGCTGGCTTGCTGGGAAAAGCGATCGGAAGCTGACAGGGTGATGTTTTGATGCGAGAGTCCAGCCATCTCAGCTCTATGGTACAGTAAACTGTGTACATGTCCGCTCCAGGATGGGGGAAGAGCGAGGCTACCCGGCTAGCTTGCTGGTGACCAGCGATGACTTCCTCTGTGGAAGGTCCTGCGGCGTGGGAATGTGATCACCAGTGACGAGGTTCTTGTCCGGCCCGGCGCATGGCAGCTGCTTGTTCTTCATCTTGGCCTTCGCCATGTTGTAGTCTCCCGAATCAAAGTATTTTTGCTGCAATGAGAAACACACGTCATCACAAGGGCCCTGGGGACAATTTACAGCAATATGGGGGGAGGGCTAAATATCCTATAATCTAGGTCAGTGATACTCAACTGGCGGACCGGGGTCCAAATGCGGACCTCGACGAAAGATTTCCGGACCCCTGACCTGACAGCCCTGCACTTAATATATAATACTGTGGGGCCAAAAAAAGCTCCTATTTTTTTCCAGTGCCCTGTAGGGTTTTTGAAATGGGGGCAAACAGCCTTTGTTAGTTTTGCCTGGGTAATCTATAGGCCCTCCCCCAGTGTGCTGATTTCTAACTATCCACCCCCCTCCCCGACAGCCCTCCGTCCGGACCTTCATCTCTCACCAGATGCCTTGAAATGGACCTTTTCAAGAAGTGGTTGAGTACCCCTGATCTAGGTAATTTATAGATGGAACAATAGATAGGAGGTGGAGGGGAACTGTCTAGCTAATCTATGGGTGGGTTTCAGAGATTAGGTTCGGGGGGGGGGGGGGGGGTGTATGGCTATGTAATCTATGGCTGGGTAGTCTTGATTGTGTGACCCTATTGTATAGATGCAACTTCCTGTCTAGTCCAAAGTTTTTGGTTGAACAGAAGAGCAAGGAACATGGGGTTTCAACAATCCAGGCACAAGCAGCACCCCCCCCGAACTTTGAGTCCTGAAATCACTGAACGTATACCGCACCCAGGTAGAAAAGTGATTGGGCAAACCTCGGCCTTGATTCAATAAAGGTAGAAAAAAATTCTCATGGTATTAAGATTCAATTCATGAGAAAAAAGCCTGAGAATATCACTGTTACTGAATCACCAGCTAAGAAAACAATGAGTCAATATAACTTTTTTACTCCTGAGAACTGTTTCCTCCTTTCTACACTGTAGTAAAAGCTGCCATTGACTTTCATTGTCTTTTTATCTAGTGATTCACTAACAGTGAAATTCTCAGGCTTTTTTCTCATGAATTGAATTTTTTACTACCATGAGAATTTTTTTCTACCTTTATTGAATCGCGGCCTACATCAAGACTTTGATCCCTAGCTAAGGAGGGCTGACACCCACGAGCAGAGACGGTCCTCCAGCCTCCCCCACCAATCAAGCCCCAATCTCACCACCGTGCTGGGGGACCTCCAATAAGAGGCACCAAGTTTTTTTTTTAAATGTAACAGACCCCACTTAATTGAACCCATACTGATACTTAATCTAATCCCCAGATAAGCTTGACATTTCACAAATATGTCTCCCACATTAGTTGAGAAAAAAAAAAGCAGCTGTTGTAATTAGTTTGTCCAATCACAATTCTCAGCTAGGAACTTCATTTGAAGATTCAGCAGCTTCATATCAAAGGGGTGGAGGTCTGTATTCATAACATTATCACAAGGCCATGTTTTCTTTCTAATTAATGTGTAACTAAGGTCGTATCAAGCTTGCAGGATAAGAACACCATGCATGCTGGGAAAAAAAAAATATTCCACTTATAATGCCAATAGCACAAGCTCATGCTCCTTTCTTTTGAGGAGGACGAGTTCTAAGCATAGTATCCAAAATCTTAGGGCCTCATTCATGAAGGGATAGCAACAGGTAGTGCCTGTTAAGCGGCAGGTAAACGCCGGAGACGGCACGCGAATCTGGTGATTCACCAGGCTCAGCGTACAGCGCCGGCGTTCAGCCTTGCAGAGCGCCACCTATTACCTCTCGCTACCTGGCGCTCTCCCATACATTTCAATAACCGATCCTTAAATCACTTTCCTGATTCCAATTTTTTTATTTTTTTTTTTTTAAATAAAATCTCAAAACTTTTTTTCAGAACTAAAACTGTATCCTGGGCAAGAAAATGACATTTTTGCAAACTTTTTGGATTAATAATATTTTTATGCAGAATTGTCCTTACATGTCTGGTATTAAAGTGTTCATGTTCCAATTTTATAACAATGTAATTCCATGTTTTTGCTTTGTTACTAGTGGATACATGTTCAAAAACATACTTTAATCACACTATGGTCTACAACTACATGATTTGAGCGCCGGCGCTGTTTTTAGGCTGTTTTTTTGATGAATGTGATGTGAGTCGATCGCACTGAGCTGGCGCTATCGCTCGCTTCCATACAACGTAGTACTGCGACTCACACATCATATTCATAAATGCCGGCCATGCTCTGAAACAAAGAACCATGGCCAAGCACAGTGACTACTAGCGGTCGCTCTGAAATCCGCACTACAGACGCTCATCTGTTGCTATCTGGCGTTAGCAATAAATCAGCCTGCCCGATGTCACCTGCACCTTCCAGTTGGTAAATGCAGCTTTCAGGCCATAATGCAGGAAGGGGAGACACTCCGGCCTGGCAGCAGCCTCCACATTACAGATGTAGCAATTAGAGATGAGCGAACTTCTTGAAAGTTCGAATTGGGGGATTCGCCGAATTTCCCCAAGAAATTTGGGTTCGCCCGAATCGAACTTTCACGAATCGCTCATCTGAAAAAAAAAAATGCCGGCATGGTGGGAGCGGGCAGGCCGGCTACGCTGTCAGCGGGCGGCATGGTCGGAGCGTGGAGGCCGGCGCCGCTCTCAGGCGCCTTCTGATGACGCGCCCTCTGATGACAGCTGAGAGCGGCGCCGGCCTCCACGCTCCGACCATGCAGGTAAGTGTTTGCTTTTTAAAAAAATGCCGGCATGGTGGGAGCGGGCAGGCCGGCTGCGCTGTCAGCGGGCCGGCTTCCGCCGCCCGCTGACAGCGTAGCCGGCCTGCCCGCTCCCACCATGCCGGCATTTTTTTTTTTTTTTATTTCAGGGAAAATTCGATGGGCACAAACCCAAAAAAATTCGGGTTGGTGCCGAATCGAATTTTCCCTGAAATTCGGAACGAATTTCGGTTCGTCCGAACCGGTTCGCTCATCCCTAGTAGCAATCGTTATCCGACACATCCCAGCTCAGACCATTGTGATATCTCACAATTAAGCCATTGTAAAGTATTTAAGATTTCAAGATATCACGACGCACAAGTGCATCCAATTGGAGTTTTAAAGAAATCTGCATCTGTATATGCATAGAGTTTGTTTGCTCTCCCCATGCTTCCTCTCCCAGGTTCTTCCCCCAACCTATTGAGGAACTATGCTCAGAAATGACCAGAGTCTTTTCTTAATATGCAGCGGCGGGGCAGAACCGGCTGCCCAGATACTCCCCTTTTCCAGGTTGCACTCCTACGTGACTGCGAGCAGCTAATCATTGCGGCTGCTGCAGGCCGTGCAAGCCAACAGGCTTGGATGGAAACTCATGGATGGGATTGTGTCTTTGGATCAGTAAAACCAATCTTAAACACGTGTGGTCATTAGGTTGCCAGATGACCCCTAATAAAAGGAAAACTACTGGAGACCATTCCACATTATTAAGCAGGCAGCATGTTTCAAGCAACATGAGGAAGAAAGGGGATCTCTGCTGTTAGAAAGCAGTAAATATCCTTGGATTGCGCTTCTCAACGACACATTTCCTGGCTGTTTGGCAAAACAGAGACAATTGACTTATCATATTTGCACATGTGCTAAGTCGGTTATAGCCAAAGCTTGGAAAACATCTGTGCTGAGTTTTGGGGACTTCAAGAATAGGGTCAACAGTACTATGGCTATGGAGAAGTTATCGGCTATTCACGATGATAAGATGGAGGAATATTGGGAAGTGTGGGATCCCTGGATTAAGGAATTTTTACCAGCTACATTTGATAGAAACCTTCTGAGAGTTTAAGGGAGAGATGGGACGACCCTTTATTATTTTCCTGTCTCTAATTTCCTTTTTCCCCATCCCCTACTCATCATTCCCCTCCCCTTCTATAGAGGCTTTTTCTTCTTTTTTTTCTTCTTTTCTTTTTTTTACTCTTCTTCTCTTCTATCACTTATTTCTTTTCTCGGTCGAATATGTCCGACAATTTGGTAATATTGTTATGATATAGTACGCAGGTCTGGAAGCTACTTAGTTGATATCGATTCTCAGAAACTTAATGAAAGTACCTTTTAATTGCTTTAGTAAGGATGTGCTAAACGTAATAATAATTATATTTTCCCTATAGGGGACTTGAGATAGTTTAATATTCATCCTCAAGCCAATCTGTTGACAATGTTGTTATCTTCAATGTTATTGGCATGTGTGGCCAATTATGCTACCACGTTTATATGTATCTCTTGATAATGTGAAAAACCTTCCTTGTAACATATTATACAAATAAAAACATTGAAAAGAAAGCAGTAAATATTGCAACGTCTGGGACAAGGTAAGAAAACATGAGGATTTACGACCAGGCACACAGTAACTTTCTCCCACCTTATCCCCAGGGAACACTGTAAAATAAGCCGTTTCATTGCACCAGAAAATCTTTGTATGTAAATATCTTATGTAGTCTATGTAATTCTTTGCTTCAATTTCCTATGTTATGGCTGAGCTGGGAAACACATGTCATGTGCAGGTTTATGAATCTTAAAGATGCTCTGCAGAGAAAACTACTGGAGCACTGTGGCTTGCCCAAACCAAGAGCTCAAAGGGGCAGAGGCCCACTTTTTTGTGGGGTCCTGGAGATATGGAATTTAAAATAATTGCAAACTTTGGAGCCCTGCTATGTTGCTACCCTAAAATGATCGAAATGGAGGAAAGGCATCAGGTCAGCTGCTTGCTGGCTAATTATTGCTTTCGGGTTTAGAGTTCCTTTAGGAATGATTATTGTTCTGTGAAGGGATTTGTTGGGCGATTCGGAGCACAGACATGTTCATGCTGATAAAGGCTTACCAGCTGCTAAAATGTCATTACAAAGCAGCAAACAGGTATGTAAAGCTGTTGGTGCCCCTTCAATGTGTAGGATCTTTCAGAGGACTGCAGTTGTGCATAAACCTACTAGTGCTCACAAGCAGAAATGGGTGCAGTTCCACGCTGCCTGGATCGAGTGGGATGTAGTAGAGATGGGGTCCTGTGGGACGGAGTCGAGCTCGTGCCTCGGGGGCGCTGCCCGCGACCGGGGGTTTGCTGCATAGCTTTAGTCTGCCACCTCCCCCCCCTTGTCCTCCTCACCCCCCCTTGTCCTCCTCACCCCCCCTCCCCAGTCTCCCCCCTTGTGTGCCCCTCTCCCCTGACTAGACACGCGGAAGTGGGTGAGACGGACCTCCAGGCTCCCCAGCACCGAGGAGAGTGGCGATCACCTGGAGTCTTAACGATATAGGCAGTAGCCAACACGTCGAGGGAGTGCCTGCCGCCCTAGGGGGTAGCCACGAAGTACCGATCATATTGGGCAAGAACTGCTGATCTGTGCTATCTCTGCTGGGCGTGCGACCTGGCTTCCCGTCCCCTCCCCCCAATTTTTTCCGTCGTGTCCTGTACTGTATTTGTTTGTTGCAATGTACTTATAAAAATGCTTAAATAAATAAAGAAAGTTAAAAAAGAAATGGGTGCAGTTGACTCAGACAGACATGAAGAGTCTTGCGTTACTGATGAGTGCTGTGCAACCCTGGATGGTTCAAATGGATGGAACAGTGGATGGTTGGCAGATGGCCACCATGTCCCAACAAGGATGCAACACCAGCAAGTAGGAAATAAGGTATGTTTGGGCTAGAATCATAATGAGACAGCCGTTAGGTCGCTTCAGGTTCCCATCCAATTCTCTTCAATATATATATATATATATATATATATATATATATATATATATATATATATATATATATATATATATATATAAATGACATTGGGTATGGATTAAACAGTAAAGCGTCAATCTTTGCAGATGATACTAAGCTGTGTAAAGTAATTAAAACAAAAGAGGACAGCAGGCAGCTACAAACAGATTTAGATAAATTGGAAGCATGGGCAGTTAAATGGCAAATGCAGTTTAACACAGATAAATGTAAGGTTATGCACATGGGAAGGAGAAATCTGTGTCATGATTACACACTAAATAAAGAAACACTTGGTAAAACAACAATGGAAAAGGACCTAGGGGTTTTAGTTGACAATAAGCTCAACTGTAGTAATCAATGCCAGGCAGCTGCTGCCAAAGCAAATAGGATCATGGGGTGCATCAGGAGGGGCATAGGTGCTCATGACCAGAGCATCATTTTACCCCTGTAAAATTCCCCATATGGAATACTGTGAACAGTTCTGGGCACCTGTGCTTAAAAAAGGATATATTAGAACTGGAGCTTGTTCAAAGAAGGGCAACAAAGTTAATAAAAGGAGTGCGGGGAAAGATTGTCAGTTTATTTAGTTTAGAAAAAAAGATGCTTGAGGGGTGATCTGATAACTATGTATAAATATATTCGGGGTCAATACAAAGATCTGTCCCACAATCTATTTATACCTCGGAGTGTAACTATAACCCGAGGGCATCCACTAAGGTTAGAGGAAAGGTGCTTTCTCCACCGACATAGGAGGGGATTCTTCTCTGTAAGAGCAGTGAGACTATGGAACTCGCTGCCAGAGGAGGTAGTAATGATGGATACAGTAAAAACTTTCAAAAGTGGCCTTGATGCCTTCCTGGCATGTAATAACATTTCCAGCTATGGCTACTAGACCACTGGAAGGAGATCTATAGTGGCCGGGATGCCCTTCGTGCATGTAATAACATTACCAGCTATGGCTACTAGACCACTGGAAGGAGATCTATAGTGGCCGGGATGCCCTCCTTGCATGTAATAACATTTCCAGCTATGGCTACTAGACCAGTGGAAGGAGATCTATAGTGGCCGGGATGTCCTCCTGGCATGTAATAACATTACCAGCTATGGCTACTAGACCACTGGCTTTACATACTATGTTACTATGTAAAGAACCTCGGCAAGGTATATAGAGTTTCTGACTGGCCACTTTCTTCCATGTTACAATAAGAAGAACCAAGCCTTCCATAGCCAAATCCTCTTCATGTCTGACAATGGCCCCTCTTATGCTGCAAAGAAACAACCAAGGCATTGGCTGCTATGGGCAAAAAATAGAAACCCCATCCTACCCGAATCTTAACCTTATAGAAAACCTTTGGAGTATCCTCAAGCAAAGGCTAAATAAGGGCGGGAGGCAGTTCACATCAAAACAGCAGCTTTGGTGGGCTATTCGGACATCCTGCAGATAAATTTAATCAGAAACTCTCCAAAACCTTGCAAGTAATTTTCCAGGTCACTTGGCCTGATAAGATGTGAGTAAATGTAAAATGTTACTCTTGCAAATTCAGCAAATGACCATTTTCACTTCTGTACAACCTATAAAATGTACAGAAACTCTGTCATGCAGAAACATTTGGAGCAGTGCATTCTGGGTATTTTAATTTGCGACAAAAAAATCCTGATATAATAGGGAGGTTTGGTCAATAAAATGTGATTTATATTCTAACAACTGATGACTGGACCCCGACTGTCATTTCATCCAGCATTCAGGAGAATCAAAATCCAAATATCTAACTTGCATAACCATCACACACACACTCTAAGGGTCTACAAGCCTCTTGTAAATATGGCCGTTAAGGTGTTAAGAGGTAAATCCAAATGAGCGTTCCTGTGTAGGTGGCGCTGGGTGGGATGACGCATCTGTCATCTTCTAAAATGGAGGAGGGGTGATGGCGGGGGCTCAATCATAACTGTACTGACTGACTGTATAATTTAATCTATTCCAAGAGCGAAAACAACAAAACAATCTTCTGTGCAAATGTTGCAATGTATAGGGGGGAGATATGGAAACAGAATTTACAGAATACAAACCCTTGTACATGCGCTTTTAAAGAGGACTGTGTGAAACCCCTGGTATACTTACCTATCCAGGGAGGAGGCTTCCGAACGATAGGCAAATCGAACGAAACACCTGGGGACTGCGAGACCACTCCCCCTGGCGAGAGGAAGACCTGCTCAGAGAGTCCGCCTCCGTGTTCTCCACTCCCGGAATGTAAACTGCTGAGATACACGGGACGTGGTTCTCCGCCCAGTCCAGAATCAAAGATACTTCCCTGAGGGCACTCCTGCTGCGAGTCCCTCCTTGGTGATTGATGTAAGCAACCGCCGTCCGGTTGTCCGACCGGACCTGAACTGGCAGGCCCTGCAACTGATGAGTCAAGCGAAACAGAACCAACCGGATGGCTCTCAACTCCAGAACATTGATGGGCTCGTGAGCCTCCTGCGGGCCCCACAGACCCTGAAACTGGAGGTCCTTCCAAACACCCCCCCAACCTGACAGACTGGCATCCGTGGTGACTGTTTCCCAACACGGCGCCAGAAAAGATCTGCCCTTCAACAGATTGACCGACCCCAGCCACCATTGCAGGGATCGACGAACTCGGGGAGTCATCAGGAAGGACTGATCCAACGATAGCGGAGACTTGTCCCAAACCTTCAACAGATGAAGCTGGAGTGTCCTTGTGTGAAACTGCGCAAAGGGAACTGCCTCGAATGAGGCCACCATTAACCCCACCAGCCTCATCCCTAGCCGGATGGCCGGACGAGGGGCCGACAAGAGAAGCCGAACCAACTCCTGAATCAAAAGAACCTTGGCCTGGGGCAGAAACACCCTGGCCTGCGAAGTGTCCAGAGACATTCCCAGAAAGGTCACTACCCTGGACGGAGAAAGAGAAGACTTGGAGTGGTTGATCACCCAACCGAACCTCTCCAGAGTGGACACCACCACTCTGGTGTCCAACTCCGCTTGGTTGAAGGAAGAGGCCATAATCAGAAGATCGTCCAAATAGGGCACAATGCGGATACCCTGAACCCTGAGCAGAGCCATCACCCCCGCCAGCACCTTGGTGAACACCCGAGGTGAGACCGAAAGGGAGTGCCACAAACTGAAAATGCTGATCCTCCACCACGAACCTGAGAAACCTCTGGTGTGCTGGAAAAATCGGAACGTGTAGATAAGCATCCTTGATGTCTATGGACGTCAGAAAGTCTCCCTGACGAAGAGAGTGGATAGCCGAACGCAGTGTTTCCATGCGGAATTTCCGTGGCCGGATGAACCTGTTGAGAAACTTCAGATCCAAGATGGGTCGGACCGATCCGTCCTTCTTGGGTACCGTAAACAGATTGGAATAAAAACCCCTTCCCTGGTCTGAGGGGGGCACTGGGCAAATGACAGCCATGTCCAGAAGACTCTCTACTGCCACCAGGAGCCCCTGCGCCGCCAGAGGTTCCGAAGGCATCCGAGACCTGAAGAATCTGGAAGGGGGGCGGAGCTCGAACTCCAGCTTGTAACCGGAAGACACCACTTCCCGGATCCATCTGTCCGAGACCTCCTGATCCCAGATCTGGGAGAAGTGTCGCAGCCGTCCCCCCACCCGCATGGGTGAGGGCGCCCCCTCATTGCTGAGCTGGCTTAGCAGCCGGTTTGGGCTTAGAGCCCCAACTGTATCCTGGACGGGCACGTCCTCTGCCCCTGTTCCCGGAATCTCCTCTGGAGGAGGGGGAAGGCAAATCCCCTGCCAGATCTGGCCCCACGAAAGGAGGGGGTAAAGGAAGGCGCCCCCCGAAAGGGACGGCGTTGTTTCTTGCGTTGAGGTAACCTACCACCCTTGGTGACAGAGTCCAATTTTTCTCCAAAGAGCCGTAATCCAACAAAAGGTAGAGCCGTCAGTGACTTTTTGGACATAAAATCGGCCGCCCACTGGCGCAACCACACCGACCGCCGAATAGTCACCAGCAGAGCCGACGTCCTACCACACATCATCAAAGTGTCATCCAAGGCGGTTAATACAAAAGACAAAAACAACTCACACCGTTTAAGGCCAAGGAACTCGTCACTACCAGGACGAAGCCCGGAAGAAGTCAACAGATCCCTGACCACGGACCTGGCGGCCACCACCATTAGCGCCGAAGCGCAAACGGGCCGCATGGCTGACCCAACGCTAGCAAAACCATGACAAGCCATCTGGTCAATGCGTTTATCCTCTCCATCTTTGAGGGTGGAACAATCAGGATTATTTAAAACAGAGGTGTTGGACAACCCCAAAACCGGTGCATCCACCTCGGGGGGGGGGGGGGGGGATGCCCAGCGCTTAACCGTATCCGAAGGGAAGGGATATTTCTTATCCCACCCCTGAGGAATGCCAGGGAGCCGAGCCGGCCTGTCCCATTCCTTAGCAATAATTTTGTCAAAGTGTCTTTGAGTAGGAAATTCCAAGCGTGGCCTGGATTCCTCAAAAAACTCACCCTTCTGCTGTGGCGCCTCCTCAGGAGGGGAAATAGCCAGAACCTCAAACATCTGAGCCAGAGCGTTAGGAGTATCCGAGGATCTCCCCAAGTCCCCAAGCTCAGCATCAGCGCCAACAAACTGCTGATCGTCTGAATTATCAGAATCCTCATAAACCTCCCCTTCCTCTAGCAGGGAATAATCAGACCAATCCAGATTATCAACATCATCAAGGTCATCCACCGGCGGAGCCGGCGACAAATGCTTTCTCTTAGCCGGAGCCTTACGGGCGACCGAACTGGAGAGAATTTTCTCAAGGTTGGCCAATCTGGCGCACATCTCAGATTGCAGCTCCCTGCCCATGACAACTTCACACGGGGTGCGTATCAAGGTGGGAGGAGGAGATGAAGCGACCGGTGGTGCTGACCCAGACGCCTGGGGTTCGGACTGCCGCGTAATAGTTTGCTGTGCACAAGGTATACACAGAAGTACATCGTCCCCAGTAATGGATACCCCACACAACATACACTTCCGGGGTTGCCCCGAAGGGGTCCCGAGCCCAGTATCCGGGGATGCCTCCATAAGGTGAACTTTACGGAGTCGCTATGACCTTTAATGTCCCGAGTGGGAGGATTTGTGATAAGTAAATTTAAACCCAGGGACCTAGGACCGGGAGAAACCCCCTAAATACCACTGAAGATCCACCTGAAAAACACAAATAACCCCAATAAGTGCCATAGAAAGACTAAGGAATAAAATGATGAAAACAATCAGGGGCCACAGGGCCACTCACAGTGCCGTCGGTAGCCGGTGTGCTGCGTCCTCACACCATCCATGAGGGAGAAGTCAGACCGAGAATGGGGCGTGGTCAGTGCGGACCGCGCGAAATACATGGTTCCGCCCCCATCCTGAATCCTGTCACGGAGCGACAAGCTCCGCAGCGGTGCCTGTAGCAGAGGGGGTGGGCCGCGGCGACGCGCCAAAAGCCCGGCCCCGCCCCCATACGTAGTACGCGTGAGGGGAGAAGCTCCCCTCTGTACTAACCACAGAGACCGCGGCGCCGGTTAAAGATGTAAACGAGGAGCGTCTGCGGGCCGCAGCATCCTGCGGAGCACCCGCCCCGCTCCCCGCTCCCGGACTAGCAGCGCATAGCCTAAGGGGGGAGGGCCGCGGCATCGCTCCGAAGGGCCGGCCCCGCCCCCAACTGACAATGCGTGAGGAGAAGCTCCCCTCACAAAATCATGAGGAGAAAACTGGCGCCCCGGCGGCAATGGCGGACGCGGCGCTGGGGAATCTATAGTAAAAGCACCACATCACCACACTAATAAAGACACTGACACCTAGCTCTAAAGGAGTGACCCCCAACCCCCAACCTGAGGAGGGCGTTCTGTGGTAGAAGGGTAAGTGAGAAGGGCCACCCAGGGATAAGTGCCAGGGGACGGGGCATCCCAAACCGGGGTCACCTACCCGGTGTAACCGCCTACCCTCTTATGTAGGGTCTCACGGTGGAGCTCTGCTCCTAAGCACCAGAGGTGCTAATATACCCTCGCCCGGACCAGCAGCCGAGACTGGGAGGCATGTATATCTAAAGGGTCATCAAGAGAAAAAGTGGTCAGAGCGGAAATAAATAAATAACGGGCCGGGAGTTATCCCGGCTACCTGAAATCCCCCTGTGCAAGGAGGAGACATCATCTTCTGACTTGCTCGCCGTCTGCAGAGATGGAAAACTGGGTGATGAGTGGGAGGTCCCAGGTATTTATGGAACCGGGAGGGGCTTTCTTTTTACTATCATCTCTGCAGAACGCCCTCTTCAGGTCGGTATTACCCACTTGTTATGGATATCTTGAAGCGGGGTGTGTGACATACTTAGAATATACATTTTTGGCCGATAATGGTGGCCCCTGGTGGAATAGTGGGCGGCAAAGTGGAAATCGCATTGGCAGGCAAAAATGGAAGCTTAGATTAGCTCCTGAGTGAATAGTGCGCTCCTGCTGGCTCTGATAGGGCACGCCCAGTTGTAAGGGGGGGGGGGGGGGGGGGGCTCTGACAGCGCTGGCCCATTGAGAGGGCACGTGTGACAGGCCCACACCCTCTCAATGGGCTGTCGCTGTCAGACCCAGCGAGAGCGTGCCTTGCAGCTGCTTATTCGAGAGCTAATCTGAACTTCCTGTTTGCCGCCTTGATGTACAGGATGCACTAAATATGGAGGATTTTGTAGCAAAGCACTTACCCCTTTTTGAAGCCTCTTCATAAGGAAATCGGATCCTCCTGGCTTCTGTCCTAAGCTGGGGTATTTGGCCTTTAGTTTCTGCTCTTCCGCTTTTTCTGGGGTTACCGCTTCCTTCTCTTGAGAGTCCTAAAAGAATGACAGCAATACCATTAAATAGAGAAAAAAAAAGGGGGGATCTTCTGATACCTGAAATGTATACAAAAGCTTTAATAAAAGTGGAAGCCTTGATCCTCTCTTATTTTTAATTATATAGGGGGGTGCAGAAGTCAAACTGGTAATTTAGTGTCTCCCCCATGCAAGACAGGGGTTAAAAAAATGAATCTCTCTCCTGGTCTGGGATTCAGGGCATTCTATTTCATGCCTCTTGTAGTGGCTGCACAGAGCATCATCATCCCAATTTAAAGCAGCACTATAGTCACATCAGCCAACTTCTTCATTCACTGTATGGCTGACAGGCACGTGACAGCCGGGTTGGTCTCTGAGTGGCCGTGCACAGCAAACCTGAATGATTGCTGGTAGTCACATGGTTGCCAAACATGGTGAATAAGGAAGTGATGATTTGACTATAGCATCCTGTTTCTATAGTCTGGCAGGTACATGCACACAGTGAGGGATCCTGCTCTGTAAAGCCGTCACATGTAGCACAAGAGAAATGCATTGGACGTGGGGAGCAGCGGAGATTTATTTTAATCTAGTACCAGGGGCATCAACAGGAGTCTCTTCAAAGAGAAAGACCTCCCGAGATTTTCACTCCCCTGGGTGGTGTTCCTCTCCTGCAGGGCATCCCAAATCGGGTAGTGTGTATACATGGGGGCCACCCACAAATACTCATGTTCTGGCAATCACATGGCGCATTTATACTTACCTTAGGCAACCTTACGTCAGATCCGATTCAGATCGGCTAGCATTTCAGATCAGCGCACGCACGGCTGCCCGCACCAGCCATTCAGAAATACCTGCCTTAGATAGAGGTACAGCAGTTTTGTGGCCACGACCGAGGGATCGCCAGGTGAGTGTCACGCACCACAAACTGTCCTTTAGACTCCAGGGTCAGCCCAAAGCTGCTGTTCCTCTTAAGGCAGAGCAAAACGGCTGCATTGCTGGGGCATCTCTGGGGTCGCCCAGCAGTTGAAAAAAAGCTGCATTTTTTATTTTTATTTTTTAAACTGAGCCATCCCCGTCATCCAAAGTTACTTTGGTGGGGGGTGGTTTAAAAGGTTTTGTTCCCTTTTAAAGCCCATCTATAGGGTTGTCGTGCTACTGCCAGAAACTCGATTTGTGCTGCCTGTCTTTATACAACCCCATGGTAATGACTGATTAATCCCCGCCACGCTCCATTCTCTCTTGGTTGGCTATGCAACCTACTGGTAATCTACGGGGTATGCAGACCCTGTTGTGCATGAGAAGCCATCCAACCGGTCGCAGCCTGGTCACATGACCAAAGCAGGAGCATGCAGACAGATTTAGCAGGCCGAATAGCCGTTGGAGCCTGTCCACTTTAAGAAAATTACTGGGTCACGCTGCACCAAAGAAGATCCTTTAAGTACACATTAAGGATCAGTCAATTAGGATGACCTCAATCCTGATGCACGCCAGGTCAGAACAGACAGGTGATTAGATAGGGAGCTCTAAAGATCCAAGCACACAACAATAAGCAACATGCCGCAGCTGCTTGTGTATGTGAGCTTGCCAATGTCTGACAGGCAGCGTCACATCCCATGACTATTACACAGAGCAGAGACAAGGTGCTGCGTGAGTTTAAATTAATGATCCAGGATGGGGTTACTGAGAAAACCACTCTCCTGTACCTGAGGAGGTGTATTCCCATCTCGGAACGGGCTAGATTGCACAATGAGCTACAGACTACACTAAAAGAGCGCCTCTAGTGGCACTGGGTTTTGTTCTGCTTTAAGCATCCTTCCTTCATCTGCCAAAGCAGCCACTGGATCTGGAAGGGAGAACAGGAAACATTGCAGTGCAGGGCAACATATAGTGCGACTTCTGCTCCTAAAGGACATATGCACTTGTGTATTTTCATCACAATGCAATGGAACTTCGCAATATGAACATAGCCTAAGGGAGTGAGAGAACATAAATAAAGAAAGCTGTAACCACCCTGAATCACAAGCTGTAACCACCCTGAATCACAAGCTGTAACCACCCTGAATCACAGACGGCAAGTAAAGGGGTTTAACCCTTTATCCCACTGTTAAAATCAAAAAACAACTAGGACAGTCTCCTGAAGTTGTAAGTAGACAAGACAAACTGTGCGACACGGGTTCTGTGAGGTCATGGTGCCAGGCTGAAGGACATGCTGAAGTCTTCCAGATGATACAGAGGCAGAACGCTGCAATGTTTGTCAGGGCCGTGAGCTATGCCCAAAACTCAAACAAACCAGTCTGGAAGCCATTCTAAGAACAGCAATGAAAACACAGTGGAAGCGATAGTAGTAAACAAACCATTAGAGTCGTTCCACTCACACTGAGTAAGAGCTTGCCCTACCAGCATAAGTGATACATCCGATACAGTCTCAATACAGGAGAATTTGGAGAAATATCAAAGTGGGACCAGATAATCCAACAAGATAAGGACAGTGGAAGGGGAGGAGGGTTTTCTTGTGATAAATTCCAAATTAATCCACATTAAAACTCAGAGGTAAGGCCCCAACCAGCACCCCTTACCCTGGCAGGTGGATGTACCCGATCAACTATAATCCAAGCAAAAGCCCTAAACCCGGCCTGATTACCGTATATACTTGAGCATAAGCCGAGTTTTTCAGCCCACTTTTTGGGCTGAAAAAAGCCGCCTCTGCTTATACTCGAGTCCAGGGGCGGCCGCCGCTCTCATTCATATAAACAAGCACAC